>CM043710.1:4337679-4888038 GCA_023969325.1 Oryzias curvinotus | reverse complement strand
GACTCCACCTCCTCCAGGCGTTCTCTGTCTTCTCTCTCCCTTTGGTCCTTTAATCGCTCTATGATTCTCTCCTAATCCGTCACACACACAAAAAAAAGCAAACAACACTAACCGTATTGATTTTTTCACATTTTGGGTCTGTGTTTGTCAAACTAACTAATTTAACACATATTCAATAGCACAATATGAATAAAAAATATAAATCAGTTTCCAGACGACCTTAGATTTTTTTTTAAAAGAGCAAAACCATGTTTTTCTATGGATATCAAACTTCAGTAAGTGTTCATCAGGAACACAAATTTGCATTTTTTGACTGCCAAGACAGGAGGAACCTACATTTCCAGCAGTTGTTTGGTATTTTTTAACAATTTGGGACTTTTCTGATCATTTAATCAAAACTGGTTTAAGTTAGACTTCTTTCGAGTCATTTTTTTGAAAGATTTTTTAAAATGCATTTTAGCTAGTAAATATTACTGAAAAGTTATATTTGTTGCTTAAACTAAACCTGTGACGTTGTAGAATATTTAGATTTTTTTTTCTGTTTTTTTACTAAATGTACATAATTTTAGTAATGTTTTTAGTTGGATCATACAGTTGCTGGCATTACTTTCAATAAAAGTATTAATATTTACTCTAAATTTAAAAAAAGCTACTTTAAAAGTTTTATGTGCAACACAAAACTAGAGAAAAAAGCTACTTTTTGATCCTCTAAAAAGAAAGAAGCGATTTTTTGTGCTTGTTCATATTCTTCTTTATGTTTATCCTAACTTCCGTCTCATAAGGTGATGATTTGCACTCTACCTTCTCCGACAGCGCCTCCTCCAGGGTGGCCAAGGCAGTGTCCTGTGTTACTGGAGTCTGTCTGCAGAGACTTGATCCGGTCCTTCAGGTTCCCCAGCTGCTTCTCTTTATCCCTCAGCTGCTCCTGCAGGTTTTCAATCTGCCTCCGGAAGTTAGAAGGTGAATTGTGAAACCCCGGGAAGAAGCAAAAAGATTTTAGTAAAATGTCTATGAAGACTCATTAATCCAGATTGATTCCATCATAGTATTACAGGTTGTCATCTGGACTTGGTTTTTAAAAGTTGAAGCCGTTTCACCTCTTATCCAAAAGGCTTTGTCAATTCTGAATTAGCTGGTAAAAGAGCTGGTTTATATGTGCTCATGGGGGAGGAGTCAGACCTGAAACTGAATAGTATTGTCTACTTAGAGTACATGCTTTCAGGACTTTATGTTCAAGACTTATGAACAGCTTTAAATTAATGAAAGTAAAAAATGTAGATATTTAGACTGAATGTTTTTTAATGCAATTTTAATTGAAAGCATAGTTATGTGAAGGTTTCAATAATTAATAGTATTAAATATGAAATAAAATCATTTGTAAAGATTTTTCTAATAAGAAATGTCAGATGCGAATGTGTCTAATATTCAGAGGCTCTATGCAAGCAAAGTTTAGCAGAATATAGAAACAGGAAACAAAATGTCATTTCAAAAGTGAAATTTTTGTTGTTGTTGATTTGCTTTCCAATGAACCCCAAATGTTCAGCACTTCAGGCCAGTTTCAGGACTGGAGGCATGCTCTCTGCATGTGTTTGGCTTCTTCCTCTCTTTGTCCTCCTGTTTTAATTGAGAAAGTGTCTACTCGCACGTAATTTTTTGAAATACTACGTGCACCCAGTTTTGAACTTTTTTCTTGGCAAGTGTTAAGGTTATGGCTAGAGTTAGGATTAAACCACTAAATGGTTCCTGAGCGCGGCTGTTTCTGCAGCTCATCGCTCCTCTGGGGGATGAATTACTGTAAATGTAGAGAACATATTTTCCACACCTTATGTGACAGATGATGGGACTTGAAGTTTAACTTGACATATGTGCAGCAAACAACAAAATCCAGCCTTGCACACACTTAAAATACGTGCGGGCAATGCAGCACTGTGCATGAATTCCCAGCACTTTTTTGCTGGTCGCTCGGAAATACATGCAAATAACATCATCCTTTAATGAAACATTCATGTATATAGAAGGTTTGGGTTAGTCAAAGATGCTGATGTACAGAAAAAATAAATATACATATTTCTGTGTTTACTCCTATATAACTTGATTTCTGCATCAAATGACACATTATCAATAAAACAGGAACAACACTGAGTCAAGAAAAGAGTTTTGTGTTTAAAAAAAATAATATAAAGGGAGAGAGAGAGATTTCATGGAGTGTAGCACAAATTTAAAATAACAAAAACAAGAAAAAATGAATAAAAAAGTAGAATTTGAGGTAGATTACAATTAGAGGCAAAGGAGTAAAAAGACCTGTAAACGAGTCAAAGTGTGAGAATGGTTCTGTGGGTATTTCCAGCTCAGGCACATAAACACTCAATGATGAACACAACAGAAGTGTCCCAGTGTTTGTCTCCCTGTACGCTTTCCTGAGAGCGTACAGGGAGAGGTTCTGTGTTTTTGTTTTCCGTGTTTCTCTGTGTTCTTTGTCACCAACCATTTAAAACTTGACACTTTTGAGTGAAATTGCACAACATCTGGTGTTTTTAACATGTTCTTGTGTCATTTTTCTGATGATGGAGGACACAAATGAAGAAATTGTGCTTAAAATTGAGATGCATCTCTGAGTAATTCTTTATTCAAATAACTGTGAGTCAGGAGTAAAAAAAACAATGTAACTGAAAAAGATTGTAGTTGTGATGCAGAAGGTACAATAGCAAGCCACATAGCTCTGCTCCATACTGGTGCATCCACTTGCAGGCAACTCGTAGAAATTTTAGAAATGTTCGGTTGGTGGGTGTGAGGGGCAGTAAGCTAGCGGGAGAGCGTGTGAACGGACGGACAGAAGTAGGCTTAGTCCATGCCAACAGTCTTCCCCACAACCATAAGCAAGTTTCTAATAACTCCTGCTGTTCTGCAGAAACTGCCTTAGATTCCGACACAGGCTTTTAAATTTTGGCCAAAACCTGCATAGTCATAGTTAAAAGAAAACTGGGAAGAAATTTACAAATAGATCCAAAGATGATGGTTTCCTTGCTCTCACCTTTTTCTGCAAGACATTAATCTTTCTCTCCTTGACTTCAAGCATGTCCTTCATGTCTCTAATTTCCCCAGCAAGGGTTCCCTTCTCCTCCGTCAGGTCCTGCAGCTGCTTGGTTTTCTTGTTCAAGAAGGATTCCTTCTCCTCTAAACGGAGACGCAGAGCATCCACCTAAAGCCAAACCAACCACAAGAAATGACAGGAAAAGCCTGCTTTAACAGCACTTATTTAAAGAACCGCCTGCTTTTAATTAACAACTAGAAGAAACCAAAGAGCATGCTGGAGTGATTCTTGTCTGTGCAACATGCAACATTTTCTAAGAGGCAACCAGTCCAATTAACAGCTTAATTAAAATGTCTAAAAATGTGTAAATAAAGTTTTTCCAAAGTGGGACAGGTTCAGCAAACACAGTGGTTACCTCTGTCTGTAGGATGGCAGCACGTTGCTCCTTGGCAGTGAGAGATTCTTTAAGCACCTCAATATGCTGTTTGCAGTCTGAGTTCTGATTGTTGAGGGTCTCTAGCTTTGTCTGAAGAGCCAGCAGCTCTGATTCCTTCTTTGACAACTCCTGCTTCAGCTGGTCGATCTGCACGTCCAAAAAACAGGCAAATCTCTTTAATCAATCAATCTTTATTTATGAAGCACTTTTTATATAAAAGATAACACAAAGTGCTTTGCATTAAAACAAGTCAAAATAAATAATATCAAAACAAGCATGAAGATTAAAATAAACAAGCACAATAAATAAAAATAAAAATAGGGCCCCCCTCCCCATACCTACAAACCCCCAACTTCTCACACATCTCCCACCCCCAGTGAGAATTAAGAAATAAGAAACAGGCTGAGCACGAAAACGCTTGTAATTGGGACTTCCCTCTCTATGAACAGCCGCATAGACAGCCAAATGCAGCATTACAGGCGGGACCGCTCCACCACAGCTAAGTGGTGATGCAGGTCCCCATCCAGAGCCAGAGTGGCTGAACAGCAGCTGACCCAGAGGTCCAAACTGAGGAAAAATAATAAAAAATAAAAAATAAAAAAGAGAATGAAAAATATAAAAGAGAATGAAACCTTAAATATATTGATAAAAGCAATAAAAAATAAAATATTGAAATAAGATAAATTAAACTTAAATTAACACATTAAAATCTAGTGTAAGTTCATGAAACAAGATAAAATAGATAAATGAAAATAAATACATAACTAACCAAATAAAGAGATAAATAAATAGTGATAAAAAATTAGCTGAAAGCTAGGATAAAAGATGGGTCTTTAGCCTTTCTTAAAAACCTCAATGCTCTCTGCGGCTCTCAGGTCCTCTGGCAGACTGTTCCATAAATGGGGGCCATAGTGTTGAAACGATGCTTCTCCGTAAGCATCATGACTGCACTTGTGCCAGAAACCTGCCCAAACAGTGAGCTGCTAAAGTTACACTATTTTCATTGACGGGCTTTTCTTCCCATTAAAAATGCATTTGGGACTGACTCCTGCATTGATCATGTTTTATACATCCTCTTTATTCATGATTAATAAAAATAAGAGGCCTAAAAATAGATGACAAAACTGCTCTAGCTGCCTAGCTAATGATTGTCACAAGATCTTGTAAAGCAAAAATTAAAAAAGAACAAATGCAAAAACATCTGAGATATGAATACATACAAAACTGCATTTATATGACAGTAAATCAGGGAAGTTTAGTTGAGAATCCAATACGCTGTTGAGGCGGCTGCTTGTATGCTAATTATGACAGAAAAGTTTGTACACATTTCACATCATATGGATTTTTTCCGGGGTGGTACTTTACTGCATCAGTTGTCACAGGCGTCTACCTTGGTCTTCATAAACTTGGAGTGGTTCTTGTAGACCTCCATCTGTTTGATCTCCTCCTCTCTGTCCTCTGTGTTCAGTAAGCTGTTAGCCTTCAGCATTTGGATCTCATCCTCCAGATCTCGGATATTGCGCTCCAGAGAGGCAATTTTGGTGTCCTGGAGACAAAAATGCAGAGGAGACGCACCTCAAAATCCAGCCTCGCCTGTCCATGAAAAGCATGTTGCAGCTAAACTACAGAGAAGAGTCAGAGGAGGGTGAGAGCTTTAGAAAACACTCAGACAGAGAGAGTCGCAGAAAATGGGGGAGCAACAGACACGGAAAGTGAAGGGAGGAAGCTTTTTGGTCAGGTTGAGAACAACTGCACAGTCGGCGAAACAAAGCTTTCTACCAGCTCCCTGCAGGGGCTCAAAGGATTAATCACCATTGGGAAATATTGAGCACACATCCAGCACAGACAGCTCCTCCAGGACTGTGGAAAATTGTTCAGAATGGAAAAGAAAAAGTAAGCAGCTGCAGCTTGTGCAGTGGCTGCTTGCAGATAAATTCAGAGCCCTCTCTCTGGACTGTGATGGCGAGCACTGCTTTAGCTTCACGGTTTTTTAAATAAATAATACAACATCTTCAAGATTAGCCATGGCTCATCTCCCTGTCCAGCAGAGCATGCAGGGAGAGCATGCATCTTGCTCTCCTTTTAGGACTCTTTTGATTTTCTTTTAGTGTCTCTGAACTTGTGAACTTGTGGTCGTTGGCGGGCTTTGTCACAGCGTGCAACAGAGGACCATTTGAATGTTTTAGCAATAAAGAACGGCAGATCTGAGAAGTCTGTGTCGATGTGAGAGCCCCGCACGTACATGCACTTTGAGATTCTTCTGCACCTCACCTAAGACTCTGTGTTACGAGAAGAAATCCAAGTGAGCTGATATTTCTGCAAACGACACGAGATGGCGTACCTTAAGAGGTGGTTTTTATTCCATCCACATGTCAGTGGTGCATCAACCTAGTCAGGAAATCCTGCTCTTTATCATTCCTTGGATCTGTATGTCTCTCTGTCTCTCTACCTTCCTGCATACTGTCATAAACAACCACACCTGTTTCCATGGCAGCAGCAGGCAGGCTATATGCTGTGCACTGTCTCTGGTGAGTGAAGAGGAGAGGGCGGGAGGGATGTAGATCAGGAGAGGGAGGGAGGATTATTCCTGCTTCCATCAGCATCAGCGGAGCGATGGGAAAAGGAGAGATGGAGGGTCTTCCTCTATAGCACAGGAGGGGGCGGGGACTTTCCTCCCCCTGTATGAAAATCCACAAGATCCGTGAGCCCTGGTGCCACGTGACGGTGCCCGAAGAGGCTGGGGCTTGCACAGCTCCCATCCAGCCGAAGAGGGGCTGTGTCAGCTCAGCGATGATGTCATGATTTATTTTGAGGAAGTGATGTCAGGCCTCTGCAGTGAGGCTGGGGGTGTGTATGGCGGTTCTGTGTTTCGATGCAGCTGACATTTCTATGGTTAAAACCAGCTGCTAAAAAGATGCACACATGAGCGCCCGTTTCCATCAATTGCAAAAGAAAATAAGCACATTTGGGCATCTGGGTTTGTTTTTTATTAGCTAAAGATTTTAAAGGAAATTTCTGCAAACTTGGGTGCATGGGGGCGACTTCACATGCGAAAAAGCGTCTTTTACGATGTCGTGCGCATCCTCGTCTATGTGCTTGATACGCAAAAGCGAACAGTTTAAGATTCTTAAAAAGCTGAATTTAGTAAAAAAAAAAAAACATTTAAAAAAGCTTGAAAAGCGCTGAATAATGCTTATCTGGGCAAAATGTGACAACAAATCTCCTGCTACTACTTGTCATATCATCTTAGCTTCTCAGTTCGCCACACCCTTTCCAAAACGTTCCCATGGAGGAAATGCTGAATGGCTATGTTGAGCCGCCTTTTGCTCATGTTTCCACGCCAAGCTTGTGATTTGATATGAGGCAACCTACAAATTTGCTGACAACTGACTCAGCAGCCTGGGACCCAAAAACAGCAGATTCAAAAACACGTCTTTCAAAGCCAGCTGGTTAACAAACCACACTGCTCATGGGCATTAACCGCCCCAATTTATGGACGCACAACGTCTGCTTCTTGGTGATTGGCAGTATGGGATACTGCCATTTATTTTATTCTATCTGTTCACAAAACAAGTTCTTACTTTCATTTCTATAATGGTCTGCAGGGCCTTGGTTTTACTAGGGTCTTGATGGAGCTGATTTCTTCTGTGAAGTTCCTTTAAGAAAAGACAAAATAATATTCTAAGCTCTAGAAAAGATAGAAATCTCACAAAACAATGTTTGTTTGTTTTTTAGCATGCAAGGTGTCTCATGCAACAAACATGCCTGCAATTTTCAGTTCACATTACATAATAAATAGAATACAGCAGAAAAGAGAATTTTTTTGTATTCTCAGCTCTGCCATCTAGTGACAGCAACACAAAACACCATCCATTCATTTTCTAAATCCGTCTCATCCTGTAGGGGTTCGTGGAGGTCATGTGGTCGTTCCTGACTGAGTTCGCACATGTTCATGTCAAAACTGCTGGTAAGTCAGAACCACCACTTCATGGGCAGGTTTTGACAGGAGAGGAAGCCAGACAACAGAGTAAACCCACTGACCTGCTGGGAAATGTTAACTCTACAAACCCAAAATGGAAACCTGTCAGCTGGAAGGCAACAGGGAAAACAGCCAGGAAGCCATGCAGTCACAAGAATGTAACAAATGTACCTCTCTTAAATGGATGTTTTCCTTCTCTTTTTGATCCAAAATAACTTCCAGGTGTCCAAGCTGGGCTTCTGCTTCGGCGATACGTCTGGCTCGCTCCTGCTCCTCCTCCTCCGATGCCCTGCCTGGCCCAGGAGGGAGACCTTTGCTCTGCAGCATCTCCAGCAGCTGCTTTATTGACTCGTCTCTGGCCCCCAGCGTCTGTTTCTGCGTCTCAATCCTGAGCTCCATCTCTTCCAGGGTCTTCCTCAGCAGGAACAGCTCCTTGGCTTGCCTGTCGTGTTCAGCCTGCAGCCGGCGGAAGTTCTCCTCTGTCAGCTCGATGGTGGTAAAATGCTCAGAGCCAGAGCGGTTGCTGCTCTCCTGCTGCAGCAGGTGGTTGAGGTCTCGCTGTGTCCGCAGCTCGTCCTGCAGAGCCTGGATGGTCATCTGAAGATGCTGATGAACACATGCACAAACACATGCATGTGTTTGTGCCACAGGTCGCAGTGCCATCATTGGGAAACAAGAATGCAGGAAAAAACTATCTTCTTAAAGACCCATTCCGATGAAATTTGTGGTTTTAGCACGTGGCATCTTCTGATATATACCTATATCAAGAAAATTACACTTAAAACTGCATTTTTCAGTGTTTCTCTATTTAAATGGTTGTGAATCAGAGGCAGACGGAATGCCGTTTGACAGAGATTGTATTTGTGACGTAAAAAATATGCTGGGCGGACCACAAGCTCCACCTCGATTTGATTCACCCACTTACAGACAAATAGATTCATGAACGTCTTCATTTTCCTTGTCTGAGGTGGCATCTGGCTCAAAACTGTACGGCTCCAATATTACTCACCGTTTCTTATGCTTATATGTAATGTTAGGATGGGGATGTGAGGAGCTCTCAGTGATGTCGAGGGGAAGGGGGGCAGGGTTTCTCTGTGCCAATGACTTAGGGGTGAATTTGTAATGAATACTGCTGCTCTGCAGAAACTACGTCCTGGAAAACAACACAGTTTTGTTTTTTTGGGGGGGGGCTAAAAACGGCATCACCTTAATTAAAAGACCAAACGCTTTTAAAATAGATCAAACATGATCAGAGTGGATCTTTAAGTGAAATTCACTGATAATTTTACAACAGCAGATGACAACTGTAGTACTTACCTTTTGCCAGCCTTTAAAAAAACTAATCAAAGCATCTAAAGTTTAAAAAAAAAAAAAAAAAAAGCAACAAATCATTTGTTTAAAACCTGGAGATGATCCAAAACAGCTCTTCAGGATCTAAAACAGGAGTTTACCACTTTAAGTGAAACGTTGCTGAATTTATGCCACAAACAGATGGAGTACTGTGCTACTCTGAGAAGGTTCCACTGCCATCAGCAAAGTACCTGAAGCTGTTTTGGAGCTGTTTTGGAAAAGTTTGGGATATCTGTGTTTCTGATTGGGGACGCTCGAATCCAATTCAAGTCAAGTGTATGCTTCTTCCATCCACAGCTCTGATAGACATGGACACAAATAAACAACTTCTACTCTACAAGGAAAACGTTCAGGGAAAGAGGAGTCAGACAGAACCAAGAAACAAAAACAAAAGTCTTTACTTCTTCTGAGGATCTATAGGGTTCAAAAGGTTTCGTGGTGCAAAGGGATTGCCAGGTGTAAAAACACGCCACACTAAAGGTGACTCTATGTTGTGCACACAACACATGGTGCAAACATAGGGACAAACCTTGGTTCTCCTGGCATCCAGCAGCTGCAGAGCATGGACAGAATCAACAGAAAAACAGATGTATGCTGAAACACAGTGTCCGAGCTTGATGCAAACCAAAATGGGTGATCAGCACATTTTAAACGGCAGATGCATTGCACCATACCTTTTTCACAGCAGACTTTTTTTTCTTTTGCTAATCATACCAGATTCTTACATGTATTTAACACATTATTCCATATTTCATTCACCAAACAAGCGGCTCAACTTCCTGGGTCTTTGTGTTTCTAACGGGGCTCACGGCTGCCATGGAAAACACCTCTACAAGGGAACACTATATACGTTTACCAGGAAGACCTTTCTGGAAAGAGATGGAAAAAAGGAAATCAAAATGAAAATCAATTCATTTACACCAACACAAAATACTGACAATAACAATCTGAGATTCATTTGGAACTGAAGTAGTGTATACAAACCTTTAAAAATTGGCAATAAAATCAAAATAATTTACTTATTGAAGTTTTTAATTGGAAAATGTAGTCAAGAAAAAGCTGAAAATCAACAGTAATTTACATAGAAAAGCAAATGAATCAGCCATCTAAATCTTAGTACTTTAACAAACTTTTAATTAATAAACTTTTAACTTTTTTTTTTTAACAAACAACATTTTTTTTTGCTCTTGTAAGAGATTTCTTATTCGTTATTTTAGAAGGTTTAAGACAATACCATACACATAATTAAAAAAATGTTTTTAATAACAATAAATTGTTGGAAAAATACTCATCATGATTTAACAAGATTGTAAATTACTGTCTTCCAACCACAGGGGGGCAGTATTTCTCTTGAGAATTTCCTGCTGACTGCTGTCAAACCCACAGTTCAGATCCAGCATCCCTACACATTTACACATCATCAGAAACTACACAACATTATATTCATACAAAATATAACACTGATTCTGTCCCTTAGGCACTGTCAAAGAAGACCAAAGGTCAACGCGGCTTTATAAAAGCTACACCATAATTTTTCATATCAGTAAAATCCAACTAGAAATGTAGCACAAAAATACAAAACTTTTCACTTTTCATTGTTGATCAGTAATCGATATTAATTCATCTCTGACATTAGTGTGGAAATGGTTTGCTGATGTATCAGCATTTTAACCTGAATTTCTTTTCATTTTTGAACTAAAATTTTCTCCTCCTCTACCAATTCAGCTCTGATCAATAACCGTCTTGGAATCAAACTGGAGGAGACAGTCCAATCATTCCATTTGCATAATTGCCCCGTGGTTTCAAATGGCAATTTTATGGTAAGGCATCTGTTTAGTTACTGCCTCGTCTTAAAAAAATTCATTTATCCTATTTTTCTAGAAGGAAGGGGAGACATTCAGCTACAATGATGTCTTCTATGAATTGGAGCATTTGAGGGGTTCCAGCTGTCAAAAATAAAGAAAGAAAATCCCACTGAAAGATATAAAAGGCAAGGGGTTCAAACCAGCTAACATTTGAAATAAACAGAATTTTGTTCTGATCTACCAACAACTTTTCTATACTTGATTTAACGACCAACAATTTTGAAAAGAGAAGAAAACTACATAAAATCCAAAAAGTTCCAATTAGGATTAAAAAGTCTGAATCAAACCAGCAGGAGTTACCCAGGCAGCAGATGTACCATTAGTTAGAGCCTTGCCATAAGTTTTAAGTGCTCAATAATTGGTCTTAACGCTTTAACTGCCTATTCAACAACATTTCCGTGGGTCAGTTGGTCCCGGGCCGCACATAAAGAATAAATAACGTTGGGGACCACTGCGTTAGGATGCAACCGCGGTCAAGTGAGCCGACATCTGCGGAAGTGCGGTCTCGCTAGCCGTCACTGACTTCTTGCATGCGCATTTACATCATTGTTTACGGTACAGACGCCCAGCGAGCTGGAAAGACGGTATAAAGCACTAATGTCACTGTTACCCATGATCAAATAACATTTACTGTGCTCTGAAATAAATGAGAGCTATTGCAGCCCCAAATTGTTATTTGATGTACAAATGTATTCATTTGGATTACATGTCTGTTCATTCCATAATAAACTACCAGAAATAACGTGTTTTGTCTGAAATATTATCTATCAGACAGATTCTAAAAATGAGATTTACCACTGATAAGAGTGTTTGGTGGCTTGTTGAGCATGACATGGAATGGAATCAAACAGAGATGAAGAAACTCCACGTAAAATAACATCTGGTCCTGTCAACTCTTTCTAAAGTTGCTTCATTTAAGGTGACGCAAAACTTTCACTGGAATATTGTTGGTAATGATGTTCACTATTATCCCAGTAAGTTTGAAGAAGATTTACTGTAGAATATTAGAGAAATTAATGTTATAGTTCTCCTAAGCATCCTGCCTTGACAGTTAAAGTAAAACATGTGAACCATCCAAAATACCACATTATCAAAAGGTGACGCAAAAATTACACTGGATTATTGTTGGTGATAATGTTTATGATCATCTCAGCAAGTTTGAAGAAGATTGACTGGAAAAAAGTAAAGATATTGACATAATAGTCTAATTCAGCCTCCCTCATACATAGTCAGAGTGTAACATGTAAACCACCTGAAATGCCACTTTTTTCAAAGGTGACACAAAAATTACACTGGATTATTGTTGGTGATGATGTTCAGTATCATCTCAGCAAGTTTGATGAAAAATGACTGGAGAAAATTAAAGATATTGACATTATAGTACACCTAAGCATCCTGCCTTTATTGTGAAAGTAAACATGTGAAACATCCAAAATACCACTTTACCAAAAGGTGACGCAAAAATTACACTAGATTATTGTTAGTAATGGTGTTCACTATCATCACAGCAAGTTTGAAGAAGATTGACTGGAGAATATTAGAGAAATTAATGTTTTAGTCTAATTAAGGCTCCCTCATACATAGTCATAGTATAACGTGTGAACCATCCAAAACGCTACTTTTTTCAAAGGTGACGCAAAAATTACACTGGATTATTGTTGGTGATGATGTTCACTATCATCTCAGCAATTTTGAAAAAGATTGACTGCAGAATATTAAAGATATTGACATTATAGTACACCTAAGCATCCTGCCTTGACAGTCAAAGTAAAACGTGTGAACCATCCAAAATGCCACTTTTGTCAAAGGTGACGCAAAAATTACACTGGATTATGGTTGGTAATGATGTTCACTAACATCACAGATGTTTTTGAAGAAAAATGACTGCAAAAAAATACTCCAACCATGTATTTACCTAACATGGAGGTTTATAACCATGTTATACTATGAATGAGGAGGTCTGAATTGGTCTATTATGTCAATATCTTTACTTTTTTCCAGTCAATCTTCTTCAAACTTGCTTAGATGATCATGAACATTATCACCAACAATAATACAGTGTAATTTTTGCGTCACCTTTTGATAATGTGGTATTTTGGATGGTACACATATTACACTCTAACCACATATGAGGGAGGCTGAATTAGACTATAATGACAATATCTTTAATATTCTCCAGTCAAATTTCTTCAAACTTGCTGAGATGTTAGTGAACATCATTACCAACCATAATCCAGTGAAAGTTTTGCGTCACCTTTTAAAAAAGTAGCATTTTGGGTGGATCTAATGTTCTACTTTAACTATGAAGGCAGGATGCTTAGGTGTACTATAATGTCAATATCTTTAATATTCTGCAGTCAAATTTCTTCAAACTTGCTGAGATGTTAGGGAACATCATCACCAACAATAATCCAGTGTAATTTTTGCGTCACCTTTGAAAAAAGTAGCGTTTTGGATGGTTCACACGCTATACTATGACTATGTATGAGGGAGCCTTAATTAGACTAAAACATAAATTTCTCTAATATTCTCCAGTCAATCTTCTTCAAAATTGCTGAGATGATAGTGAACATCATCACCAACAATAATCCAGTGTAATTTTTGCGTCACCTTTTGGTAAAGTGGTATTTTGGATGTTTCACATGTTTACTTTCACAATAAAGGCAGGATGCTTAGGTGTACTATAATGTCAATATCTTTAATTTTCTCCAGTCATTTTTCATCAAACTTGCTGAGATGATACTGAACATCATCACCAACAATAATCCAGTGTAATTTTTGTGTCACCTTTGAAAAAAGTGGCATTTCAGGTGGTTTACATGTTACACTCTGACTATGTATGAGGGAGGCTGAATTAGACTATTATGTCAATATCTTTACTTTTTTCCAGTCAATCTTCTTCAAACTTGCTGAGATGATCATAAACATTATCACCAACAATAATCCAGTGTAATTTTTGCGTCACCTTTTGATAATGTGGTATTTTGGATGGTTCACATGTTTTACTTTAACTGTCAAGGCAGGATGCTTAGGAGAACTATAACATTAATTTCTCTAATATTCTACAGTAAATCTTCTTCAAACTTACTGGGATAATAGTGAACATCATTACCAACAATATTCCAGTGAAAGTTTTGCGTCACCTTAAATGAAGCAACTTTAGAAAGAGTTGACAGGACCAGATGTTATTTTACGTGGAGTTTCTTCATCTCTGTTTGATTCCATTCCATGTCATGCTCAACAAGCCACCAAACACTCTTATCAGTGGTAAATCTCATTTTTAGAATCTGTCTGATAGATTATATTTCAGACAAAACACGTTATTTCTGGTAGTTTATTATGGAATGAACAGACATGTAATCCAAATGAATACATTTGTACATCAAATAACAATTTAGGGCTTGCAATAGCTCTCATTTATTTCAGAGCACAGTAAATGTTATTTGATCATGGGTAACAGTGACATTAGTGCTTTATACCGTCTTTCCAGCTCGCTGGGCGTCTGTACCGTAAACAATGATGTAAACGCGCATGCAAGAAGTCAGTGACGGCTAGCGAGACCGCACTTCCGCAGATGTCGGCTCACTTGACCGCGGTGTTATTATGGGGAACGTCCGCGCTCTCTCTAACAAGCTGGACGAGCTAACGGCGCTCATGCGTCTGCAGCGGGTGTACCGGGAGAGCAGCTTGCTGTGTTTCACCGAGACGTGGCTCCACCAGGACATAACAGACTCCGTGGTCTCAGTAATGGATTCACGCTGGTGCGGGCGGACCGGAGCGCGGCGCAGAGCGGAAAGAAGAAAGGCGGTGGTCTGGCGGTGTTCGTGAATGACAGGTGGTGTAACCCGAACCACATCACTGTGAAAGACCAGCACTGCAGCAAGGACATTGAACTGGTGGCAGTCAGCGTTCGGCCGTACTACCTCCCACGGGAGTTCTCCCATGTGCTGGTGGTCACTGTTTACATCCCCCCGTCAGCTGACGCTGCTGTTGCTTGTGAGCGCGTGCACAGCACTGTGTCCCAGCTGCAGACACAACACCCACAGGCCCTGATCCTCATTTCTGGGGACTTTAACCATGCCTGCACCTCCCTCTCCGCCACCCTGTGTAACTTCACCCAGTATGTGAACTCTCATACAAGGGACAGGAAAACTCTGGATCTTTTATATGCTAACGTCAAGAATGCATATACTTCTGCCCCCCTCCCCCCTTTAGGACGCTCTGATCACAACCTGGTCCATCTCTCCTCTGCTTACACTCCAGTGGTGAAACAGCAGAAACCACAGGTCAAAACGGTGAAGATCTGGACTGAGGAGGTAACAGAGCGACTAAGGGACTGTTTTAACACCACAGACTGGGGCGTTCTCTGCAGTCCACATGGGGAGGACATTGACAGTCTCACTGACTGCATCACGGACTATGTCAATTTTTGTGTGGAAAACACAGTGCAAACAAAATCAGTGCATTGTTTTTCCAACAATAAGCCCTGGGTCACTCCTGAGCTGAAGACCCTCCTAAATGAAAAGAAGAGGGCTTTTCTCTCTGGGGACAAGGAGGAGCTACACAGAGTACAGAGGGACCTGAAATACAACATCAGGAAGTGCAAAGACTGCTACAGGAAGAAGCTGGAGCAGCGCCTGGAACAGAACAACATCCGTGATGTGTGGAGAGGTCTGAAACACATCTCAGGCCACGGTGAGGCTGGAAATCGTCGCCAGGTCACAGGTGACCAAGCCTGGGCAAATGAACTGAACCTGTTCTTTAACAGATTTGATTCTGCTCAGCCACCAGTCTCCATCCACACGGCCCGCTCTTCACACCTTTCCAGCACCTCCCAGCTCCAGCTGTTACCACCTCAGCACCAAGCAGTTCACTCTTCCCTTCTTCCAACAGAAGCTAAAGGACCCCGCCAACGTCTCACAGCACCAGACCAGCCACCGCCCACCCAACCTCCAACCTCCCTCTGCCTCACCCTGAATCAGGTTAGGATGGAGTTAAGGAGAACAAAGGCCAGGAAGGCTACAGGTCCTGACAACATCACCTCCAGGCTCCTCAGGGAGTGTGCAGACCAGCTCTGTGTAGTGATGCTGTTCATATGTAATATGAGCCTAAGACTGGAGAAGGTACCAGTCCTCTGGAGGACTTCCTGCCTGGTTCTGGTTCCAAAGGTACCTCGTCCTACGGAACCGAACCATTTCAGACCTGTCGCCTTAACCTCCCACCTGATGAAGACTATGGAGAGGATCATCCTCAGCCATCTCCGCACCCAGGTGAGCTCAGCACTGGACCCGCTGCAGTTTGCTTATCGACCAGGCATCGGGGTGGATGACGCCATCATCTACCTGCAGCATCGGGCCCTGTCTCACCTGGAGGCCCCTGGGAGCACTGTGAGAGTCATGTTTTTTGATTTCTCCAGTGCTTTCAACACCATCCAGCCATCACTGCTGAGGAGGAAGCTGGAGGTTGCAGGTGTAGACCAACATCTGGTTGCTTGGACCATCAACTACCTCACAGACAGGCCACAGTTTGTGAGGCTGCGTGACTGTGTGTCTGATGTGAGGGTCTGCAGCACGGGGGCACCTCAGGGGACTGTGCTCTCCCCATTCCTGTTCACCCTGTACACATCAGACTTCATCTATGACTCCCACCACTGTCATCTGCAGAAGTTCTCAGATGACAGTGCCATTGTGGGCTGTGTATCAGGGGGGGATGAGCAGGAGTACAGGGGGGTCATCTCTGACTTTGTTGGCTGGTGTGAAGTTAACCACCTGCAGCTTAACACCAGCAAGATAGAGGAGCTGGTCCTGGACTTCAGAAGGTCCCCTACACCACACTCACCGGTGAACATCCAGGGTTCAGACATTGAGGTTGTGGACACTTTTAAATACCTGGGTGTTCACCTGAACAGCGGACTGGACTGGTCCAACAACACAGATGCTCTGTACAGGAGGGGCCAGAGTCGCCTGCTCCTGCTCAGGAGACTGAGGTCTTTTGGCATGTGCAGACAGCTGCTGAGGACCTTTTATGACACTGTGGTTGCCTCAGTGGTCCTTTATGGAGTTGTGTGCTGGGCGGGGGGCTGTACAGGCAGAGACATGAGGAGGCTAAACAAACTGGTTAGGAGGGCCAGCTCTGTCCTGGGCTGCACACTAAAGTCCATCGAGGAGGTGGCGGACAGGAGGATGTTAGCTAAGCTAACATCCATCAAGGATAACCCCTCCCACCCCCTGCACCAAACTGTAGAGGCACTGACCAGCTCCTTCAGAACCAGACTGTTGCACCCACAGTGCAAGAAGGAGCGCTACCGCAGGTCATTCCTCCCCACAGCCATCAGACTGTACAACACTGTGTTACAGTGACACTTCATGGTCCCAGGGTGTTTTTTCATTCACTCATTTATTTATTTTCTTTTGTTGTAGTTGTTGTTTTTCAATTTTAAATTGTTTTTTGTTCCTAAACAGTTGTTTTTGGTGTGAACTTCATTATTTATTTCTGTATTTTGAAAAAAAAATTCGTCATGTTTCTTTAACAGTTTACATGTTTTGCAGACCGCATGTTTTTTACACTTTTGCAGCTGTATTTATTTAATACTTAATATTTATTTCTTTAATAACAATCTCATTTTATGTATTTTTATAAATATAAAAATAGCTGTTTTTACTGGGGGTGGAGCTAGAAGCGCAGACTCTTCCTGGAAGGGGCGGTTCCTCACTTTCATAAGTATAAATGGGAGAACCCATTTTGATGGATTAGGAGGGGCTGTGTCTCAGAAAGCAGCTTTTTAGAGGAATACTCAAAAATGTGTGAGTGGATCAAAATATCAATTTGGGGTTGTTTTTTGTAAGGAATGAGTATTGTTTTACACTTGAAAAGTTAATTTTTGCATGCTATAGACCCTTTAATTCAATTTTTACATTTACTTTTTAACTTCAAAATGTCAATATATATTTATATTAAATGGACATTTCTTTTTTCAAATGTTCAACATTTCCTTTAAGTTTACAATGTGTACTTTCGAGTTTAAAACTTTTTTTTTATTTAATTAGCATCCAGTTTTTCATTTTTCATTTCATCTGAGCCTGATTTAACCCCATAAATAAAATGAACCTGCAAAGCAGTACACACACCAGAGACTGCATGGTGTGCAGATGAACACAAACCCAAAGGCCTGAGTGCTATAAATAGAAGAAAACTCCACATGCATCCATGAGTTGTGACATATATGCTTCCATGGAATGGTGTGTGAGATGGGGTCTGCCTCTATTTTTACAGAGTGTTGATCGGTGGTGACTGAATGGCTGAGCAGCAGCCATGACTCAGTCAGATATGGTATGCTCTAGCTCACACAGCCGCCTCCAGCAGCTCTTGTCCAGTTTCAGAAAAACAAAAGTTCCGATGAATTCAAGTAAAAAATATCACAGCCTGGGGTAGTTTCATGTTTCAATAAAACACATGAAACAGTTCTGGACGAATCCTTGCCCCAAGTCCTGGACCTCACTTGTCTTGAGTAAAGCTCTGCAGGCAGTGGTTGGTATTTGCCACCACAAAAAAGCTAAAGCACACAACAAAGGAAGCAAAGCCTCAACACCTGAAGGATTTTTTATTTTTTTTTACTAAAGTAAGTAATCACTTTCTGTTTTCCCAATTATTTATCATCGATGGGCACAAGCAAACAGTCAGAGGCACCTGATAAACTGAGAGGCATGACAGATGTGATGTCTGGCCTAAAATGACTGCATTATTAACGGAGCTGCTGCAAGCAGTGGGTGCGACCCAACCATCCCACTGTAGGAAAGCACTTACATAAGGAAGCCTCACAGGTCTGATACCAAGCAGGAAAAGCCCAATTATAGTAACAAGGCACATCTGCCTTTTATTAGCTGACATACTTCACTAAAGAATCAATCCTACCGAGAGAGATAGAATTATCACTCAATGAAGAGGTCGACCAAACACCGGACACTGCCGAAGATAAAAAGACAGCTTTAAAAAACAGTATACAGGTGGAAACCCCAAATATGACTTTCATTTTATATTGGAAACACACAAGAATCTACCAGAGTAATTTAAAAAACTGTGAAAATTACCTTGAGTGTGTCAATGACTGGGGTTTTAGCTCCAGGCACACACCAAGCTCAGGTTTTATATATTTTAGATAAAGATCAAAGTACTGTGGGTGCCACTATGTGAAATATCAGTGGGTTTAACAATCCTCCCCCTTCAGCAAGCCTCTGTTTAAATCACAGACTCTTTCTGCTCCTGTGAAACATGTTCACTTGAAAACACTTTCAGGAAATGAGCGTGAATCCCAGCGCAGGAAGACAGGTGCCCAGTGACCGGACCTCCTATCAGCATCCTGCGACGACCTTGAAGGGTGGAGTGACGCCGTCTGCTTGTTTAAGTAATGAGTGCTCCGCTGGTCGCTCCGTCAGAGCACAGCTCCACAGCACGACAGGAACACCGTGGGACTGGCACGGATATCACAAGCAGCTGACCGAACTCTGCCTCTTCTGTTTGTCAAGCAACACCCTGCATTATGACCCAGCCTGGATTAAAAAAAGACTAGATCCATCTACCTAATTGATTAATCGATTGATATTCCTAACTGGATCAATCTGTCTGAGGCAAGTTGGTAATTGAGTCAAATCAAGTCAACCTATCCATTATTAAAGTGTTTCAAAACAAAAATAAATGTAATATATTGATGTTGGAAAACATCATTTGGATGAGGCGCAGTAGGTTTATTTTACTATGACGTTAAAACCACCAAGTGCATCACACACATGTGATGACATCATCAACATGGATCAGTCCATCATTCCAGTCCAATGTGTGGACAGACTTTGAATAAAGTCATGTGACCATCCAGTGTCTAGAATGTTCTAAGAATGTTCCCTTTGGATTCTTTGGATGTGGAAAAACAACAGTGGTGAACTTTAGGAAACTAACATGTGAATGGATTTGACATTCATTCTAGTTGACTTGTTTGTTTGGACACATATTTCATTTCCACTTGATGATCTGGAAGAAATCCAAGAATCTGGAAAACTTCACTGTTCAGTAGCAAGAATTTCTGTCTCAGTCTCACTGCTGGAAGTTTGGATCAAGATGATCTGGATCCACTTTAGGACAGAGGATTGGATCCAATCGGATCGTTCAGCATGAATCCAACCATGAAGTGTCAGCAACCACGAATTATGATATGAATCTAGTCGCTGGTAAAAATGAATCTTTTCTATAAAAGACACAAACTGAAGTGTTCAATCCGACCACTCCACAGCAGACCGGCGTGTCATACAGCTTCCTGTGAGGTGGACAAGTCCAGCTTAACCATAGGCTGTACCTTGTGTCTGCAGTGAGACAGCTACAGGAACTACACTGACACTGACTCTTTACTTTAGAGTCAGTGATGCTTTTTTCTGATCATACAGTAATTTTGTGTGGAATATTGTTTTCTGAGAAAGTAACTTTAGTGAAACAGTGAGGAGCAGAGAAACAAAGGTAGGAAAATGATCCAAGTCCAAGGAAATAAAGGGGAGCGGATGGCGATAGAGGCAGACAGGTGGAGAGTGTTTAAGCGTCCTTGACATTTGTCTCTGGGCCTCGTGCCGGCTCTTGTCAGTAAGTGATTTATCTGGGCCACTACTACTACCCCCCCCCCACACACACACACACACATGCACACACTGAGGTAAGCAGAAAAACCTATTTGACATCTCTCCCTCTCTGACCAATCTGTAAACTAAAATCAAGCAATGCTTGAGCTCAACACACCTGTTGGCAGCTCTGAGTCTGTTCTTTTGTCTAATAACTCCAAACTGAAACAAGTTTTATAATATTTTGTGTTGTGGAAAACTCTTTCCAGAAGGGTTTCCTGAAACCTTTTTCCTACAACGAATGCATTAAAAGGCAGATTTGTCGGACTGAGGACTTTGGCCTACACCACAGAGGAGACAGTTGAAAGCATTCAAAGAAAAATGAATGTTGGCCACAAACAGACAAGCAGCAGCAGCAGCTGTGAGAAGGTTAGACAGCTCGGGGAAATGTTCTCACCTGGTTCTCCTCATGAGTGACCCTCATCTGTTCTTTAAGGATGGATGTGCGAGCAGCTTCTTCTTTCCTCATTATCCTTTCCTTTTTCAGCTCCGGACTCCAGAAACTCTTGATGCTGTTCGTAGAGGATCCCAACTTACTGTCTTTCAAGTCGAGCTCTCGACGCAGCATCTCATTCTCCCTCTGCATCTCCCTGAACTGGGCCTGCATCTCCAGCAGCTCCCCCCCACTTCCCCGCACCGCCTGCCTCAGCAGGGCGGAGGGCACCCCCTGGTGGTGATGGGGGTGCAGCATGGAGATAGAGCCCAGGTCACTGTGAGACAGCAGGTCAGCATGAGGCAGCCCCACTGAAGCAATATTGGGACTGCTGCCCATGGCTGTGACTCGGCCCCCGTACATGGCTCGGTTAGTGGCCCGACCCAGAGTCATAGTGCCTCTTGGGTAGGTGGCAGTGGAGCCCACACCTTCATGGTCGCTCAGGTACATGGGCCCTGAAGTGGCATAGGCAGCATTGAGGGACTGGATGTTCTCCATGGAGAGCGTCTTTCCCCCCGCACCACCCCCGCTCCCACTGTGTGCCCTTCGATGGCCAAGCCTGGGGGACCGTGGCAGGCGCGGGGACCGTACAGGGCTGCTCTCTACATGGCCAACAGCTCTGGAACTGCTGTACATGTCCTGCGATTCAGCGGTGCAGCTGCCAAAGAGTCCTTAGGAGGGGCGTGTCCGAATGAGACTGCTCCGCCTCTCTGAACCACTTACTTCATGTCTGAAGAGGTGGAGCACATCAAAGTCAGATCTGGAGAAAGAGAGCAGCATCTGTCAGGTTCATGACTTTCTGCAATGTAAAAATACAGTGCTTCAGATGCACACTGCTAACAAAACTACACAACAAATGCAGACATTGAATTTATTAACCCTTGACATCTTAATTTATTTCCAGCTATAAAAAAATTAATGAGTTTTTGCTTTAAAATAGATGCTAAGTTATGAAAGTTTTGGAGCAGAAGTAGTTTGATGCAAATGTGCATCAATAGGCATCAATGGGTTGAACTCCCATTTCAATTAATAAAAGGAATTTCCCAGCATCTTTGCTGGCCTTTTCTTATTTACAGTGAATCCCAATAAAGCTTAAGTTACAGGCAGAAAACAGCAGGTAGCATATTTGACCAGGAACACTTCTCTTTCTGACAAAACATCATCACAGGAGGGCCACAAAGTGCCTAAAATGATTAGAAACCATTTCTTTAAAAAATAAAAGTTTTAAACAAGGCAGTGCTATGTTTTATTATTTTTTTATCATTATCCTTTTTTCCCCCATAATACAGTTTTAAAAATTGCCCCTATCCTGCTAAAATAGAAAATCTAGTAATAAAATCTTAATGGTGCAATAATGGGCCTAAATGAATTCAAATATATATTACACTTCATGATTTATTTATATCCTGTGCTGTTAAGAGAGCATGGTGATATTTTTAGTAAAAACATAGAGCTCTTTTTTTTTTAAGATAAAGACACTAACAGGTGTTGAAAATGTCACATAGGATTTAGTCATAAATGTTAAAAAACATAATTAAAAAAAGGTTCTATCGGGGAGCGCTCGTGTGCAGTGATGGAGTAGACATGTTTTCCCGAGGCGCTGCATCGGCCTTCTATATATGCTTTTTTTTCCTACATCTACAATTAAGATTCTTGCCAACTACAGCCTAAGCTGTCGTAAGATTCTTCAGCTTCTTATTTGAAGATCATGGGACCCAAGAAAGATGAAGCGCGTGGCCAAACAACGTCGTCTTCGGCCGCTAGCGTTAGCAACGATGCTATATTAGCTGCTATCAACAAATATGGAGCTGACATAGCTAAAGTTTCGCTGAAAATGGATGAGATGAAGAAGTCTATGGAGGGCCGTTTGGATACCATCGAAGCCCATCTTTCAACTTTACAGAACGATCACGGCCAAGTACAGCGACGGCTGGACGACATGGAGGAAATTATGTCCCAGACGGATGTTTGCATCACCGCATTGGAAGCTACATGTGCTGAGCTACAGGCGGCTAACAGTCACCTGAAAACTAAAATAAACGATTTGGAGAGCCGTTCTTGAAGGCAGAATATCCGGATTGTGGGCATAAGAGAGGGTGAGGAGAAAGCTAATCCTACAGAGTTTGTGACTCGGCTGCTACCCGAGCTACTCGACCAGGACAACTTTGCCAAGCCCGTTAAAATTGACCGTGCTCATCGTAGCCTGAAGCCGAAGCCGCAGGACGGCAAGCCTCCCCGGGCCTTCATCGTCAAAATCCACCATGACCGCGACGTGGCTAAAATCCTTCAACTCAGCAGACAACAGGCTCCTCTCCATTGTCAGGGAAGTAAAGTTTTCATCTTTCCAGACTACACAGCGGAGGTTGCATCTCAAAGTCAAGCTTTCAACACAGTGAAGAAGAAGCTGATTGAAGCTGGTGCAAAATGTTCCTTAAGATTTCCAGCCAAACTTCACACGGTCTACAACAACGAGGTGAAAGTGTTCACCTCTCCAGCAGATGCTGAACGGTTTGTTACCTCCCTAGGGAATAACCTCAAAATTAAAAAGACTGATGAGACGTTTTCTTTCTTCTTATAGAAGATTTGAATATTTCTTTGCATAGCTTTATTCTCCTTTGTATAGGCTTTATACGTATTTTTCTAGATGTATATGTTTAAAATGTAGGTTTACATACTGTTATTTCACATCTAGTTTCATGGACAGAAGACCACACAGTGTGTGGGTGTTTTTTTTTCATTCTCTCTTTTTCTTCATGTTTGGACCCCAACGTGCTCTGTCATCCAGCAGCCCCCTATCCGTAAGTGGGACTTGCCGCTTGTTTGGGTTTTTTACGGGCATGTTTTTTTTTCTGTTTTGTTGTTGTTTCTCTCCTTTTTATTTTTGTGTTGTTTGCCTGCCAGTGTGGTTTTTTTCCCCTGCACTCTCGCCCCATATACCTTCCTTTTCTCTCTTTCATTGAATGCAAGTTAATGCAACTGTATCTGATTTAAATTTGGTCACTTTTATATCATGGAATTGTAGGGGTCTGGGAAAAGCTCTCAAGAGGGGTAAAGTCTTCATGCATTTAAAATCTTTGTCGTCTGATATCATTTTCCTTCAGGAAACTCATATTCATCCTACTGAACAAACACGCCTGAAGGCTCAATGGGTATCACAAGTTTACCAATCCCCCTTTTCTTCAAGGGCAAGAGGAGTTGCCATCCTAATCCGTAGGACCATTCCTTTTGTTTATAAATCTATGGTTGCTGATCCAGGTGGGAGGTATGTTTTGGTCACAGGCACCATTAACTCTGTTCCGCTGGCACTTTTAAACATATATGCTCCAAATTTTTTCGTCTTGCTGCAGACCAGCCTAATCATCACATTATAATTGGAGGTGACTTTAACTGTTTTCTTGACAGTCGATTGGATAGATCCTTTTCGGCCAATGCCCCTACTCTCAAATCCATCCTGATTTTGAATAATCTAAATAAATCCTTGAATTTAGTTGACATCTGGAGGCACCAACATCCAGTAGATAAGCAGTACTGATTCTTCTCCCAGGTACATGGCAGTTACTCTAGGATTGATTACTTGCTGGTCGACGCTAGGTTAATATCTAATGTTGCTTCTTCAGTGTACAATCCTAGATTAATTTTTCTGATCACTCCCCTCTTAGTATATAAATTGATTTTAAGTTAGACAAACAATCTTATAACTGGAAGTTTAATCCGGTGTGGAACTTGGACAAATCCTTCTTGGACTACATTTCCACCAAGATTTCAGATTTCCTAAAATTTAATGATAATGGCATGGTGTCGGATTCTACGTTGTGGGAATCATTGAAAGCTGTAATTAGAGGCAACATTATTTCATATCAATCATTTAATAAAAAAGCTAGACAAAAGCGATTGTGTGAAATTGAGTCGCAATTTCCCTTGCTGGAAGAATCATACCGTAACTCTAAATCTGCGACAGTATTAAATGATATGTTGAAAGCTAAACTTGAATATGGCCATATTCTCGGTGAACGGGTTTGTGATTATATACGCAAACTTAAACAAAAGCAGTTTGAGCTCGGTGATAAAGCTTATTCTGTTCTTGCCAGACAACTCAAGGGTGTTCAGGCTGAAAGGGCAATTCTTAAACTCACATCCTCCAATGGCGAAATTGTTACAGATCCACTTAGAATCAATAAAATATTTCATGATTTCTACAAAAACTTTTACACTTCAAAAACTGGGTCCTTCGAGGAGGAAATATTCGGTTTTCTTAACAGCCTAGACATTCCTACTTTGAGTGATGCAGCAAGACAACAGTTGGAAGCCAAGTTTACGCTGGAAGAAGTTAAGTCTGCCATCCGCTCGTTTCCAAACGGCAAGGCTTGCGGACCTGACGGATTCGGGATTGAGTTTTACAAGGCACATATCAATATTCTTGCACCTCTGTTGATTAACGATTCTGTAACTCGAGGCTGCTTCCCAGACACATTATATGATGCTGATATCTGTCTTTTGCTGAAAAAAGGGAGAGATGCTGGTAATGCTACATCATTTTGTCCATTAAGTCTGTTAAACAGTGATTAGAAAATTATTGCTAAGGTTTTAACAAATAGATTGAATGACCACATTGGGGAGCCGGTTTAGCTCGTGCTGGTTTGCGGTGCCTTCCCTCCGTGAAACCCAGGTTCATATCCGAGCTGCTCCCTGTTTCCTTCTCTACCTCTGTGCCGGTCCCAAGCCCGGTTGCCTTGAGAGGGTTGCGTCAGGAAGGGCATCCGGCGTAAAACATTGCCAAGTTTCCCATGCGACTTGTTCGCTGTGGCGACCCCTGATGGGAAAAGCCGAAAGTGAAACGACAATTGAATGACCACATTGGCACGCTTATTCATAGCAATCAAACAGGGTTTATTCCAGAACGGTATGTATTTTCAAACACTCAACGGCTTCTAAATGTTCTGTTTTCCACGAAACATCCTTGTGCTGCCGTTCTCTCTTTGGATGCCCAGCAGGCCTTTGATCGAATAGAATGGAATTATATGTTTTGTGCAATTCAGAAGTTCGGTTTCGGGGACAGATTTATGACCATGATAAAAATGCTTTATTCTCGCCCCAAATCCTGCGTGATTACTAATAACAATAGGTCTACCCCTTTCCAATTACACCGCGGCACCAGGCAGGGTTGCTGTCTCTCTCCAATCCTTTTTGCTCTTGCACTTGAACTGCTCGCTATCGCTATTAGAGCAAGCCAGAACATTGTTGGGATAAAGCATGGCACGTCTGAGAGCAAAATTGGCCTGTACGCAGATGATGTTGTTCTTACACTGTCCGATATGAAAGAATCTATTCCTAATTTACTTGACCTGATAAAATTTTTTGGTCAATTTTCCGGCTTTACCATTAACTGGGAGAAAAGTGTACTCATGCCTCTGTCTGGCAACTTAGACTTGCAATCTCTACATAATTTACCTTTCAAAGTCGCCACTGATCACTTTCAATATTTAGGAATTAATATTCCCAGAAATCCCAAGCTTATTTTCAAATTGAATTTTCAATGTCTAATGGATAAAATGAAAAGCTTGATTGATAAGTGGAAATTGCTTCCTATTTCTATACTCAGCCAAGTAAACATTGTCAAGATGGTTTTACTCCATAAATTTCTATATTTGTTTCAGTGTCTGCCTATCTTTCTCAATAATTCGTTTTTTAAATTAATTGATTCTGTTCTTACTTCCTTTATTTGGGCACGTAAGACTCCCCGAATTTCGAAAGCTCATTTACAAAAACCAACTTCAGAAGGTGGCTTTGGCCTGCCTGTGCTGAGACATTATTATTGGGCTTGTAATGCTAGCGCTTGGCTTTTATGGAAGGAAGGTAATGATATATGCAACCTATCACCATGCTGGCCTGCGATGGAAAAGTACAGAGTTAAATCTCTGACTGGGGGCTCTCTATCTGCTTTGCTGTTCAGCAAAGTGGAGATCCCAATTAAAAAGATAAAAAATGACTTTGTTTTGTACAATTCGTATAGAATTATAAAGCAAATTAGGAAGGTACTTAGTCTGCCGGCCTTATCTATACACGCTCCCATTTGTCTGAACCCTGCTTTTCAACCAGGTCTGTCAGATCACGCGTTTAGGGATAAAAAGGGCCTCTCATCCATTAAGGATCTCTACATCAACAATCATTTTGTATCTTTTACCCAACTGCAAAAAAATTTTTCTCTCCCACCAGGTCATTTTTTTTAGGTATTTGCAAATCAGACATTTTGTTAAACAGTCTATAACTCAGTTTCAACAACTGCCAACACAACCTGAATTTTTCAAAGTCTTGATTAAAGCGTCCACATCTAAGAATTTGATCTCAGATTTTGTCAGATGTTTTCATAGGTCACCAACAACTACTCATATTAAGGTTGCATGGGCTGATGACATTGGGACGGATATCCCTACTAATCTGTGGCTAAGTACTTTGAAAGGAATCAAGTCGTGTTCCATAAGTGCACATCTTCAACTCATCCAGTTTAAAGTAATCCACCATTTGCATTATTCCAAATCAAGATCGCATAAAATTTTTCCTTCTGTCTCACCAATCTGTAATCGTTGTCGAACTGCTATAGGTTCTTTATCTCATTTATTTTACTCAAGCTCTAAGCTAACACATTTTTGGTTTGGTATATTTAGGTTGTTTAGTTCTGTTTACAATGTCCAAATAACTCCCAATGTTGTGATTGCAATATTTGGTTGTTCAGAGCAAACTCAGAAGCTGTCACACGCAATTCAACAAGCAGTCATGTTTGGTATGGTTATTGCAAAAAGGATTATTCTGAAGGAGTGGAAGGCTTCTACTTCCCCTAGTTTCTGTAAGTGGCTAAACGACATGGCGAGCTGTTTGCACCTTGAGGAAATCCGATACAAGTTGACTGGTCGGCAGGATAAATTCACAAAGACTTGGGGACCTTTTATGGATCATATTAACCAGGTGAAAACCCAGCCTCTCATCTGATGATGATTGTTTACCTTTCTCTGCTTTCTTAGGATGAATCCGTCTGTGTTGCTCTGTATGTGGGTAATTATGCTGTATTCCTCATCTGTACATTGGCAGTGTTTATTGTTATGTAATGGTTTTCCTTTACTCTGCTGTGACCTCTTCTGAAGGTCCTCCCTTTCCTGAGGCCTGCTGTGAGACTCACAGGTGTATCTCATTATGTTTAAGTTTCCTATTTAAGGATTGAGTTTCAGTTGTACTGTGTCTAAGCGTCTTTTTGGTCTTGCTCTTTCGAGTTTTCTGTTTTTGCTCTCGGCATTAAAAAGAACCCTGTTTGGATTCAGAATCTGAGTTTTTGTCCTTCCTGCGTTTGGGTTTTTGTCCCTGGGAATTTCCGTGACATTACGCTTAGGCCAATGTCAAACCCAGCAGGAGGAACACATAAGAGGGACTTACCTGGTTCTTCCACCCGAAGAGAGGCAGCCGCCGGTGGGGGCATGTCGGACCTGGCATGGGAGATGCATGGATATATGACTGGCATGCAACAGCTCCACGAGCGTCTCACAAGGCTGGAGCACGTCCCTTCGTCTTCGCCCCGTCAGATCCGACTAGGTCAACCCGATTGACCATTTGATGGTACTCCTGAGGACTGTCGGGCGTTCCTCATCTCCTGCCGCCTGCACTTCGATTTCAATCCCAGTGAGTTTCCCTCAGAGCAGATTAAGGTGGCGTTTGCTCTGAGTTTTCTGACTGGAAGGGCCAAGCGATTGGAGTCAGCTGAGTGGGAGCGTGAAGCCGATATCTGCCGGTCCTTCCGAGCTTTTTCCGCCCAACTCCTCGTTGTATTCGACCCTTCCACGCCTCATCGAGCTGCTGCATCCGAAATCCTACGTCTCAAGCAAGGGACTCGCAGCGCCTCGGATTTCGCCGTAGAGTTCCGTACGCTGGCTGCCAGCACCCGGTGGGCAGACGAAGCCTTGGTGGATGTATTTCTTCAGGGTCTCTCCGACGTTCTCAAGGACGAGGTGGCAGCGAGGGAGATACCCGAGGATTTGGAGGAGCTGATCGATCTCGTCGTTCGTATCGACCGGAGGATGAGAGAGCGCGGCCGTGCTCGGCGCAGCAACACCGGCTTCCGCCCACTGCCTCTGGAGGGAGTTCCCTCGCTCCCCTCCAGCACCCCACGACGGGCTTCTCCTCCTCCTCCTCCACCACCGGAACCCATGCAGCTGGGAACTGGTCGTCTCACCCCCGCTGAGCGACGCCGCCGCACGGGAGAGGGACTTTGTTTATATTGTGGTCAATCAGGACACTTTGTACGTAATTGCCCGGGAAACGCCAGGGTTCACCAGCTATGAGGGAACTGGTGAGCCGTCAAACCTCCTTTTTTTCACCCTCACGGCCTTCTACCACAGTTTTAGTGGCCTGTGCAGGAGCACAAGAGGAATTTGAAAATTTAATTGACTCTGGCTCAGATGGTGATTTGAGGGGATGAATAAACTCAGAATCCCAGTTGAACCACTGTCTCCCATCTTAGTCATTCGTGCCATCAATGGGTCTGTCATTCACAAATTTTCTTCTAGGACAGTTAACATTAGGGTCTCGGTTTCTGGAAACCACACTGAGTTTATGAGCTTTTACGTTGTAGAATCTCTTAAACCGCAGGTTATTTTGGGGTTCCCTTGGTTGTGCAAACATACCCCCCACTTAGACTGGTCTTCTGGAAGGGTGCTGTCATGGAGCTCTTTCTGTTGGTTAAACTGTCTCTCGTCTGCTGCTGGACGTACTCCTGCGAATGTTCTCCAGCCACTAGAGCCTCCTAACTTGAGTAATGTTCCTCCTGTGTACCATGATCTCTGTGACGTGTTTTGTAAATTCCGAGCTAGGTCTCTGCCTCCCCACCGCCCGTATGACTGTGCTATAGACCTCTTGCCTGGAACCCAACCACCCAAGGGCCATATATACCCCCTGTCTCCACCTGAACAGGTGGCTATGAACAACTACCTGCAGGAGAGTCTACAGGCAGGCATCATTAGACCATCTTCCTCCCCTGCAGGGGCTGGTTTCTTCTTTGTGGGAAAGCGGGATGGGGGTCTGCGGCCCTGCATTGATTACAGGGGTTTAAACAATATCACTATCCGAAACACTTATCCTCTCCCTCTGTTACAGACCACTTTTGACCAGTTAAGTGGGGCCCAAGTCTTCACTAAACTGGACCTCAGAAGTGCTTACCATCTGATCCGCATAAGGGAGGGAGATGAGTGGAAGACCGCCTTTAACACTCCGAGCGGGCACTTCGAGTATCTGGTCATGCCTTTTGGACTCACAAATGCTCCAGCTGTATTCCAGTGTTTAATTAATGATGTTCTAAAGGATATGATCAAATTTGTCTTTGTATATCTTGATGATAGGGCTGCACGGTGGCGCAGTGGTTAGCGCTCTTGCCTCACAGCAAGAAGGCCACCGGTTCAAGTCCCGGCTGGGGGACATGAAAATCAACATCAATGTTTGCATGCTCTCCCCGTGCATGCGTGGGTTTTCTCCGGGGTCTCCGGCTTCCTCCCACTGTCCAAAAACATGCTTCATAGGTTAATTGGCAATTCTAAATTGTCCCTAGGTGTGAGTGTGAGTGTGAGAGTGAATGGCTGTGTGATTGTTGAAATTCTTCCCTGCAACAGACTAGCGACCTGTTCAGGGTGTCCCCTGCCTTCGCTCAAGAGTGGCCGGGATAGGCTCCGGCAGCCCAGTGACCCCGAAAGAGAAAAAACGGATAAGAAAATGAATGAATCTTGATGATATTCTTATCTTTTCACCAGATCTCGATTCCCATGTGCAGCACCCGAGCCGTCCTCCAGCGCCTTCTCGAAAATCAGTTATACTGCAAGGCAGAGAAGTGCGAATTCCACACCACTCAAACCCGGTTCCTTGGCCATGTTGTTTCCCCAGGTAGTGTTTAGATGGACAATGCTAAGGTCAAAGCTGTTCTGGAGTGGCCCGGGAAGTAAACAGCTCCAGCGCTTCTTGGGATTTGCCAACTTTTACAGGCGCTTTATCAGAGGCTTCAGTGGCGTTGCTGCACCCCTCCATAGGCTTACTTCGGCTAAGGTACGTTTTATCTGGGATGAGGGGGCCGATAAGGCGTTTACTGAGCTTAAGAGACGTTTCTCTACGACCCCCATTCTGACTCAGCCTGACCCCTCCAAACAATTTATTGTGGAGGTTGATGTGCCTGAGTCTGGAGTGGGGGCTGTTTTGTCTCAGAGGGCGTCCGATAACAAAGTCCATCCCTGTGCATATTTCTCCTGCAAGCTCATATCAAATTATGATATAGGGAACAGAGAACTGTTGGCTGTAAAACTGGCTTTGGAGGAGTGGCGCCATTGGTTGGAGGGAGCTGAACAACCATTTTTGGTCTGGACAGACCATAAAAACTTGGAATACATCCGGACCGCCAAGCGTCTTAGCCCTCGCCAAGCTAGGTGGTCCCTCTTCTTTGATCGGTTCAATTTCACGCTATCCTACCGACCTGGCAGCAAGAATGTCAAGCCTGACGCCCTCTCACGGCAGTTCCAACGGGAGGGGGAGACTGAGGAGCCTGCTGTTGCCACTACTATTGTTCCCCCTCACCTTGTGTTAGGAACTGCTCGCTGGACTCTGGAAAGCAAGGTAAAGGCATGTATACCTAATCCTGCCTCCATTCCTGCCGGCTGTCCAGCTGGGTGCCTGTTTGTGCCTCCATCATTACGCACGCTAGTTTTAAAGTGGGGTAATTCTTCCCGCCTGGCTTGTCATCCTGGAGTAACCAGAACCAGTTTTCTTGTGGCTCAACGTTTTTGGTGGCCTTCTATGTCCTCCGATATTAAGACTTTTGTGGCTGCTTGCCCTGTTTGTGCTAGTGTCAAGAACCCCACCTGCTGGTCTGCTACACCCCCTACCTGTGCCGTCGAGACCTTGGTCCCACGTCGCCATGGACTTTATCACTAGACTGCCCAACTCGAGAGGTAAGACGGTCATACTCACCATCATTGACCGTTTTTCCAAATTGGTGCACGCCATACCCCTACAAAAACTTCCGTCTGCCAAGGAGCTTGCTGTTCTGGTGTCTCGTCATCTGTTCCGTTTACATGGCCTTCCTCTGAACATCACGTCTGATCGTGGTCCACAATTCATTGCTGCTTTCTGGAGGGAGTTCTGCAACCTTCTTGGGATTAAGGTTAGCCTCAGTTCAGGCTTCCATCCTCAGACCAACGGCCATGTGGAGCGGTACAACCAGGATCTGGAGACAACTTTACGAGCCATGTGCAGCAAGAACCCCAGGACTTGGTCTTCTCAGCTTCCTTGGGCTGAGTATTCCCACAACACCCTCATCAATTCATCTGGTTTCTCCCCCTTTCAAGCAGCTTACGGCTATCAACCCCCTCTTTTTCCCCACCAGGAACTGTTGGCCTCCTCTGTTGGTCCTGCAGCTTTCGTGAGGCGCTGTCAGCGTACCTGGAGGACATATAGGCACGAACTCCTGCGGAACCAGGAGAGGTTCACTAAAGTGGCTAATCGTCGGCGGTCTGCGGCCCCAAAGTACAAGGTGGGGGACAAGGTTTGGCTTTCTTCTGCTTATGTTCCCTTAAAAGGAGGGTCCAAGAAGCTGCTGCCTCGCTACATCGGTCCTTACTCCATCACTCAAGTAATCAACCCGGTGGCTGTGAAACTGGACCTGCCACGCTCTCTAAAGATCCACCCCGTGTTTCATGTCAGCAAGATCAAGCCAGCCAGAGACTCTCCCCTTCAACCCGCTCCAGCTTCTCCTCCAGCCCCTCGTTTCATAGATGGCGGCCCGGTTTACACCGTCAAGACACTCCTCGCCTCCAGAAGAGTGGGTAGAGGAATACAGTACCTTGTGGACTGGGAGGGATACGGTCCCGCGGATCGCCAATGGGTCCCTGGCAATTTCATTGTTGACCGGAACCTGGTCACACGTTTCCATCGTGACCATCCCGGTCAACCCCGTCGTCCGTCTGGTAAGGGGGGGGGGGGTTATGTTATGTAATGGTTTTCCTTTGCTCTGCTGTGACCTCTTCTGGAGGTCCTCCCTTTCCTGAGGCCTGCTGTGAGACTCACAGGTGTATCTCATTATGTTTAAGTTTCCTATTTAAGGATTGAGTTTCTGTTGTACTGTGTCTAAGCGTCTTTTTGGTCTTGCTCTTTCGAGTTTTCTGTTTTTGCTCTCGGCATTAAAAAGAACCCTTTTTGGATTCAGAACCTGAGTTTTTGTCCTTCCTACGTTTGGGTTTTTGTCCCTGGGAATCCCCGTGACAGTTAATGTTGTGTTTAAAACTTTGTTAAAAAAGCAATAAAAAAAAATAAAAAAAGGTTCTATCACCTTTTCCTGTTCTGCTGACTCTCGCTATTCCGATTTGATTTCCATGGTGATTCGATCTGTGTTAACTCAGATCCATCACCTCAGTCGCCTGACAAAATGATAAAATAAGTTTACAAAGGGTCTGTGGCAGGCCTGAGGGATATAAAGTTAAGTCGAGCCCAATAAAATGGGTGGATTTCAACTCTCAGTCATCATAAGAGAGGGACACCTGAGGCCTCGCACAGTATGTGAAGAACCACATGTCTAAAAATGGCCTTTCAAAGCTCAAATATTAAAGAGCAGAAGATATGCCCTCATGGTTAGTAACAGTAACACGTTTCTGCTTGCAGAACTGCAAAATCTAAACCACTGGTGGTAAATACTTTGTCATCTTCTTTCAATGCATCTGTGATGACCTGTGGGTGTAATTTTTAGGAGGAAAACAGCTTTTAGCTGAGGGCCATGCAGACAAAATACCATAATCTTCAACTAAATCCGTTCTTCTCACTGTACGTCCAGATGAGCCTCAGAAACGTTTGATTTTTGAGGACACTCTTGATCTTGATAAATCAAGTCAGTGGCCCACAGCAAGGAGCTACAAACCCGGTGATACATGTTTGAGTCAGTGTTTGTCAGCTTTTGTCCATGTCACGGCCGCTGAAACGCACTCAGTCAGTGACTCTCTTGTACATTTTTATTCTTAAAGTTGTCATTTTTGGCAGCAAAAGCATACGACAAAAACCTGCAATGAAGCTTCATTTATTGGGCTCTTCTTGTCCTGTGCAGGATTGTAGCTGAAGAATATAAGAAATGAAGTGGAGCTGCAACAAGCAGCATTCCCATCGGGAAAAGGGTTGTTCTTTCTCGTGATCTACCACCCTGCTGGTCCCCCCCACCATGAATGCCCTACTTATAGCCGATCATCTAATTTAAGGGTGGTTCAGTCAATCACAAAACGGAATCAGATGATTCAGCTTACCAACAATATGTTGGTCAGAAGTAGCAGGGAAAGTAGGTGTTGGATCTTGAAGATCCAATGATCTAATGCAGTGCTTCTCAATTATTTTTTGCAAGCCCCCCCCCCCCCCCCCGCCATCTCCACCACCCCTCGCCGAGTGAATATAAATAAGATCAGTATCTATAAAAATTGTGCAAGTATACCTAAAATTGTATCTTTTAGCATTAACAAAAGAAAAAAACAATATAAATATAATATATAATATAATATAAATATAATATAAATCCACTTTCAACAAATATTACATTTATTTAGCCACAGAAACCCTGTTATAGTCTAAAACAGAAAAGAAGCTTGAAGTGCCTGAAATAGAAAAAATCTCTCAGTCCTTATTTAACCCATGCTATCCTATAACCCCCCCCCCCCCTTCCATTGACGTGTTCTTCCTACAATGACAAAGGTGGATAAAGGTGGGGGGGTTTCATGTAATCCATGGACACCAGTAAAGATCACAAATCATTAAAGAAAAAAGGTTCAGAGCTCTGTCTAGTGGGTCTAGATCAGTGTTTTTCAACCTTTTTTGAGCCACGGCACACTTTAGCCTTGACAAAAATCCAGCGGCACACCAGCATCCAAAAAAAAAAAAAAGAAAAAAAAAAAGAAAAAACTCAGTCTGTATTGATCGACAGCCGCCCCCCCCGCCCTCCGGAATCTCACGGGCATTTTCATGATAATTGTGGCAGAAAAAGCTGGAAGTTGCAGCTGTTTTTTCTAAAAGTTGTATTAAAAGTTAAGTTAAAAGATTCAAAAACTGTTTGATGTGTGTTCCTTGTTTAAAGACGTTAAGAGGAGAGGCTAATTGTGCGCTAAGACAGTCGTTCTAACCCAATGAATCATGGGAGATGTAGTGCCGTAAATCCGCCGACCGCAGAAAGACCAGCTTCTATGAGCTTCATGGTTTTGTTCTCTTGTTCCATGGTCTGACACCGGATTCTGTGGAAAGCTACACCTCTAAAGACGAGCTTTAGCTGGTATTTTATTTGAAACTGAGCGACTTTATCAGCAGAATGCACAACAAGGAAGTGAAGACTTTAACCACTTCTGATTGGTCAGACTGATGACATGTGATTCAGCCTTCAAGAATGATTGGTGGAGACAGTTAAAGGGGCGGCACTGGTATAGCTAACAGGTATAGCTGCAGCTAAATCGCTGTATCTTCATTCTTATCAAAATGTATTTAATAGAATCAAATAAACACAAAGAAAAAATAATTTCATGATCTTTTATATTCCTAACTACTCAGTGTTTTATCAGGGCCTGTTTGGATGAGCAAAGAGCTGAAATCCTGGAGATGGGAAATGTTGTTAGATCAGTTAATGAGGGCAATTTCCCACGGCACACTTGACCATTTCCCACGGCACACTAGTGTGCCGCGGCACATTGGTTGAAAAACACTGGTCTAGATGACCCCCACTGGTAGGGAGAACATGTCAATGGAAGGGGGGGGGGGGGGTCATAGGATAGCACAAGGGTTGTCAGTATCAGGTCATCTGCTCTGCATTGTCACTTTTTTATTTATCTGTGGGTTTTTTCATGATGAAGTTCACAAGACGTAATATTTGAGCTAACCATGTAGTCACAGGACCCCAGTTAAGCAGAATTAACAACTGTGGTAATATAACCCAAAATGTGATGTCCCCGCATGTGGACACCAAGTCTGACGGGGTTACATAATTAAGTTTATCCCAACAGCCACATCTCCTGCATGTTGGGTCATTTTCAAATCTGAACATTAATGATTATCTTGTTTAGCATGAAACACATTCTTTCAAAGTTCCAGAAAATTCAATGTTGTTTCACATTTAGTTCTAATGTTTCCCTTAAGCTCTGCTGGAAAATTAAAAACAAACTACAACAAAATAACAGAACAGATATTACATCTGCATCAAGTACAGCAGAGAACGGAGATTGACGGAAATGCAATAAGAGAAAATGCCATATTTGTATTAAATTCAAACAGAAACACAGGAGGGCAAGTGCGCAGTTTGACATCATTTCTGTAGTTCAAACTGAAAAAGTTCTAGTTAATTGCAAACACGTTTTAGTGTAATTCAGATCCATCCTTACAGTTTTTTTTTCCTTTTCTTTTTTATTTTTTGCAACATTTAAAAAAAAACAAAGAAGAAGAAAAAAAAAAGGCAAAGCATGTCTGCAAATGTGCAAACAGGCTCATTCAATGAGGAGACTGACCGGTTTCTAATGATGACATCAGAGAGCAGACAGGGCTGATGTTAATGTGGCTTCAATCAAACTGCTGAAGAAGACCAGTCTTAATGATGTGACGCCGAAGCTGCGTGTCCTTTTGAGGTCTCGCTGATGGCGGAGAGCACAGGACAGGAAACCCGGCGTGAGAGTGGGCTGACAATAGTTGGCGTGCGGGACGAGCGCAACACATGCGTCCTCCTCATCAGGTATTCTACTACAGAGCCTGGCGCCTGCCAGCCTCACAGGCTGCACAGCGCTGGATTGGATCAGATCAAATGGTCCGATCACTACATTTGGAATAAAATGACGCTCCTGCTTTCAAACAGAAACATGTTCTTTTGACATTTTTTTGAGTGTTGTATGATTAAAATATAAATATCTATGTCTTCCGCCTTACGTTTAAATGAGATCTGAGGGCATAGGAGGGTAACAGCGAACAATTGACAGCTCTCTGGGCCTACATCTCCGACGGCTCCAGCATGGTGCCCGTCCAGTCCAGAATACGAGTCCAAACCGCGGAGGGGAACCATTTGGAAACGTTTCGAAATAGAGCGCTGTTGTAGGGGATCAACGTGGCTTTAAACGCATCTTCTGTCATTTTAAGTGGGTACTGACAGGCTGTCTCAAAGCAATCAGCGACCATGAAATGTGTTTTTTTACGCACGTAGACCGTGCCATGTCGCTCCTACGTGAGGCGCAAAAAAGCGAACATTTTATTTCAGACTGACAAGTAGGCAGAACAAAAGCAAAGACGTACCTCTGTCGATGTAAATTCCTCTTCTTCGCTCTAGACGGTGTCTTGTCGCCTCCATTCCCCCAGCAGCTTCTCCCAGCATCCTGCGCTGTCATTGGACAGCGGGCGCGCTCTCTCTCCCCCACCACACAGCATCATCACCACTACTGCAAGTGGCAGCTGGCGGGAGGGGGAGGGCGGCGCGCACGCAGCCGGCCGGGGCACCCACTCTCACACCATTTTGGTGCTGAATGGCTTTAATTGGTCACGTTGAGAGACGCTGGAGTCATTTCTGAACATGTTAATCCTGCATTTCATACCACAGCATGGCCGCAGTGTGTGCCATGTATTAAAGTCCCTCTCCGTTCACCTTTTGGTCCACTTTAAAACCTTTTGGTCTTTTAATTGTGATTATCAATTATGATTTGATTTGATTCGATTTGAAATGGTTTATTTCAAGCAATCAAATAGGAATAATACACAAAAACATTACAATCATCAGTTATACATTCATACAAAAACTAATCGAACTTTGGATAATTAGACATATTAATAAATATTGCTTGAAAGGGAGTGGAAGGAAGCAACCTTATATAATCCCACCCCGTTATACTAAAATCATTTTATTACATGATTTATCAATATCCGGTTCCTAGCTTTTATCAGACAGAATTAAGAATCATAGTATCAATAAAGCACATGACAAAGATGAATTATTTGATTATTATGTAAAAAATAACTATTTCAGAAATCAACATGGCAAATGCAGATCAGTTATCTAAAATATATGCAGATTATGTTACTTATAAAAGTCATTGATATGATTAAAAAATAATACTATATCAGTAAAATAGACATAGCAGTGTTTCAGGAATTTTTATAGCAAAATTTGACCAAGTATCAAAAGTTAAAAATATGTGCAAAATTATGTTACATTAGGAAAGATTTTTGAATCAATTTATCAATTTTTGGGAGCAAGTGAAGCAATATCATTAAAAGTCAATCAATTTAACCATTTTCACTAATTGATTAATCATTTGATTTATTATTTTTTTTGTATTTTTATTTATTTTATTTATTTTTTTATGATAAAGTAATGCTGTGAAGTAAAATAAAAAGGGTTCATATTTTGTCGAGTGACCAAGGTTGGCATTCCTTCTTCTGCTGAATAACAGCCGTTCTTCTGGATTCAAAACAGTTTCTAGTTCTCTTCAATGTTATGTCTGCAGACATTAGATTCAGGTCCATATCCTTCTTCAGCTGATATCAGTTGCAGTGAAAGTTGAGGTCAACTTGTCTGCAGGTCAGAACTTTGCTGATAATCAGGTCACTTTGGACTTTTGGAGAAAATGATGAATCCAGGCATCATATTTCTTGAAATTATATGACTCTTTGATTTATTACTCCATGTTGTTTCAGACGTCCGTGATCAAACACTTCTCAAAGTCCTTCATGGTGTTCACAATCAGAACCTTGGACCGGTCCGGTGGACTGAGTGGTTTGACATAAATCCTGCAGCCTTTAACCCAAGTGTTCTCAATCTGCTTACGCTTCCTGAGAAGCCTGGCATGTTTGGCGATTTCAGCATTCCTTCTGGTCGGATGGTCTTTCAGATAAGCAGCCGATCCTTTCAGAATCTTCCTTTGTTCATCAGAGCTAGCTTGTGTTTCTGATTCACAAACCTGATGAGGATCGCTGGTTTATCCGTCTCCTTTCTCCAGGGGAGCGGGTGGCAGGTCGCGATGGTGTTGAGATCCAGGGAAATCCCTTTAGACGTGAGAAATGATTCCACTTGGTGTTCTTGAGACTCTCTACCGCTCTCCGTTTGAGAGGGACTGCTAGCGCTATTAGCATTAGCAATGCTAGCTCCAGCTGCATTTAGCTTTGCCCGAGGTTTTATCGGGTACTCCAGTGAGAATGACATTAGTCATCCTTACTTGTTGTTCCACATCGTCCAGTCATTTCTCCAGAATGTCGACCCGGTTTTCTCGTTGCTCGTTTTGAGCGCGGACCCTCTGGAACTCTTCCATTAGTTCTAAGAGCGGAGTTAGCTTCGCGTTCACTTGTTCCATAAAGGGATACAACACTGCTTGGATATCATCAAGAGACTTTTTATGGTCTTCATAGTCAGGGTTTTTCTTAGGGGCCATGGTTAGCTCTCTTTTTTTGGAGAAAATCAACTTTATAAGTCATTTGAAGATAGTTGTATAGCCGCCATCAGCCATACGTGTCTGTGCTGTAACCCGGAACCTCCTGTGATCACTTTTATGATCACTTTTAGCCCAAATCAAAATGCCTGAGTTATTTTCCAGGACAATAAGCTTGACCACACTTCCCTTTATTAAAAAGATATACAGCCCCTCACGACCTCAACCTTACATTAGAGTGTCTTCATTTCCCATCATCATCTTTGTTTACACTCTCTGAGCCCCTTAACCCTTGTGCTATCTTGGATGACCCCACCCTTACTTTGACATGTTCTCCCTACCATGACAAAGGTGGATAAAGGTGGAAAAATTTCATGTAATCCATTGAACCAGTGAAGATCACAAAAAATTAAAAAAAAAAAAGGTTCAGAGCTCTGTCTAGTGAATCTAGATGACCCAACTCCCAACGGTAAAGTGCCTAGGATAGCACAAGGGTTAAAATCCCACCCTAACATATTCGGTGCAACAAAAATAGCGAGCGCAACAGAGCTATCCAGCTGTGCATTTTTGAGTCAGACGCCAGCTCAGATGAGGGAAACAAAGGCGCACATGGATCTATTTGTCTGCAAGCACAATGCATCAGAATGGAGAGGAGCAGGGAGCTCGTGGTTTGCCGTATAACGTTTACGTCACACTTAGAAACTTTTTCAAATGGCATTTTTTCATCTGCTCCTGCATGATTCACAGCAATTTGAATCCAAAAAATACTCAGTGCAATTTTGAGCTTAAAATTCTTTGTCCTCCTTGAAAAAAATGCCACAAGAACGCGTTAAAAACACAAAAAAACACTATTTTCACCATTGGTCTTTAAAGATAAACTATGGTAAAACATTACTGATGACTGTTTGTAACGTTTCACAGTCCATTTTTAGTTGATACATCCATTTATCAGAATTGTTTTTTAAAATGACTGAACACTATCTTTATGTTAATAATGTTCAGTCATGTTTATGTTTATTCCAACACGTAGGGTAACATGCTAGGGGGGGGTAATGGGATTTTTTTTTTGCTCTGATTTAGCTTGTCGGCTGGAAGTGACCAGAATAGTGCCATATCATTTGAAAGTTCGTTAAAGCAGATTTAGTTGTTTATCTTGATGGTATGCTTTATTATCACAGTAGCTGGGATTTTTCACTCAACATTTGTTAATAGAAATTTGGTCAGAATTGTGATATTTGTAAATATTTTACAGTTCTGTGGCAAGTATTTGTAAAAGATCCACTCTGGTGAAAATGGTGTTACTTTGAAATATGTTCTCAGGGTATTTTTCTGATGATGGAGGACATAGCTAAAGAAAATTAAGCTTGAAATTGGTTTTCTGAGTATTTCTTTAAATCACTGTGAAACAGAAGCAGATGAAAAAAAATGCCATATGAAAAAAGAGTGTATTTGGGACGTAGAAAAAATGCTGGGTGGGACAAAAGCTCCCCGCTCTGAGCTATCAGCAAGGAACAGGGGAAGGGGGTTGCTCTTTGCCAACAGTCCAGCCCACAACTCAGAGGTGAATTTCTAATGAACTGCTGCTGCTCTGCAGAAATTATGACCTCGAAAACATCACAGATTTTTGGATTTAGCCTTAAAACAGCATCATCATGATTAAGAGTCTGCTTTGAAAATAAATCAAAAGATGTTTGGAGCCGGACTTGAAGCCAGTTTTAAGCATGGCGACAGCTATAGCTTAGCAGTTGCTGTTTTGTGACTCTTTATGTCTAATTTTAAGCTTGCTTGCTCTACTTTGTTGCCTTTTTTATGTTTAGAGTTCCATCCGGAGTTTCTTAACACCAAAGTGACTCGCAATTGGTTATATGTCACAAGAACAGGCCGACAGCTAGATCCAACTGAAACAGGTTTGTTAGCACAGCTAAGTCTAAATCAGGGTCAGGCAGGTAGGGGTCGATAACGAGCATGAGAGCCACAGAGAAGCGAATAGAGTAGTCAGAATCCAGGCAAGATTCAGGGCCGGCGGCAGGCAAATGGAGTCAGACAAAACAGGGTCAGGAACTCAGGTCAGGTCAGATCCGGTCCGGTCCGGTCCGGATATAATGACGATTTTATCGTATTTCGGGCAGATACTCGTAGCAGTGTTTACAGGTAAATACCCTAGGGCGGTTCAGTCAATTAACTCACCTGGTCAGCGTCCTATTTAAGCCAGGTGACTTGATCTGGACCTGTTAGCGCCTCGCAGTTCATCTTCTGGGCATTGGTGGCCTAGTTCCCCATGCGCCTTCAGGATTAGTGTATATTTTCTTCAGCTCCCCATGCTGTCTTCACGATTTTCCTCCGAACGCGATATACGGCTGAGGATGACTGTTATCGCTGATTGTCTCACTGTTCTGCCTCTATGCCTCTCAGTGGCGTCTCTTGGCATTCAGTTGGCGCTCGAAGTGTTTGTCGGTTTACTTTTCAGCTGTCGTGGCAGTCCTCATAATGTCAGGACCAGGTCTTGAGAACCAACAAAATATGACAGACCCAGGAGTAAGAACTTCAGAGTTTATTTGAGGACCAGAGCAGGCAGGATGATGGCTGAAACTTGACACCAGGGGGCGCTGAGGTGGACTTGTGGGTGATGAGGTATGAGAGGAGGAGGGGAACGGAGCAGAGTCCAGAGCCAGTCTAGGAATGAGGAAGTCCGTGAACACAGAGTTTGTAGATGAGGAATGTCTTACTGCTTGGTATCTTGAGAGAACTTGGCAGTGAGAAAATGGAGGTCGCAGGCAGGTAAGTTGATTGTTGAAAGCTTGGGGCAGGCAGGCAGGCAGGCAATCTGAGAGCGTGGAGCAAAAGGCAGGCTTGCAGACAGACTGAAAACACAGAGCATGTGTAAGCTGGGAATCAGGCTGAAGACTTGACGTTGCAGCAGTGAGTGGAGTTGCATGGCAGCAATATATACTCAGGTGAACAGGTGGAGTGAATCAGAGGTGACGAGCAGCAGCTGGGGGGGGCAGGGCAGCTGCTGTCATGACAGTACCTCCTCTTCAACGACCGGCTCCAGACGGTCGTGCGGGTTGATCGGGATGGTCTCTATGGAACTCCGCGATCATGTTGGGGTCGAGAACAAATCGAACAGGAACCCAGGAACCTCCAGGAACCCAGGAACCTTCCTCCAGGCCATAGCCCTCCCAATCCACCAGGTACTGCAAACCCCTTCCACGACGACGAGAATGGAGCAGCCGTCTCACGGTGTAGGCAGGACCCCCGTCGATGTAACGAGCTGGAGGCGGGGCATTGGCAGAAGGAACAAGGGGACTGTTCCTAACCGGCTTCACCTTGGAGACATGGAAAGTGGGATGTATGCGGAGGGGTCTGGGCAGACGTAGACGAACAGCAACTGGGTTGACCACCTTGGAGATAGGGAAGGGTCCAATGAACCGCGGCGCCAGCTTCCTGTTTTCCAAACGGAGGGGAAGATTAGCAGTAGAAAGCCATACTTTTTGGCCCACCTGATAGGAAGGAGCCGCAACTCTTCGTCTATTGGCAGGGGTACGGTAGGTTTCCACAGTCATCAGGAGACTCTGCCGGGCCCTGCGCCAGGCCTGCTGACATCTCCGGACAGAAGCATAGGCTGAGGGAACAGAGACCTCACCCTCCTGGGAGGCAAACAGAGGGGGCTGGTACCCATACACCACCTTGAAGGGAGACAACCCTGTGGCAGATGAAGGAAGAATGTTATGGGCGTATTCCGCCCAGATGAGGTTACGGGACCATGAAGCCGGCTCTCGGGTGCAGAGGAGGCGGAGGCTAGTCTCCAACTGCTGGTTAAGCCGTTCAGATTGGCCATTAGACTGTGGATGGAAGCCAGAAGATAAACTCACAGACACTCCCAGTAGGCGACAGAACTCTGCCCAGAACTTGGCTGTAAATTGGGGACCTCTGTCCGAGAAAATATCCCTGGCAATGCCGTGGATGCGAAATACATGGTTGAGAAGGGCCTCAGCGGTCTCCTTAGCTGTAGGGAGTTTAGGAAGAGCAATAAAGTGCGCCATCTTTGAAAACCGATCCACCACAGTTAGGATAACAGTCTTCCCGTCAGATGGTGGAAGCCCCGTGACGAAATCCAAAGAGATGTGGGACCAGGGTCTTCCAGGGACTGACAGTGGTTGTAGCAACCCGGCGGGAGGGGATGTAGAAGCTTTGACTTGAGCACACTTTGTACAAGCAGAGACATATTCAGTGATGTCTTTTCTCATGCTTGGCCACCAAAACCTCTGTCGGATAATAGCTAAAGTTCTCCTCTGACCAGGATGGCAAAACATGCGGGATGAATGGAACCATTGTATTACCTTTGCTCTGAGATTATCTAGGAACATAAATACATTCTGTGGGACAGGCTGATGGAGATTGGGAGCCCTGATTAGCAGATCGTACCTCCTCCTCAATATCAGTATTTATTATTGCTAGTCGAGCAGAAACTGGCAAGATGAATTCCGGAGTCTCCTCCCGTGATGGGCAGGCATCCCTTCGGGATAGTGCGTCAGCCTTCGTGTTCAGAGAGCCTGGTCTATAGGAAAGAGAGAAATCAAACCGGTTAAAAAACAAAGCCCAGCGGGCTTGGCGGGAGTTAACCCTCTTGGCTGTTCTCAAGTACTCCAGATTCTTGTGATCTGTGAACACGATGAAAGGAGTTTCAGACCCTTCTAGCCAATGACGCCATTCCTCCAGGGCGTCCTTGATGGCCAGCAACTCTCTATCCCCGACGTCATAGTTCCTCTCAGCACTCGACAAGCGACGGGAAAAGAAAGCGCACGGGTGGACTTTATTGTCCTGGCTCCGCTGAGAGAGGATGGTGCCAATCCCTGTGTCTGAAGCATCTACTTCTACAATAAACTGCCTACCTGGGTCAGGTGTAATCAGAACAGGGGCTGAAGTAAAACGGTACTTTAATTCCTGAAAGGCAGACTCCGCTTCCTGGTTCCAGGAAAATGTCCTTTTGCATGAAGTCAAAGCATGTAAGGGTGAAGCAATCTTACTGTAGTTCTTAATGAAGCGCCGGTAGAAGTTAGCAAATCCAAGAAATCATTGAAGTTGTTTACGGTTCTCGGGTTTCGGCCACTCCAATACTGCCTGCACCTTTTTAGGATCCATCTTGACCCTCCCCTCTGAAATAACCAGCCCCAGGAACGAGGTAGTAGTGACATGAAACTCACACTTCTCTGCTTTGACATAAAGTTGGTTTTGTAGTAGTCTGAGAAGGACCTTGCGTACATGTTGGACATGCTCAGCCTTAGAACGTGAGAAGATCAATATGTCATCCTGTCAGGCAGGCAGGCAGGCAGGCAATCTGATAGCGTGGAGCAAAAGGCAGGCATGCAGACAGACTGAAAACACAGAGCATGTGTAAGCTGGGAATCAGGCAGAAGACTTGACGTTCCAGCAGTGAGTGGAGTTGCATGGCAGCAATATATACTCAGGTGAACAGGTGGAGTGAATCAGAGGTGACGAGCAGCAGCTGGGGGGGGGGAGGGGGGGAGGGGGGGGGCAGGGCAGCTGCTGTCATGACACATAATATCGACTTTATTATCAGAAGCCCTGTACTGGATATTTGTAGGTGATGGGTGCCCATCATTTTGCGAGTTATTGATGATTTCTTGGTGGCCAACTTTCCTCTGTATCCCTGGTCTTTTGACTCTCTGTGAGACAAAAAAAAAAACAAAAAAAAAAAAAACTTTATTTTTGAATCTGGGTTTCCACATTGTCTATAATGTATGGTCCTCCACCCTTCCGGATTTATTTTTCTTCTATGGTTCTGGATGGTTCATTGATGCTTGTGTCTCCCCATTATGTCATCTCTAGCTTTTGTGCAGCATGTCGTTTATTCAATTTTGGTTGAATATGATTTGTCAATGATTGGGCCACCTGACATTTGCTATGGCTTTGGTCCTATGGTCATCCGTTCTTCTCGTGTTCATGTTCTGGGTAGTTCGACTCTGGGCCCCGTGTTCCTATTCTGGCTTTTTGTGTTTTGCGTTTGATCTTTCCCGCTCTATGCTTGGAGGGGTTTTGTTATGATGACTGTCGTGTCTTCAGGCTCCCTCCACTTGTTCCTCTGGGTCTGCGCCTTCTGGTTTGGGGGAAAAGGATTTAAGAGTGGTTTGTGTTTGTCCGGCTGCCAGAATCTACAGCTCTGATTATTTTTAAGGGGTGGTCCGGTTATTTCATCCTTGGAGATTATATTAAGGCTGTTTCAATAGTGAATGATAGTATTGTGTCATCGGTTGACTTGGTTAATGTTTAAATAACACCTTGAGCAATTTCTACCCTGACCGTAGGAAATATATCACTTGCGCTGTCAAGCTTAGTTCAAGAGTTAAATCTTGTGTCCACAAGTCAGTCTTCCATCTTCCTTGCTTAAGCAGATGACAGTCTGTTAGATGCTTCCGCATTTAGTGGCTTGTTATACTCCGCCTCTAAATGCTTACGGTTCAGTCTAGCAAAAAAAAAAAAATACTATCAAAACCTATGATTCCTCATGGCTCTCAAGTTCTCTTTTTCAGTATCCAGACGCCCTTGGCTAATTACAATTTCAGTAGTCTGTACTTTGTTGTCCACCAATTTGAGAACCACTAATATCAAGTACAAAGCATCAAATCCAGCCAAGCTGTAATCCTTTGCTACGTGGGATGTTGACCTTCCTCATCTACAAATCTCCTTGGCTACTCTTCCCATCACCTACTCCTCGATGGCCTCCTGAAGGTGCGTCCCTCTGAAACTGTCAAAGGTTACTTTTCTTATCATTGGAATATATAAAAATTGGTGTTAAGATTTCGTGCAGGTCATATATTTCACTATCATTTCACTGTTGGAATTTGTAATTATGGTGGTTTCTAGGGTGCGATAAATCCAGAATGGGTCTTTACCTTAACTATCTACTAAATTTCACTTTCTCAGATTTGTTCTTTAAAAGCACTGTTGTTTCATTTATCTCAAGCATTTTGAAACTGATCAGTTTCTGGGTTATTTATATATTCTTGTCAAGACTAATACTGCTTTGTTTTATCTATGCATCACATCCTGAGCCTGCGAACCCCTACGCCCCGATCAGCTTCTCCGTTTCCAGGAAGTGATGTCACCCCTGCATTCCTTGATCTGATGCTGCAACGATGACTGCTTCGACGTACCTATTGCTGCACTGAAAGTGACGGGGCGGTGGACCTCCTCTGCATTCCAATGACACTTCTGACTGAATTAATCAATCAATGTCAACAGCAGAATGAATGTAAATTCTTCGATTATAGATGTTAAAAGAAAATTATAGCCAGGTGGAAGCCTCAAAATTAGGATGTTCTAAGTTGTATCATAGTATGCGCTGGAGCTCGAATTTGGTTCTTAAGCTCATTTGGTTGTAGTATGCCAATGAAGCATAGTAATTATGGGCGTTGAACTCGTTCTTAATATTTGGATGGAACCTCAATTAAATGATTTTCCTTGAGCGCTTATAATTGGTATGCCAAATGGAGAAAATTATGGCTATTAAGCTCGTTCGTTGTACTGTCGTTGGGAGCTTCGAAATAATGGATGTACTTAAGCTCGTGTATTTATAGTTGCCAAAGTGGAAGAAGTTTATGGGCATCAAGCTTGTTCTTAGTTTAATAGAAGTTGAATAATGGCTGTTAAGCATGTCATAATACGCCATCGGAAGCTTTGGATTGGATGTTAAGTTAGTGTATCATACGGGTTGTTTGGCGGTTTAAATTATAGTTCCGCACAGCGTTTTGCGGAAGTGATCTTACGTTCTAAGATCAGGTATGAGTAATTAATGTTGGCTCCCCTTTTATTTCTTTCCCTCTCTCTTTCAGATAGTATGTTCCTCTAGTGGTCTCCACGAACGGGAGCGACCCTACGGTCAATGGTGCCGGGTCACACATAGCAGATCCACTAGATAGCATGTTCCCTTCGTGGCCCTGTGCTCGAAAGGGGGCGGCCCAAACAGTCAATGGTGCCGGGTCACACATAGCAGATTCACTAGATAGCATGTTCCCTTCGTGGCACTGTACTCGAACGGGGGCGGCCCAACAGGTCAATGGTGCCGGGTCACACATAGCAGATCCACTTGTTAGCATGTTTCCCTTCGTGGCGCTGTACTCGATGGGAGCGGCCCAAACGGTCAATGGTGCCGGGTCACACATAGCAGATCCACTAGATAGCATGTTCCCTTCGTGGCGCTGTACTCGAACAGGGGCTGCCCACGGTCAATGTGCCGGGTCACACATATCCACAGATAGCATGTTCCCTCGTGGCGCTGTACTCGAACGGGGCGGCCCAAACGGTCAATGGTGCCGGGTCACACATAGCAGATCCACTAGATAGCATGTTCCCTTCGTGGCGCTGTACTCGAACGGGGCGGCCCAACGGTCAATGGTGCCGGGTCACACATAGAAGTCATACTGGGAAATGAAATGGAAATGGAATGCTGCTGAAAACACACCCCATTTTATTACACACTGATTATACATACACATTTTTTCTTCTTCTGGATAATTAAGTGTTGGGGGTTTTGTTATCCGAAAGTTTTATGGAAATCTCTCATGGAATTGAACGGAGCCTTATGCCAAACCAAAAGATGTGAATGCCAAACTAAAGTATGTGGAAAATGTCAAATAAATATTTCTTACTGCAAGAGTTGTCTGACTGAAATGACAATTTTATCGTATTTCGGGCAGATACTCGTAGCAGTGTTTACAGGTTCAGTCAATTAACTCACCTGCTCCGCGTCATATTTAAGCCAGGTGCGCAGGCGTTCATTCTCTTTCTTACCTTCAGCGCTCATTCTTCACCCCACCCTCCTCCCTGGCTTCCACCTGTGGGCTCCGTAAAGGGGGTTTTGTTACCCGAAAGTTTTATGGAAATCTCTCATGGAATTGAACGGAGCCTTATGTCAAACCAAAAGATGTGAATGCCAACTAAAGTATGTGGAAAATGTCAAATAAATATTTCTTACTGCAAGAGTTGTCTGACTGAAATGCTCAGTAACGTAGGCAGAGTGAAACAAACAATACTTTGCACTGAGTGAGGCTCAGTGCAGTGTTTAAGTAGACTGAGAGTGATTGCAAATGAGAGTCAGGTGTGCTGCATCCAGGGGTGTAACGGTACATGTAGTTGGACCGAACCTTTTCGGTACGGCAATTTCGGTTTCGGATCATTTTTGTACCAATTCGGTTGTTTATTTTTCTTCCCAAATGTATTAACTTTGCGCCGAGGTGGAACTGTTAACCGCGAGTTTCCGCTGAGACGCTCAATGGTGTCTGCGCTCGCACAGAAAGGAGGGGGGGCAGAGTGTGGCAGCGCAAGAGTGTGTGTGTCTGTGTGAGCGCACATTCAGGGTGTGCTGCTCAGTTAGCCGGGACAGTAATAAAAACGGTTTCCTCCAAAAGAACAGAGACTGGTTCTTTTATTAACCCGCTCTGGAGGCTCTGAGGGTCAGAACGGGGAAGTGAGCCCCAAAGGAGGATCCCCATTCAGCAGAGAGGATCTCCCCTGCGTTTTCCCACCACGGTCAGAAACCTCATTGTAGGAGGTTCAACAGCTGTTAGGTGGTGACAGTGAGCATGTCAACAGTATCACGTGGAACCCCCCCATCTCCTTACGCTCTCCTGTGTGGGAACACTTTGGATTTGTTTTGATGAAAGGAAAAGACAATTGGATAAGTTGAATGCTGTGTTTTGACATTTCATTGTAAAAATGAAGATAGCGTATGCCACAGATAACACATCTAATCTGTTAACGCACTTAAAACGCCATCACCGACTGGAACAAGAAAAAAGAAAAAAATGTGCAAGTTAAAATGTTTTTTTTTTTCAGGCCAGTGTTAACTAAAAATATTGAGCACTATGAAATTCTGAACCGAACCAAATTGAGAAATTAGTGTACCGTTATACCCCTAGTGGCATTCAGAAACTGTGCGCTGGGGTTGCTGGAAGATGAGGTGCACTCATGACTCTGGAGACGGATCCCACCGGTGACCAGAGGGGGAGACAGAGTTCTGACTTTTTTTTTTGAAGTTACTTTTATTCATCCCACATTGGAGAAATTGTTCTCCACATTTTTACCCATCCCCTAGGGGGAGCAGGTGAGCTGCACACTAGCCACGCTCAGGGGCGACAACTGGGATCAATCCAGCAACCCTTTGGTTATTGGACGACCTGCTCTACCGCCTAAGCTAAACTGGCGCCTAGCTTCTGACATTATCAAAGTTGGATACATTTTGTGTAACTGGATGCCTTGTTCAATGTTCTTAAAAAATGTCCCTAAAAACCTGTCAACAGATTATAAATGTCAGGAGAGGGTTAAGTACAGTGATCACATGGATCTGTGTACAGTAACTCATGGAAAAGGCAAATCCCAGACTTCTTGTTAAGAAGCTCCTGCTTAGTGATTACGTTGTGTAAATATGAATTTGAAAAGGGTGCAGTTACTTATTTGGAAACAAGGTGGTAAACAATTTAGTGTTAAATAATTATGCCAAAGAGAAAGATATCTGTGGCCTTGACTAAAGACTAAAACTAAACGAGAGGTTGTGAGTGTTGGATTCATGTTTTTAGGAATTTGTTCTAAACTTTGCTGCAATAACTGAAACATAAACTTTTTTTATAAAAGAATGATGCTACATGTGTGGACAAACTCGTGTGGTTTTTGAATGATTAAGGAACTTGGTATGTGAATCTGAGCTTCTAGCCTCCAACTTTTAATTGCATCTTTAAAATTGCAATGGATATGCATGTGACATCGGGGTCATTGTTACAACAGAATGAAAGCAAGTTTGATCGGCCAGTGGCTTATTTTTGAAAAACACAAAAAAACTAGAACGCCTACTAAACTATTGAGAAGGAGGCTCTGGATCTTGTTCTTGCAATTACCATATTTTTATGACCATAAGGCGCACTTACAAGTCGTAAATTTTCTCCAAAACGTACAAAGCGCAATAGGGTGCAGTGCGCCTAATGTGTTGTTGTGTGACTTTGGTAAAGAGGACGTAGGAGAGGACAGCATGACAACGGTAAGGAGGGAAGTGAGGACATGAAAGAAGACACCTCCCCGAATAGTACAAAAGTGCAGGTATGAGCATTATGCAGAATAACATCGTTTTGGAAACCCTGAAAATGCAAAGAGACACACTTATGAAGAACAGTTTAAACTCCAAGCTATCAGCTACACGGAGGAACATGGGAATCGAGCAGCTGTGAGAGAATTCAACATTCATGAATCCATGGTTCACAATTGGAGGAAGCTGGAAAACAAACTCCAACAAGACAAGAAGATGCAGCTGAGTTTCCATGGAAACAAGGCGAGGCGGCCCGAGTCGGAAGACCAACTGGAGCGATGGATTAACAATCAGAGAATATCTGGGAGAAGCATCTCTACAGTCACCATTGGACTGAAGGCAGGAACGCTGGCAGAGGAAATGAAAAGTGAACATTTTTATGGAGGTCCGTCTTGGTGCTTTCGTTTTATGAAGCGCCGTCATCTTTCCATCTGGGCAACTACAGTGGCGCTGCAACTTCCAGTGGATTTTAGTGAAAAGCTGTCCATCTTCCTACTGCAGTGAAAAGATTGTCGACAAACACATCCATCCACATCACCAACGTGGACGAGGTGCCGTTCACTTTTGACATCCTGGTGAGTCAAACTGTCGAATAGCAGACACAGTTTCACTAAGATGAGAGGCGCTGGGCGAGTTACGCAACAGTTTGTGACTGGATTGTAAAAGCATGCGCTAACGTGTCTGCTTGAGGAGCCACATGGCAACAAGACGGACTCTGACAATGACGAAAGGGAACCTGTTTGATAGAAATGTAGCCCAGCTGTTCATTTCAGATACAGAAGATGAATCACAACCAACTCAATTTTGCTCCCGCTGCCTTTTTTAAACACACACTAGCATGCATGTCTTACTGGTATGTGTTAACGTGCCTGCGGCCTAAAACCCGGTGTGCCTTTTGTAGGGATGGGTATGGTGGCCCGGTATTGAACGAGCTCCGGGGCAACATTCTTCAAAACTGCAGTATCGTTAAAGATCTGACCTCAACGGTTCTGCTATCGGTACTGGAGAAGTGGCATTTTTTGTGTCCCACAAAATATAAATGTTATCTGCCATATTTAACCCACCAAGTCAGTCAGTTTACCGGTTATTAATGATTATATTAATTTCGCCATTCTCGCTGAAGAGGAGAGGAGAGGTCTGTCTATTGTGTGCATGGGGGGCGGGGCTGTTGTTCAGACAGCGGCGCGCGCACACACACACACACACACACAAGACAAGGCAGCGCACACACAGTCAGTGGTGATCTTGTAGGCAACACGTGAGCGCCCCCCAAAAAATCCTTTTATCCCCCTAGACTAAGAACACACATTTCCACGCAAAATTAATTAGGTTTCCGTCAAGGAGCCCCTACCATCCTGTTACCTTGCTGCTGCGATGACCGTATGTTGGCAAACAACAAACAGGTAGAGAGGCTGGGCTTAGACTCACTGCTTATGGTTCCAGACCCGCAACAAACTAACAGCTGCTTCCTAATAACTAATAATAGTTGTCATCCATAAAAGTAATATAATTTATTGGGTTTACTGGATTTAAAGAAAAATAAATGTAAAGGAGCCTGCATCAATGTGAATGTGTTTCCATCATCATCATCATCATCATCATCATCATCATCTTAACTCTGGTGTTTGACAGACAGAAAATTCTATTCAAGGTTGTGGAAAATGGACAAAAGATCAAAGGAAACATCAAGCTCATGAAGAATAAAAATAATTGTTGGGTCAAAACAACCTGCAACATCATAACAATTCAAAAAGGAAAGAAAGACCAACAGACAAAGGTACCTTTACGAGGAGAGCAGACAGAGATCTACCCAGTAAACAATCTCTCTCCACTCTGGTGCATATTCTGCTGCCTCCTCTTTTAATAAGTTGATTTGGGTTGTCCCTAAGTTACACATGCGCTGAGCTCTAAGGAAGTTAAACAGATAAAAAAACAGCTGCAGTGCTATCAGAAAGCATTTATTACAACATCTCCATCCTTCCACAGTCTTCTCAAATCATCTCTGGACCTACAAAGCCGTTTCTCACAGATAAACTAACATAGAGTGTCCTTCGATTCATTTTAGGCAAGGCAAGGCAAGTTTATTTGTATAGCACAATTCGTACACAAAGTAATTTGAGGTGTTTCACAAAACAGAAAATATGCATTCAAATCACAATACATCATAGAAATAATCAACGTAAAATTTACTTTAAAAGAAAAGATAAAATTAGAAAATTGGTTTAAAAATAAAGGAAGGAAAGGACAGAAAAGTGCAGATAGGACCTTTCAGTCATATACACGGCTAAACAGAAATGTTTTGAGTCTAGATTTGAACATGAACACAGAAGAGGCCTGTCTAACAACTTCAGGGAGGCTGTTCCAGATTTTAGCTGCAGAATATTGAAACGCTGATTCCCCTTGTTTAGTTCTGACTCTGGGAATCAACAGGAGGCCGGACCCTGAGCTCCTCAGAGTGCGAGATGGTTCATATGGCACTAACATGTCAGAGATGTACTTTGGTGTGCAGCCATGGACAGACTTGTACACAAGTCTAGACACAGCTAACACAGGTTCTCAGGAGAATACTAAAAAGAAGCAAAGATAAACATATTCTCCCAAGGGACACCCTTGTCTCCACCACCTTCCTGTGAAACAGATTCAGATACACACAGACACTTCTCCAAACATGATTAAATCACCTATATACATATAGCTAGGTCATGCATAAAATAAGCAAATATGAGATAACCTATATACATTATGCCAACAATAAATAAAATAATTAAATAAATATTCTGACAGCATTTTGAATCAATACAAGTATTGCCAAATGAACTATCACGATATATCAACATTTTTTAACACCCCTAGTGTTGCTCCCTGTGGTTTCATCTCAGTGGGAAACTGATCCAAATGTCTCTTTGAGAGGTTCAGATTCAGACCCCTGGTCTAGCACATCCACGTGCATTCCAGGTTTGTATTGGAACATTCTTATGTATAAAGTAAAATGTTTTGTTAAAAAAACAATGTTGTTGCATAATGAGGAAATAAAACACTTTATGTTCTTATTTATTTATTATTTATTTTTAGTCATCAAAAAGCATTGATAAGAGTATCATTAAAATACCGGATCGATAAGTAGTATCAATAAGAGTAGTAGTACCGTTAAAACCTTAATGATACCCATCCCTAGCCTTTTGTGGGTGTCAAATACAGAAAAAGCAGCCATAACAGAAACTACATACCATAACTCAGTGCGCCCTATGGTCGTGAAAATACTGTAGGTGTTTGAATGTGTTTGTGTGAGATTGTTGTGTACAGACCATAATCGACTGGGATGAATCAATTTACAGTAAGCAAGAACAGGGAGAGAATAGATCAGCTGTTGCTGCAAATATTAGAACATGAAAGAAATCTAAGTTCACTGACAATCTCCCTCCGCCTGAGGCTTCAGACAAGATCTCACCTGGTGATCTTGTGAATGCGGAGGAAACAGCTCAGAACTACAAGAGGGAACTGGTCAATGACCTATGGAGAGCTGGAACCACAGTAACAAAGGTTACTATAGTAACACACAACGTTGCCATGGATTCAACCTGCAAAGCTCCAGAGGTCCTGCTTAAGCCAGCACATGTCCAGACTGGTCTAAAGTTCTCCAGAGACAATCTGGATGATCCAGAGAAGGATCAGGAGAATGACATGTGATCAAATGAGACCAAAATGAAACTCTGAAGTATAAACGCTCCTTTGGAGGGGGAAGAATGCTGAGTTGCACCCCCAAAACACCATACTCCTTCCATCATTGAGAGCATTTAAGATGAAGTGTGGCTAGATCTTCCAGCATGACAGTGTTTTTGACAATCTCTGGACCTCAATCCAACAGAGAATCGATGGAGGGAGTTGAAAGTCCATGTTTTCTAGCAACAGTCCCAAAACATCACAGCTCCTGAGAAGATCTGCATGGAGTAATGGACCACAATAGCAGCTAAAGTGTGTCCAAAAGACCTACAGAAAACTCTCTTTCAATGCAAACAAGGGTTACATTATGAAGTTGAGTTACATTTTTGTTTTTGAACAAATATGAATTTTCTTCATAATGCAAATGAATTCTTAACCCTTGTGCTATCTTAGATGACCCACCCTTACTTTGATGTATTCTCCCTACCATGACAAAGGTGGATAAAGGTGGAAAAATTTCATGTAATCCATTGAACCAGTGAAGATCACAAATCATTGGAAAAAAAAAAAGGTTCAGCGCACTGTCTAGTGGGTCTAGATGATCCAACTCCCAATGTCAAAGTGCCTAGGATAGCACAAGGGTTATAGGACCTATATCATGCTTTCCTAAAGCCTTTCAGAGTAAACTGTATCCATATGTATGTTAATGTTACTTTTGGCACACTAAAGAACACATTTTTAAATTCAATATGACTTATTTTTGCACCTCATCTCTGAGGCCCCGACTTTCGCTCTTTGTGGGTAGCGCCCATTTCAACTCTCCGACTTTCGATTTCCGACTCTCCAACCTCGCTGCCTTCCTGCTACGTCTCAACACTAACTACATCAGAGAAAATAAAACTCCTTACTTACCACTACTCACCTATTGTCTTCCTTCCGGGTTCCAGCATCTGGGTCTGCCTAGCATAGCTAGTCATGACAATTGTATCCAAAACATTCTGTCTCTCACAGTTGAAGTGTATTGATGATGGACAAATCAAACTCAGCTTTTTAAGTTGAAAAACTAATAGAATTGTTAACTGACAAAGTTAGTGTTGTATAGTTTCACAGCCAGTATCATCTTGACAGGCTGTACATAAAACACCTTTTGATATGTTCAAAACGACCAATGCTGTCATATTCACACAAGTACATGTATTTATTGATATGCTGAACCTTTTCTAACAAATACAAACTAATTATAACATATTTGATCCCAGCTGAGTTCAATAAAAGCAAAGCGAAAGAGCACATTTTTATCCAGAACAGATTTAAGTTCAATCAGGACATTTAGCATGTGTGATGTGACAGTGGAAAGAATAGATGAACCTCTAACAGGAAAAAAGATTCATGCTCAGAAGTGGCGTTTTCTAACTCAACTACTTTGATTTGACCCTTGTGCCATACAATGCACTTTAGCATTGGGAGTGGGGTCATCTGGACCCCACAAGACAATGATTTGTGATCTTCACTGGTGTCCATGGATTACATGAAATCCTCTCCATCTTTATTCACTTTTGTCATGGTAGGGAGACCACGTCAATGGAATGGGGGGGAGGGGGGTCATCTGGACCCCATAAGATAGCACAAAGGTTCAAGATGTAGCGGTTTCAGTTTCTTATCTTTTGTGTTTGGATCTTGTTGGTTTTGGAGGTTGATTTAGGTTGTGTTACTTCCTGTTTTATTTTGTAGGGTTTCCTGTTTTGTTGTAGTTTTGAGTTTTACTTTGGTCCCCATCCTTCCTGATTGTGTTCACCTGTGTCTCGTTTGCCTGTATGTATTTAAGTCTTGTCATTCCCTTCCTCCTGTGCTCGTCCATAGTTTGTAGGTTAATGTTTCCTTGTTTTTAGTGATTCTAGTGTTTCGAGTTTTGTTTTTGGTTTTCCTGCATTGCAGCGGCTTTCGGTTTCTGGCTTAAGTTGTTCAAATTAAAATCCTTCTCCACCTGGAACTCCTGCCTCATCCTCTCTGCGCCTGGGTACTCCCCCAACCACCCACCGTAACACAAGAGGGCAGAAATGGAAAAAAAAATAACATGTAGAGAGAAAAAGTGCAAAGCAAGAAAAGATGTGGGGTAAGGAACAGCCAGGCTTATATTAGAATACAGGGACGATGGTTCCAGGTTCATTTTAAATGTCTGATTTATCAGACAGTATGGTTGTAATCCAGGTATAACAGTACCTATAAATGGTAAATGGCGTATACTGATGTAGCGCTTTCTACCTTCTTACGAAGGCCCAAAGCGCTTTACAGTCACAGTCCCATTCAGCCATGCACAAACACATTCACACAGTGGCGACGGCTCCGCTGCCGAACACTGGCGCCAACCTCCCACCAGAGGCAAGGTGGGGTTCAGTGTCTTGCCCAAGGACACTTCGACACATGGGCGTGCAAGGTGGGAATCGAACCTGCAATCTTACGATCATGAGTCGACCCCCCTAACACTGCACCACGGCCGCCCTGTGACCTCCAGAGCCAACAAAGGGAAGAAGTTTAATAAAGAGGATTTTCCTGATTTCTGTTCTGCACTGCAACTGCAGGTGCAACAAAACTGAATCCTGAGCGAATAAAAACACCCTTGTTTCTAGACAAATATCTTATTTCCTGTCCAACAAGAAAAATGTTGTCATCGAGAAAGTTTTTTCAATAGCAAAATAATCTTAGTTTGAGAAAACATGTTTAAGTGACTAGAATATTGTTCTTAAATTCATCTTTTTCTTGCCTTAACTTTTTCTCTTTTCTTATTTAATAAAAATCTGCCAATGAGATAAATTGCTTTGATCTATTTCTAAGGGGCCTAAATTTTGCAGTGTGGGAACTTCAAAAACAGAGTCTTCTGGTGTTGAAAGACGTAGAGCTTGATGTTTTTAAATGTAATCTAGTTTGGCCATTTAGAGATTTAGAGCATCATATATAAGGGGAATTGTTTTAACTTTAATGGGAGAGATGTGATGCCACTTCCTGTCAGAACTGTGGCATTTCATATCAGCTCTAAAACTTGATCTTTTATTAGTTTGCTTCGGTTTATTTCATTCAACCAAACAACTTGCAGAAGCTTTCAACCAATAAGCACTCACATATCGTTTTGTAATAGATCAGTGCAGAAGCTCCCTAAAGCCTCACATCAGTCACTGTTATTAAGCCTATTAGCTCAAGGGTTGGCACATGCATGAGCTGCTGCCATACAAAAACCTTCATTTTAGCATAAATGAACCTTATTCCATCAAATCCCACCATTCCTTCAAGAAGATACTCTTCATTACAGACCGAAGGACAGCCCAGCTGGATTTTCCAAAACAGAGGGAAGGCTCCTTGGCTCATACATTTTTTTCTATTTTAGGCCACTTGAAATGACTAACCTGACTCTTTGCGTTATCTGCATTGTGTTGTTGTGCGGTTATATTGTGCGGTTGAGGAGCTCAGTCCACAGAAAAAAATTATTCCACACCTTCTGTACCCATACAATATTGAAATAGTAAAGGTGAAGAAGGTGTAGAATAAGTCTCTGAAGCTCCTCCTTCTGCGATCTGTTTATATCTCCATTATAATATTATATTAACAGACAGCACAGAAGTGCTGGTTATTGGATTTTTTTTTTTTTTTTTTTGCAGGAGCCTGAAGGCTACTCACAATTCCAAAGTAATAAACCTCTGTCTGTCTGAGCAGTACTGAGTTCAGAACTTTCCATTTACAAAACTTGGGATTTTAATGTTGTATTTATCTGGAAAATGAGCAGTAGATTAAAACCAAACTTATAATAAATTTCCCTGAATTATTCCTTTTGAATTTGTCCTGGATAACTGAAGGAAACAATATTTAATGTGTATAAATAGATCATTTAACCTTTTTCTATTGTAAACAAATTAGCCTTCATGTTCTAACTGTCACAGGAAAAGGCAGACGGCTGGATCCAAATGCAGCAGTTTTATTAGCTCAGCTAAAAGTCCTCAAAGCTAAATGAGGGTCAGTCAGAACTATTTGAATGATGAATTTCACAAACTCAAAGGCATACTTTTTGCTTCGCCAGCTTTCTGGTAGACTCACATACTTTGCCATGTGATCGTGAATTTGTTGAACCGACAGCATAGAGGCGTTCATGATGATGGCTAGCAGAATATTGTCAATGAGAACTTTAACTTGCTCTGGGTTGGATTTTTTTACGAGTGATAGCTTGATCCTCTGCTCTCGGTCTTTGGTGCTCTCCCCCAACAGTGGACCAATCCCCATCTCCCATCTTACATATTTTAGCAATTTCCATCCATCCATCCATCCATCCATCCATCCATCCATCCATCCATCCATCCATCCATCCATCCATCTTCCTCTGCTTATCCGGGACCGGGTCGTGGGGGCAGCAGTCTAAGCAGAGATGTCCAGACTTCCCTCACCCCGGCCACTTCCTCCAGCTCTTCTGGGGGGACCCCGAGGTGTTTCCAAGCCAGCTGACAGACATAGTCTCTCCAGCGTGTCCTGGGTCTTCCCCGGGGCCCCCGCCCAGTGGGACATGCCTGGAACACCTCCCTTGGACTAGATGCCCGAGCCACCTCAACTGGCTCCTCTCATTGTGTAGGAGAAAGCTACTCCGAGCTCTCCACGGGTGACCAAGCTTCTCTCTCTATCTCTAAGAGAGCGCTCAGCCCCCCTACAGAGGAAGCTCATTTCATTCATGACCCAGAGCTCATGACCATAGATGAGTACTGGAACTAAGATTGACCGGTAAATTGAGAGCTTTACTTTCTGACTCAGATCTCTCTTCACCACAACGGACCGATAGAGCGACTGCATAACTACTGACGCCGCTCTGATCCCCCTGTCAATCTCATGCTCCGCTCTTCACTCACTCGTGAACAAGACCCCCAGATATTTAAACTCCTCCACCTGGGGCAGGGACACGCCACCCACCGAGGGATGGCAAACTACCTTTCTCCAGTCATGGCAGCAAACCACCCCAATGCACGCTGGAGGTCCTGGCTCAATTAAGTCAACAGGACAACATCATCTGCAAAGAGCAGAGTGAAAATTCTGTGGTCCCCAAACCAGACCCCCCTTCAGCCCCTGGCTGCGCCTAGAAATTCTGTCCATAAAAACTATAACAGAACCGATGATAAAAGGCAGCCCTGCCGGAATCCAACATAGACCGGAAACAGGTCTGACTTACTGCTGGCTATGCGAATCAAGCTCTTACTCCGGTCATACAGAGACTTGACAGCCCTCAGTAAGGCTCCTCGGATCCTATACTTCCAGAACACCCTCCACAGGATGCCACGGGGTACACAGTCTCCAAATCCACAAAACACATATGGACTGGATGAGCGAACTCCCACCCTTTACAATTTCCAACGCTTTTAAATGACTTTTGTGCTGTATGTGACGCTGGAAGAAGTCCAGCTTCCATGACGTCCACACTTTCCCCTCTGAAAACTTGCTTGCTATTTTGGCTTTGCAGCATGTTTTGCAGAGCAAAACAAAGACAAAACTTTACCCAGTTTCACAGCTTTTCCTTCTGTTTGCACATACTCCGACAGCCATTCTATCTTAAAAGAATCACGTCTTTTTTACTTTGGCTTGGTGTGGGGACGTACCAATGCCTGTTTGTTTTTCCATCATAAAACAGGGTCAACATTAACAGTACTCACGAGTTTTCCCTCCAAAACTCTGAAAAGGAGCCTGTCAATGACATTGATTAGCTGCGTCATTGCATCTGCGAATCGCATCATTGACCACAGTGTCAGTCCTTCAGCCTGACGTACTGTGGTCTGTCGGTGAGGTAGCTGGAAATCCAAGCAACCAGGCACAGGTCCACTCGCATACTGGAGAGTTTTTCCTAGAGTACAAGGGGCTGGATAGTGTTGAAGGCACTGGAAAAGTCCTGGAAAGTAATCCTTACAGTGCCTTTTCCCTTGTCCAGATGTGAGTGGGCTCTGTGTAGGAGGTAGAGGATGGCATCCTCTACTCCAACCTCTGCCCGGTAGGCGAACTGTAGAGGGTCCTCAGCGTGCAGCACCTGGGGTCTGCGGGAGCTTGAGGAAGAGCCGCTCCAATGTGTTCATCAGATATGATGTGAGTGCCACCGGTCGGAAGTCATTCAGCTCGTTGGGCGGGTTCTTCTACACTCTAACAAATATTCATAGGGTTAGTATGTAGAACTTAAAAAACAATAACATTTTAGGCACAAATATTTAAGTTTACTCGATAAAGTTACAATAGTAAGTTGTTAACTTATTTAAAGAAGTGAGTTGAACTCAAAATGTATTAAAGTTGTGAGAACTTAATATATTGCACATTTTTAACCATCAATTTTGTGTTCACTCAACAACGACAAAATATTAAGTTGATGAAACTTGATTTTATGTTGAGCATTCTTTAAAAAAGCTAGTGCAACAACACTGGAAAGAAAGGCCACGCCTTCGAGGAGAAACGGAGCACATCTTTTGTATCGAGTTATCACGAACAAACAAAATTCAGTTGTGACTCAATTTTCATGGTTTCATGTAATCACAGATTACAGATTTTTTTTATCAGTCACGTGACTCCACCGCTTCATGACAAAAACTCAGACGATGGAAGTTTTTTTGACTCATAATTCAAACTAATTTGCAATTCTCAGTTGATAATTCAATTTGCAATTCAGGATTGCTATATGAAAATACATTTTGCAATTTAGAATTCATTATTCATCAAAATAGTTGTGACCTTTTAAACGGCCCGTATTTTCAACCAGAAATAAACTTAAATGATTAAATGCCACACATTTACTGTAAATAAGATAACTGGTTTAAAGCAATAATATAAATAAAATGCATTTTGTCACTGCATCGTTGATTTTTCCATTGACTATAGCGAGTTGGTCCCTACGCCCTCCCTACGGCCCCTGGGTGCCTGGTTGGGCGGCATACAGAGCGCTGCTGCAGGATGTGCAGGCAGCCAACTCGGGCATGCCAAATCTGATGATATTTTTCTTATTTTGATCCAGACAATTATTAAAAGATCCCCTCAATTGATTCTTTTTTTGATTTTTCTCCTCTTGAATTAATGTGGGTCACAGAGACACAGAAGTGGCGGCAGAGAGCGGCTAAAGTGCAGCGGGAGGGAGGCTCATTATACATTGAAAGAATCCAGACAAGGAGACGTGATTACTGATGCTTCTGTAGAGCTTTTTTGCATAAATAAATCCCATCTATGAAAATACTCTGTGTTTTGTAATGAGATGGACACAGACAGAAATGTGAAGGTATCAGCTGTAAATCCAAGTTTTGCTCACATCTGTGTTTATGAATGATTTTTAACATGAGTTGATTTGTGTTTATTTGCAGAAATGATTTAACGGAAACAGTGTAATTACACATTTTGCAAAGTAAAACTTGGTAAATTTAACAAAGTAGATGAAAATAATTTTTTTCACACAAAGAAAGAGCCAAAGAAAAGATTGCTCGACAAGTACTACCTCTGAAAAAAGTCTGTTTTTAGGGATTTCTTTATTTTAAATACTTCTTCGTTCAAACAAAGTCATTTTTTGTAGGAACGATATCATTGTTCCATAGGAAAGAATTATTATTTTGTGGGAGCTAATTACTATTTTGTGGAAAATTTAATACCTTTATATCTAAAAAGTTGTTGATAAAATCATTTCCTTGTTGGAAAACAAATGTATTCAAATAGTAAATGTTTCAACAGAGGATGAAAGTGATCCTTAAGAACAAAATTAATCTAAAGTTTTCTTTTTTTTCCCAAACAAACAAAAATAAAAAAAATGTTGAAAATGCAAAAGAAAACCAAGTTGAGCCAGCAAACCAGGAACCCTTGGTCATATTTTGATTTTTTTTCCCTGTAACGCTCTCCCATCACATTAGCATAAAAGTGTTTGCTCATTTAATTTATTTTGTTCAGTCATTGTGTTATTTTGTAAAGGTACAGTTTTTCTGGAATTTATATCATTTCATATCATTCTGAAAAAATCCAGGTGAGGGCAGTCTAGCTCTACCGATGGCTCTGACAAATTGGCACAATGTCTCACTGGTGGGATATTTTTCCACAAACAAGGATGACATAGCAATGTGTAGAGGTGTACAATAAAAGACTAGGCAACATTAACAATAAAGAATTTGAAGTTATAAAAAAACTGCTATGTGTAATGAATAAACTCCTAAACTCTTTTCTAGTCTACGTCTCCATAAGGTTTTTCTATATAATACACTGTTGAGATTATTATACTGAGCTGAAAGATTGACAAAATTCCTCTTTGACAAATGTTTGAAGATGCAAATTTGATTTAAGAATAGAAGATAAATATTTTACCAACTGACCCACAGTGACTTCATCAAGGCTTAAGCCAGATATTCAGAAAGCAGCTGATGCTTCAGACACTAAACAAGAGACGATTGGGCTCATACTAAACTAAAAATCTGATCTTTGTCGATGATGGGAAGACTTATTTAACAGCAAAAGTTTTAGCAAATGACAATTATTATGTTTGAAAGATACAAATGTAAGAAGACTGATTTTAAAATAGACATATGCAATAGTAAAACTGCATTTGCCATACAGGACATACATGAGCAACAGCTGAAGTAATTTTGGTGTCTTTCTTGCTCTGACAGGCTCTGATCCTCACACCTTCATATCTCCCGACGCCAAACACAGCTCTTCACACTCCTCTCTGCCACCCACACTGGGATAAATCATCAACACCTCGGTACATAAAGCCTGGTCTTACTTGAACAGACTCGTTGCTCACTAAAGTCTTATTCTCGATCTCTTTCTTTCGTGAGCATCAAGACTTTGTCAGGGCTGCCGAGCTCCGGAGACATTCACACAGAGTGCACACATTGCTCACAATGTATTCCGTTTCTCTTTATTCTTTTCTCTATTTGGAAATTGCAGGGTCAATATTTTCACATTACTTAACATGATGCACCAAAATGTACTCTGTTAACAGGAATACGCTGAATAGAACACAAGGTTTCACAATGGATTCACGACTGACATTTTGCCCATTGCACCTACAATAGTGAATGACATTTTCCAGATTTTTTGCTTTTAATTTTTTCCCCGTTGCTGTCCTCTCATCTCCTAGATCACACCCACCACACTGAAAACCTCCAACCAGACCAGACAAAGTCTGAATTCCTCGCGACTGACATGGAGGGTTTCTGCTTCCTGTAAACACAATATGTATTGAAGCTCCACAGAGACTGGGTATGTTTCTGAGTACAACTTTGTTGTAAACAGTCAATACAAGTCAGCCACATACACTATTTTTATGCAATAATAATAATATCAATCTTCAGCATCTGTTCCATTATCATCCTCATTCTTGTGAAAGTAACAAGTATTTCTACACAAAAGTTGGCAGCAAATACGGCATGGGAATGCACATGACAGCCGTACTCCAAACTCAAAAGCTGTACAGAGGAAGAGGAATGAAGTTGTATTTACAGTAATAGTATTAGGATGTGTCTGCCTGCCTTCTCCTCCATCTGCATGGCTGCACCCAAGACTTTTTTCTTTCATGCGCCGCATATCAAACACTTTGCACCTCCACCCAGTTCGGATGCAGATCTCACATCGCTCTGTCAGAGGCACTGTTACGCAACCTCCACGCTTCTGCACTTCGCTGAGCAGCCAGTGCCAGCAGTCGGGCTTGTACTTCCAAAACAGCATGGCCCTGACTGGCAGATGACTGGATGAACATTCACGCTCTGATATCCTATGCATTAACCAGTAACGACCCATGTAAAGACATGCCTTTCCTTTTGTATTTAGTGTTTACTGTGTATTCATATATTTATATTTTTATCTGGTATTTTCAAGAATAAAATATCTAACCATGCACCTTTTCAAATTGCTTAGCTGCTGAGCAGTTTAATCCACATGATATAACCAACAGAAACATTTCATCCACCCCACAGGTAATATCGACACCCACTGTACACTGACACAAACAGATGAGAAGTGCTGACTATCTGAATCACAGGTTTATAGTAGCACAGACAGTCATTGCAAGTCAAACACTGAGGAGCCCAGGTCAGCCCAAAATGCACATCAACTGAATGAGAGCTACGAACAGCCAGATGAAGCCAAGCAAACCCATGCTTTAAAGCAACATGATGGCGGACATTCAAAACCAACATTCTACACAATTTACCCTTTGGCAACAAATCCCCATTTCAGGGAGTGAGGGGTCAAAACATGCCAAGAAAAAAATATAGTAATTTTAGGTCAATATTCAATGTTCAAACTCATACAGACACATGGTTTAGTAAAAACATTTCCAGTACTACTTTTTTTTTTTTTTTTTTATAATTTCACGTAATTGTTTTCTTATGATTATAGTGATGATGAGAAATTGTTTTAAGCTGAATCGTTTTTAGGTTCAAAATGAGTCATTGCATAGAACATTTGAATGGAGAATCAATGTGTCCTCGCGTGGACCTGTGCATGTGTGACGCGTGTGTTTGCACACGCTAGGAAGTAAGCCTAGCAGGCTAGAGAATCGGTTGACAAGGTAACAGGTCTGTTGGATGCAAACTCAACCTTTGCTCTGATGTGAAACTAAGTCAAAAATGTTTGTACTGTGTGACAAAAAATAGTGTGCATGGAGGCATACTCGTCTGCATGCTCTTATGCATCTGCGCATAACATGCATGTCTTTACATGGTACTGTGGCTGTAAACCCTCATGACAAAATGTTTCATACATATTTATCAACAAAGGTTTTTTGATATTTCCCATTGACTAACTGGAAACAACATTTATACCATTGTGCTGTAGACCATTTGCTGCATGCTATTGCTTTTAAAAATCAAGTTATTCAATGCAAGGAAACAGGTTCAAACAAATATCAAAAGAAAAATATTAAGTTATACCAAACAAAAGACACTTAACATTTACCAAAAAAAAAAAAAGTCACAGGAGACTTGTTTTCATTAAATACACAAATGACAAATTTACATTTCAGATTTCTGATTTATGTACATACAGTAGTTTACAGCGTAAAAAAAACTGGATGATATGGGTGCTTAACATATGAGGTATACAAGTGAAAACATATTCTGAATAAGGCTCCATCAATCATTGAACGTCAGGCAAAAAATAAGAAAAAAATAAAGGAATATTCAAAATAGTACATATCAAACATGTTTAAATAGGAGAAAGTCCCAAAATGCTCTGGGGCTGAATAAACGATGGCTTTGCAATGGCTAATAAAGACCCTTTGCCACTTTTTCATTTGGTCCTCTTCTTTGTGTGAAGATCACACTGGTGGGCACACTGGTAGCAATCTTCTTTACAAACCTAGCAACTAGTGGCAACTCTTTAGTTGTGAAAAAGTGCTGAAATGGGTTCTTTTTTTTTTTTTTTTAATTTGTGTGCAACTATACTTGTTTACATGTACTTAATGCATTCTGCAGACATGAAAGTGATAAGACAAAAACTAAGAACACATTCAAAGAAAGGGTTGAGTTCCCTTTACTGGAATGTACTGTGGAGATCAGAGAAACCAAGCTGTTGTGGACTTCAGGAGAATCAACAGGTTGGTCGCCGTTGCTGTGATATGTTTTATCCGGTCCAGATAAAAGGTGTCGTTTTGGGCTGAAATCAGTTTCTGTAGAACAAGAAAACCTAGGAATTCTGTTTCTTTTTTGTTGTTTTACATGTAATATTCTGAAGACATCATTCCAAAATTCGTGTGCACTCTGCCAATAACAGCGGTGTGGAATTAACATCTCTGTAGAGGGCGCTGTAAGGCTTCCTTCCCTGGGTTGTTATAAGCAGAGGCAGATCTGGACTAACGCACAATTTTTCCACTGCAGCGAAGCAGAGCTTGCTCTCTCTTGAAGGTTGACTTCTTATGAAGATGACAGAAAGCTGTTTTCCTTTCCCTCTGCACTTCATTCTCACTGTCGACCTGAAAGACAGAAAGTGAAGATGTGACGACTCGCAGGCATTAACACAACATTATGGCAGAAGTACAGAGTTTACTGAATTCATTCAACTATTAAAAATAACCATTCTTGCTCTGATACCTTTTTTTCTGCATGCTCTTGCTAATCCTATTTTTTATTCTATTTTTTCTGTGGTGCAAGTTATTCAATCAGACGTCTCAATGAAAACACGTGGTCTTAAGTTGAACATTTAAAATGATTGAATGACAGATTCTCCAGCGCCCACTTTAAGGTGGTAGGGGTGTGGACTTTCAATAAGATCACTCCTGATTGGTGACAGTGTAACGGTTTCAGTTTCTTTGTGTTGGTTCCTTGATTTCCTGTTTTATTTTGTAGTATTTCCTGTTTTGTTGTTTTCGAGTTTTACCCTTCCCCATCAGTCCTGAGTGTTTCCACCTGTGTCTTGTTGACTTGTATGTATTTAAGTCCTGTCCTTCCCTTCCTCCTGGGCTGGTCCATAATGTTACGGGGTGAAAGGGAGGAAGTACCCAGGTGCAGAGAGGAGGAGACAGGAGGTTCAGGGGGGTATTCCAGGAAGCATGTTTAAACTAGCCTGACTTTAAGCCTGAACTCTGGCTGAAATCCGCCTGAACTTGCTTACTCGGGGTATGTCGGTTCCAAAAGACCGCATATGAGTTGGCGTAATTACGCTCGACTTGATAACCCTGGGTTAATGGGCGTGCACGTCGTGTACATAAAGACATTCTCAATGGATCGCCGATTTCTGGAGTCACCATGGAAACGCGTGGAGAAAAAAAGAGACGCTATACTTCAGTGAGACGGAGTCTGAGATTTTAATGACGGCGTATGAAGATTATACGTCCATCAAAAAAGTAACACGGCTGCATCATCAAAAAAAAGACTTTCTGCTTGGAGAAAAAGAGCAGACAAAGTAAACGCACGAGTTTCTGATCTTATTTCCATTTTCCTTATGACGCACATATATATAACTTATCCAATTTTGCCAACTTAAATTATTATTACTTCTATTGGTAACAAAAAAATTGAGTTAAATTTATTCAACCTAATTTCTTACGTCTATAAAACTCAATAATTGTTTATACAACTCAAATTTACGTATTTATCTAACTAAATGTCATATTACTCCAATTCAATTAATATTTTTTTCCATCTTAATTAATTATATTTGTTGAACTCTCAAATGCCTAAGTTTGAGCCGGCAGATATGATCATTTCTATAACAATAAAAAAGACGGGAGGAATAATGCACGGAGTGCAAAAATTCGTTAAAGAATTTACCATGATTATCATTTCTTAAGCATGTCGTAGGGGTGCTATAAAAACTCATCATCCTCTCCTTCACTCTCACTCATGGTGCAGAGACGTAAGCTCAGTGGGGCAAAATAACTCGGCGAAGCATGGCAAAACACAGCAAAACACAGTAAAACAGCTAAACAACTAAACACATTTGGTCAAAAACCCACACTTAAACCCAAATCCTTCCAGACAGGTAAAGGGAATGATATCCCACAATCCTTTGCGGTACCGCTCTAACAGCAGCACCAAAGTTACACCTTCTTAATTGAATTACTTTGAATGAAAGTAAAATAACTGTCTGAAAACTACGTGTAATTTTTAAACCGACTTACAAAAAAATGATTTATTTTAACTGAAACAAATATTTAAGTTAGATCAAAGTAAAAAAAAAATATTTTTCCAACATCCATACGTGGTCTTATCACCCTCTCATGGTGGAAAAAGTATTATCTGAGCTTCTTCATCCACTAAATCATCTTCAAATGGACACGCCATGCTGCTTCACCTCTCTGTAAACAAACTAACCTTCAACTAAACCTGCTCCAGACCAGGTTATGTTCAGAGCATGAGTTGCTATGGCAACTTGACCTATCCTGAAACATATCTCCATTTCTGGAACCGAAAGCTGAGGTTATCAACTTCCTTGCCCTCAAACTTACTAGCATAACCTGCTTTCTGGAATACCCCCCAGGAGAACGGGGGCTTTAATAAACAAAACTACAAAACCAAAACCACTGCTTTAGCAGGCTAGAATACTCGAAACTCTGAAAACACACTAAACTCGAAACCAGGGAACAACACAATATGGACCAGCACAGGAGGAAGGGAAAGACAAGACTTAAATACATGCAGAGCAACAAGACACAGGTGGAAACACTCAGGACTGATGGGGACTCAAAGTAAAACTCACAACAAAGGTCTAACACAGGAACCTTTCAAAAATAAAACAGGAAGTGAACTGAAAACATGCCAGAACAAAAGGAAACAAAACACAATGGCAAAGTAACAGGAACCGTAACAGAGAGGGGTTAGCATAGAAATAATGACACAGACTGACTCGGACCAATGACTGCTTACTGACAATTTCTGGTTTCAACGTGGCGGCGTCCATATCAGAAAAAAAGGCGACTAATTTGGCTTAATTTCGTTTGAGCTGGAAGTAAGCCATTTTCTGAGGGTAATGTCATACTCAATCAGCCCAGTTCTCCTGTAACGGTTGTAACTTGTAAATCAGCTTCAACCTCTTATTTCGTTTAACCCTTGTGTCATCCTAGGCCCTTTAACATTGGGAGTGGGGTCATCTAGACCCACTAGACAGAGCACTGAACCTTATTCTTCAATGATTTGTGATCTTCACTGGTGTCCATGGATTACATGAAATCCTCTCCACCTTATCCACCTTTGTCATGGTAGGGAGAACACGTGAATGGAAGGGGGGGGGGCTCATAGGAAAGCACAAGGGTTACACGTTAGTTGAATCCGTTCCTGCCGTTTCACTGTGATCTTTTTTATGGTTTCTTTTACCCATTTTGATCCAATTAATGTAGGTGCCATGCTATTTAAGTGTGTGACAACAAGTTCTCTAAAGTGGGTGGTTTAAAAGAAAGTTGCAATTTTTGTTTTCATTTCATTTTGTCTCATGATAGCCCAGGCGATACCCTGAGAACTTTCACTTTGAACTATAACCCTCTGGCACATTCTTCGGTTTATTGAAGGACAAAACAGACTGAAGACTTGATTTTGGAATTGTGTTACTGCCGTAAATTATGGCTAACCCTTGTGCTATCTTGTAGGGTCTATACGACCCCACTCCCAAAGTTAACGTGCCTTAGAGGCACGTTAACTTTTAAGTGGGGTCATCTAGACCCACTAAACAGTGCTCTGAACCTTCTTTCTTCAATGATTTGTGATCTTCACTGGTGTCCATGGATTACATGAAATCCTCTCCACCTTTATCCACCTTTGTCATGGTAGGGAGAGCACGTCAATGGGAGGGGGGGTCATTTGGACCCCAGAAGATAGCACAAGAGCTAAGGAAGCAACCAAAACTGACCTAACATTTCAAAGTTTGCTCTACACTTACGTGTGTACTACAATCAACAATGTATTTATAACCACAACTACCTGCTCTGGTGTATGTGAAGCAGATTTGCTCACCTAATTATTTACTGTGTATATATCGTAACTATATCAAAATAATGTGGAATTCTTTTATCCTAATAGATTTCATATCTGCCTCTATGTAGGTATTCTTCAAAATTCTTGATATATTTAAATTAGATTTGCCTTACTTTAAAACCAAGAAGGAATGAGTCTTCTTGTTTAAGTTGATTCATTCATTCGTTTATTCATTCATTCGTTTATTTTTATTTTATTTTACACACACACACCACCACCACGCACCCCCCACAGCCGAGTCTGGAAGACCACGCAGCGTCGCAGCCCGCCCCGCCCAGGCACCGGACCCGACCCCCCGACAAACGGGATCCCCACCAGTCCCCATTTCCTGGTTCTTAATGGTGGCAAAGTCAATTACATTAACGAGTCTACGGACATTGTCATTAGAGTGTCTGCCTTTGATAAATCCAGTTTGATCGAGGTGAATTATGTGAGGAGTGATTTTTTTCTATTCTCTGTGCTAGTGCTTTGCAGATAATTTTAACATCTGCATTGATTAAAGAAATGGGGCGATAAGCTTGAAGGACTAGTGGGATCTTTGTCTGGTTTTAGGAGGAGAATTATGTTTGCGGAGTTCATGTTAGGTGGCATTGATTGGCTTTCCTTGATAAATGTTACCATTTCAAAAAATATTGGTGCCAGTTGTTCTCAGAATTCTTTATAAAACTCGTTTATTTTTAGCCTTTAAGTATGGAGTCCAAATTAACAACAAAAGTGTTTGACAAATATCCAGATGTACTAACAATTCAGGTATTTCATATTTACATTTGTTCAGCTTTGATATAAAAATACAGACAAAATCTGCAGTGCTTATCCAATGCTTTTGGGTATTTGGGTTCATGACTGACATGAGTATTTTAAACTAAAAAGACAAAAGGAAACATTTTTTAGTTACTTTTAACTTCACCTCTGCAAGTCACAGCAGGCACTCGACAGATAGTAAATAAAGTGAGCTAAAATTGGTGTTATTTGCACCTCTTCCATAGTCAGTTTATCCTACCATGCAGCTGAAGGATGTGCATCGTGAGTCATGATCCTGAGAGCCCACACGTGCTCAAGAATGTCCTTGTGTGCCTTTGCATGTGTGGCATTAAAGCTAAGACATGGTTAGCTTTCTTAGGCTAAATTTAGCTCACTTTGCTTGTCCCAGATTACCAGACGTAGATTTAGACCAAACTAGAGTTTTCCCTTTGCCTTAAGTCCCTCAGCTGTTTATCAAAGTTATTTTCAGCTTTCAGTTCCTTCTTCTGACATCTCTGTGAATGAATGAGAATACATTAAAAATTGCAGACATGTTTTTAGGACAAAAGGCTTTTTTCCAGTAAAACCAAACATGAGTATTTTTCACTTGGCGTTAAGGGCCTTTATCATGCAAAATCAAGTTTTTGAGCTTCTTTTTTTTTTTTTTTAACTTGTCCTGTCCAACAGTTGGGCAAACAGATGAGAGCTGAAGGCCTCTTGTGTTGGACATATTTTACTTTAACAACAGGGGTTATTAATCTTCTGACAAACCAGAGGAATGTCTGAATAAACCCCTTTTGTAATTGAGGCCAAACTTTATTCATTTCAATCATATTTGAAAATCTTTGGTGTTGGATCGGACGGAAAAGGAAAAGAGGGAATAAGAGATGGATGTTAGAGAGGAGGGAGGGGGGGTGGGAGGGTGATAATAAGAGGGGGGGGATAGGAGGGTGATAATAGGAGACGGGGGGATAAAACCATGAAGCAGCCTAAAGCAAAAAAGTTTACTGGATGTTTATCATTACGGTAAGGTTCAAGTGTAATGCAAATCTCAAAGGGCGGGGCCTATCCACACACACACTCAGAAGTTATAAACATATCTGTTAGCTGCAAAAATGTCCACATGTCAACATGTACACGAAACAGATATTGTTCACACACGCATACTTATGCCTTTAAACTAACTGGTGTGAAATATTTAATTCATTCAATCATGGAAACTATTAGTGCAAAGGTGAGCTAACACCTGTGCTCAGGTGAGTGTTTATGTTCTTCTAAATGGATAGTGGAATGTGAAAAGAAGGAGGGAGAGTGCCCAGCCATCCCCACACCAAGACCCTCGCCGCAGCAGCAGCGGCAGCCAGAACCCCCCAACGCCACCCGGCAGCAGGCAGAGAACAACCGCCACCCGAGCGATCACATCCGCCACCAGGCCAGGGCCAGCAGGACCGCCACGATGCCCCCAGAGCCAGAGAGCAGGGAGGCATGGGGGAAAGAGAGTGCCGCCCCAACCCAACCAGGAGAGCAGCCCCCCCGCCGCGCCGGGAGGGCCCAACGCAGGGCCCCACCCACAGCCCTAGACGAGCACCTAATCACCACCCAGGAGATCTGGACCTCTCACCGCCCCAACCCCAGGTACGAGCCAGGACCCCCCAAGAGAGACGCACTCTGCACTCCAGGCAGCCACCCACCCGGCCAACGGTTGGTCCAGGAAGGAGCAAGGCAGGGGCCAGCCGTCCCCGCCCAGGAGGGGTGCACCCCGGGGGAAAGGGGGGGCCCACGAGGGGTGTCCAGGCTCGCCCACAGTTAGAAATTGGGCGGGGCTCAGCGCTCAGGGGTAAAAACCCGAACCCACCCCACAGGGATACGGACACCCCCGACTCAGGTGTAATGTGAACCCCCCCACCTGCACAGAGAGAGCACCGCCGGGCCCAGGAAACCGGTACCCAGGAGACATGGCCGCCATTGCGAAGGGCCCAGTACCCTCCACCAGGGATGGGGTAGGGGACAGATGGTCCTAGGTCCCACCTTCCTTGCCAAATGTGTGTGCGTGTGTGTGTGTTTGTGAGGGTGTGTGTGTGTGCATGTGTGTTTGTGTTTGAATGTATCTTTTGAGGAGTAAAAGTGTGTGTACTAAGGGGGTGCAGTTAAAATTGGCGGGTAGGGCTCTGAGGGGACATCTCCTGATTACTCACAGTGATGTCCAAGCACCCCCCCTACCAAGGGCCCTACATGTCTAAGGTGCAAATAAAACCGAGAGAGGGGGGGCCCATTCCATACGGCAACCATGGGAGGGGGACCACTGCCAAGTAGCCCCCCCCCCCCCCCCAAAGTGCATCGCAGGCTAAACCCCCCATCCCCTTTACCCTAATATGAGATTATATGAGGAAGGGGGTAAGTTGGGGACAGCTGGCAGACTGTCCCCCAGTGGTCAAACAGCCGTCCCCCAACCCCCCCCAGTATAGGGCCCAGGTCCCCCAGCCCCGGGGCCCCATCCCCAGAGGCGCCGACGCCCCAGGCCCAGCATGACCTGCCCCACACAGAGAGAGGAGCCAGAAAGCGCCGCCCCCAGGCTAACAGACACGCCCACCGATCACTGGATCAGACACAGAGTTAGAGGTTATCTGCACATTCTTCTTTGCAAAAGTTCAGGTGTTGTTTGTTTTCATGGGCAAAACTCAGACACGCTGCTGAGGCCAACTCTAGGATGATGTCATGAAATGGGTGGCACACACAAGGAGAGAAAGGCCGAGCCTCAGAGATTGAGGTATCTTACTTCCATGTAGGGAAATAAGCTGTGAAAATAACTAATATTTCCTAAAAAATTGTTCTTTAGTGTACCAAGGGTAAAATCTAATCATATATATGGACACAGTTTACTCTGCAAGACTAAAAACATGATTATTATTATATGCCCTTTAAGGCAGGAGTGTCAGACTGCAGGCCTCGAGGGCTGATTCCTGGATCAGGTGTGCTTTTACCAATAAGAAGCTGCAAAGGCAGGTTAGTTGGAAAACGTGTCAGACACCAGCCCCTCAAGGCAGTTTGGAGTTTGACACCTGTGGTTTAAGGTGTCAGTGGTATCCCTCTCATTAACCTAAAGCTACAGTTCTGTCACAGCCTCTACTGGCTTCATGTCTTGTATAATTACACTTACAAAGGTCTTCCAATGAAGCGTTTCTCCATCAGTTCATTTCAGTCATGTCATCATGTATATGGAAATCAGTGCTGAGAAGGTGGTTTTTTATTTTAATTCTGTTAAATATTGAGGACGAATCTCAGCAACCACACTTTGTTCTTCTGCTTATGCAAACGCGGTCGATGATAATCTATGTAAATATACTATTGAAAAACTGACTCCAGTTTTCAAAATACAACAGGGCCTTTCTGCTACTTAGATTCTAAAATTAGGTAGATGCATTTTAAACTGTTACTGATTTGCTAAAATTGAGGGGCAAACATGTAAAGAGATCATCTCACAAGGGTCCAAAATGGCCCTCTACTTCCACTATTTAAATTACACATATAGCTCTCACTTTATGGTTAAAGTTAGAAAATAAGCAAGGAAAAAAGTCTGTTACAACTTCAATTTCACTTACTAGTCTCTCTTCAGTTCACCAAAATGAGGTGAACTTCTTTCCAAGTCCAGATAAAGCTGTCAAAGGGAGAAATTAGAAGAAAGCATGAATAAGAAAATAAAGTTATAGAAGAAATAAAAATATAACAGGGCATGACTGTACCATCTCCTAATTTTCCAGCTTGCTCTGCTGCTCCGCCCTGTAGGATCTTGGTGAGGACATTTTCTCCTTCAGGGGGTACCTGGCCTGCTGCAGCACTTCCTATGCCCATGGGTTTACTCCCAATTCCAACAGGTGCTGCTTTGGAACCTGTTATTACAACAAAACAAAAAAAAGGTCTGTCACACAGATCAGACTTTTGCTTTTTTGTCTTCATTCAGTTAATTGAGACTCACCAATGCCTGTTAAAGGGGGTGTAGCTATTTTGGAAGGCTGGGGTGCATTCGAGTTTCCTGCCGTAGGCTTCATTCCTGCTGCTGATGCCGCAGGTGCCTAAAAATATTGATGACCCAGATGTTAATATGAGATTTTTTTCATACTCTACTTCATTTTATGAAAGATTGCCTTTTTTTAAATCACTGATGAGACATGAAACATTGATAAAGTGCATAGCCTCAGTGATTGAGCTTCAACAAGAGCAAAAGTCATTGTTGTCATTGTTTTTATTGTAATGTATTGAGTGTGTCATCCTGGTGACACGTTGCGGTTGCTAGGCAGCGCTCAGACTTTTACAACAGTTGTGTCTCTCCATTTTGATGTCAGACTAAAAGTGACTCTTTCTTCACAAAAGTGTCCAGATTATTGGGACTTTCCGCTTGCAAGAAGTGATATTTATCATCCTCATGTAGACTGTATCCCCCTCAACTTTGGATGATCCAAAGAATCAAAGAAAAAATTGTGGCTTAGCATAAGATGTTGATAAATGTCATTAAAATAAAAGTATCCTCATGAACTAATGATATCACATAGCCGATATGAAAAATATTTTTAATGAAACCAGTTTCATGTAGGCTTACCATTGGGGCAGGTTGCCCTGCTGCAGACCCAATCCCTGGTTGGTGCCCTTGTGATGGAGCTTGTGCAGTTTTGGGCTGCTGCTGCTGTTGTTGTTTTTGTTGTTGCTGTTGCTGATGCTGTTGCTGTTGCTGTTGCTGTTGTTGCTGCTGCTGCTGCTGCTGCTGCTGTGCTTGTCCCAGTCCTGCAGGGGTTGTTGTGGTCTGGCTGCTCTGAGAGGGCTGGGGTTGTTGCTGTGGTTGTAGCTGCTGATTTGCACTCTGCTGGTGCTGCTGTTGGGTACCATCAAGGTGATCAGAACCTGGGAATCCCTCTGACTGTCCTTGACCACCTGGCCGCTGCTGTCCAGTATGACCTTGCGGGATCTGCTGTGGTTTTGAAGGATCTTGTCTTCTGGTTGATGTGCGGTCTTGTGGTCTCTGGCTCCTTCCTCCTGTACCATGGTGATGACCAGAAACTGAGTCACGAGAGAAGTCTCCTGAGTTGCGAGGGCTTCCATGGGCAGAGCGGTTATCGGTTACATTCCTTCTCTGAGCAGATGAAGAACTCCTTCCATCAGTTCGGCCAGGTGGGTCTTTGCAATGTGTCCTTGAAGAGCGTGAGGATCTTGCATCTTCTGTAGCATGACGAGATGACCCATGTCTCCCAGAGTTGCTGCCATGGTGACGGTGCTCCCGTGATGTGGAAGTATGTCGCTGTTGGTTGTACTCATCTTGTTGGCAATATTCCTCTGGAGGCTCATCATAGTCATGGTAAGTGTGTTTACTTCGTCTGCCTGTAGAGGAGTGACTTCCACTTCCATGATGTTTTGAACGATCGGAACGCACCTCACGTGGTTTTTCAAACCAGTCAGTCTCCTCTTGGCTCAAGTGATATGCTTTTTTAAAAAAACCAATAAAAATATATTGTCAATTAGCATGGTTTCAGTGGTGAGGGGACTAGCATGCAGGTTGAAGCCAAAGTGGAAAGACATGCTCCACTCTCAATGGACATGCAGATTAAAAAAGTCCCCCCAAAAAAATGCAGACGTGTCACTTCACATTAAAAGCCAAGCATGCAAGACAAAGAAATGTATATTTTTGATTCACATATAAAGTTTAAGGAAAATAAAAAATAAATAAAAGAATGGATCCCTCTTGCAAAATTGGCATCTGGCATGCAGTCTTTTCAGGTTTCATTTTATAGGTTGCAGGAACAAATACACATAAAAAACTCAACACCAGTTACCTTCACTGTCAGAAACAGCACAGTGCATGTCATCTACAAGATACGGATCATCAGGTTTGTACACATGACTTCTGGGAAGGTCCTTCTTGTGGTGGTCCTGCACATCTGGCAGAGAATGGCTGGAACCATACTGGTTTCTCACGTCATGAGCTTCCGAAATAACAGAGCCTCTTCCCATACCTACAGGCTTTCCAACAGGACTGAGTGGGCTCTCCTCCTCTGAATTCTGATTGCGCATGGGAGGTCCTCCACTGCGGCTGCTTCTCTGGGAACGCTCCATAGCATCTCTCTCATAGGACTTACTGCGGTGGCCAGTAGCATCTCTGGATGAAATCTTGTCCATACCATATCCTGTAGACCTGGACCTGCCAGAACTGTACATCCGATCCTCTTCTTCAAGTCCATCGCGACTGGTGCCATAGTACTTTTGCTGTTCATACACATTTCTTTTCATCCCATATGTCATATCATCCTGATGCCTTTTGGATCTTGACCCAACAGCACCTGTACCCCCAGTTGAAGTTGCCATTGGATAAGCGGCAAGATCTGATTCCACATCCCGTGCTTCTTCAATTGGGGAGAATTTTGAAATCTTCTGCTCCATTCCTTGCTTCCTGTGCTTGCTGCGTTTAGAAGAGACTACGGCAGGAGCCAGATTTTTTGAAGTTGGTTTGTGGCTACCAGAGCGTGTTGAATGTTTATAATCATCATAGTAATAGGAAGATCCTCCACTTACTGTTGTGCTGGTGCGTGTGTCTACTGTGCTCTGGTAACCAGCTGAACTCATAGGTCTACCATAAGCATCAAGAGGCCCATCTTCAGGCCTGCCATAGGTGCCTCGTGCAGGCCCATTTTCATTGCGATAACGCCCTCCAGTAGGATGACCAAGAGCATCGGTGGGTTGACCAGTGTTGTCTTTTGTCAACTCACTGATGTCATCAATCATTACATAGTTCCTTGGAATGCTCTGTTCTAGGTTGGATGTGTAAAGACCATCTGAAGGATAAGCAGAGGTGGGACTTTCCACAGAATGAGTCAACCCAGGCTCGGGAGGGCGATATTGTCCGTATGCATTGCTGTAAGTCGGACCAAAGTTGGGGTCTGGAGCCGAGGTGGCCACTGACACTGCAGGGTTGTTGATAACCTCGTAATTGGTGGGGATTTTTTGTTCAAGATCTGCCAAAGATGTTTGCCTGGGCCTTTGATGGACTGTAAGAATTTCAGCTTGGGGCTGGTATGTGAGGCCAAGTTGGTAAGAGCTATGGGTGGGGTAAGGAAGGGTCTGTGCTGGCATGGGCTGAGCTGGTGGATGGAAGCCTTGATGGCCATGCTGCTGCATGCCAATGTCTGTTTGGTAAGAGGACTGGGTGTACATTCGGGAAGAATAGGTTTGATTCTGGTATCCGGGGCCTGGTGGTGGGTGGGGCTGGAATGTTCCAGGCTGAGGTGCAGAGGAGGATGAGTACTGAGGAGATTGGAAACCTATCTGCTGATAGGAGCTTTGCTGTGGAGCTGATGGTTGACTTTGAGGATATGGATATGGCATATACGATGAAGTGGAAGGATACTGTGAAGTTGAAGTGATGTCATTGCCAAACTGACTCAGTGGAGCAGTGCTAGGTCTCGTGAGCAAACCATTGGAATCAAAGGTTCCTGCCCCCATCCTGAGGTTATTCAGCTCACTGTCTGACATGTAGTCTCGAGCATCACCCATACATCTCAGGTAAGCCAGCTCTCTCCTCTCCCTCTCTTTTACCATGGTCTCCTTACGCTGGGTGATTCCCAACTCCAGACAGCGCAACTTAGCATCTATCTCCTTTTCCTCTTCCTCCAACTCAGCCTGTTGCTTACGGAGTTTTGTCGATTCTTGTTCCACAGCTTTCAACTCGCTCAACAGCCCGGTCTTTGTGACTGCATGGGCAGGTCTTGGATGAATTCTTTGGGTTATTCCAGGAGAACTATACATTTGTGCTGGAGTGACAATGGGGATGGGTGACTCCTCTGGAGGGGGGCTGGGGAGAGTCCTCTTTATCTTCCTCATCAGAGAGTTCTGGTGTTGCTGCAGGGAGGTCATCTGGTAGAAGGGATGGAAAGCAAACAGTTAGCTGTAAACAAAAATTTCTTATGTATATAAAACAATTTACTGGACAAAAAGTATTTCATATGAGTCTTTGATATAAAAGACATTGTAACGCAGTCAATGTTTGTTGTTTATCAGAGGGCATTTTAGAAATTGCGTTTTAATATCTTGAAAAAAAAAATAGAATTTAATAGGGAGCATCTTCTTTCAAAATTGCAATATTAGAATTTTATGTAACAATTTTATTTTTTTTAATCTTTTTTTTAGAACAGAAACAGCCTTATATAATAGGATAGTTTAACTAATATAAATATTCATATACATTGGTATTACTTTACACATTTCTATTGCAGCTGATAAAATTTTGTTAGTACAAAGAATGAATCAGGCTGTCAGGTTTAATTTATTTTTGCATTTCATACCTGATGAAACCAGAGTAGGATATCCAAAAGTTAACACCATCAGCTTCAATAAAAATGGGTTGTTGCTTAAGGACTTATAAAAGAGAAACATTAAGCCTATAGTTTTGAGAATTTCACAGGAGCACAAAAATGGAGCAGCTTCTTTCTGATTTGATTCTAACTGATTTAGTCCAAAATGAGATTTGCTGCAGAATCAGCCGTTTAGATCATTCTAGAGATCATCAGACCAGTATCTAAAAGAACAGTTGTAAAAGTGTGTAGGCTATGATACTTACAAAAAGGTTGTGTTGAGTGAATCCTTGAGAAATTTTGATAAATATCCACAAGAGAGTTGTGTGTTTAAGTCTAAATACCACTACAGATTAGAGACGCAAATCTGCAGAATGCTTTTCAGTCTAATTTTGGTCCAAGCAGTAGATTTTCATTTGTTTAACCAGCTGCTAACAATCGTGAGAACAGCACAGCGTAAACAGGACTCTTCACATTGTGTGAGCCTCCGGCAGCACTTTAGGGGGTACCATATATAGAAAACGTGGCAGGAATACAGTGTGTGAGAGTGAAACAGACTATGTAAGAAGGGAATATGAGGGAGGGCTTCGAAAAGAGGTTTTTTTTTTTTAGAACAACAGCTGCTCTCAGAAGCACATCCTGCCACTTTTTCTTCATCACCAAACTAATTAATTGTGTCTTTAAAAGTAACTATTCCAAAGTTTTCTTTATCTTATTATTTTGAAAATATAAGATGCCCAAAACATTAATATATCTGTCTTAAATGGCAAGAGGATAATATTGCAAAATGAATGGTCTAATCAGACTTATTTCTCATATTACTCATTACTGCAATTTGTTTTTTGCAGAATTTCTAGTATTTTTGAAATTTTAAAGAAACTATACTATTGTTTATACCCAAATTACACATGAATATGTAATGGATAATCCCCAGCCATATGTCCATCATCAGAAATGAATGAACCATGCAAAGCTTTTGCAAAGTCTGTTAATTTCTGATAATGGACAACTTGTAGGGTATTAAATACATAAAGTAAATACATATTTCATTAGTTTGTAGTACTTTATTCTTGTTTTTCACTGACTATTTGAGGCACGTTGTCATGGCTTAGCCGGTACCAACCTCGACTGCAGCGACAAAGGTAAACAATGCGGGCTAAATCCGATGGGTTAAAGAAAGCATCAGTTCAGAGAAAGGGTTAGGGTTAGGGTTAGCAACCTCTGCTTCTGCGTCGTCCATTGATTTCTGATAATGGACACCTCGTCAGCCTTTGTCCCTTACTTATACTCATATCTTTTAGCTGTCAATATAGTTTGCTGCCAGCACAATGTAATGTACTGCATAAACTTCTTAAGAAAGCTCCATATCTTATCCTGAAATATTAACATCCTCTTTTTAGCCACAATCGCTTCAGTCAGAGATGAATCAAACCTTAGGCTGCATTGTCATTGCAGATATAAACAAAGCATATTAGTAATGCATGCTTGCACAGCGTTGCCACAATATTCTTTCTCATTGTGCATTTATGCTTGTATGTTTGAAAAGGAGTTTTTTTTTTTTTTTTTTTAAAAAAGCTATTGTTTTCTTTGTCTGATTGCAATTAAACTCAAGGTGAACAAAATGAGTATTTTGCTTTGCAATCTAATTGTTTTACTTTTAAATAGGCCTTTTTAACTACTAATTATTGTCTGTAAGGCACATTGTTTACAGGCTGTTTTTCTCTAGAATTCATGAGTAAACAGTAAGAATGTGGTGAACAAAATAGAGTTGGCACATGGTATTGTCTTTTTAAAATTCACTGGATTCTCCTCTTTCTAAAAGCCTCATTTTTTTTTTTACCTAAATGGTGCTTTACAGTTTTTAAAAATCGGAAGTTACCGATGGAAACATGAAGAAGGCAAGTCAAACAAAGTTAAACCAAATTAGGTACTTAGGAACTTTAAAGAGACGGTTTAGATCAGGGATGGGCAAACTACGGCCCGCGGGCTGGATCCGGCCCACCTCCATGTTTGGTCCGGCCAAGTGAACAATATCAGAGACACATAATATTTTTGTAATCTGGCCACACTATCGAGACCCGCATATAACATAACCTTTTCTTCCCCCCTTCTGCAGTCTGTGCTCCAACTTGAAACCCTCTAAAATCCGTGTAAATTAGAACAAAAGACAGTCTTTCCTTTCTGTGCCGCAGTTCATCTTTCACAGTTTATCTCATTCTTTTAGAGCGACCATGCTGCTTTTTTTAAACAGTGCACCCTGTTCTGTGTCCTGATTGGCTGGGGACCTTGTCAATCAATCTCCTCCATGCCGTGTCTCCTGTTCAGAAGCACGGAGATCTACAGAAATCTTTGATCAATCAGATCTTTGTTTTCAGTCTATAATGCTGGACTCAATTTTTATGAAGGTTTATACTTTGAGAAATTAAACAAGAGAAAAGAGTGAAAATGTTCATGTCTGTCTGAGAAAAGTGGTTTGTTTGTAGTGTGTAGTGAGGAGTTTTACTTTGCGGATTTCATCAATTACGGGTTATTTTTAGAATGTAACTCCTGCAATAAACAAGGAAACTCTGTACAGGTGACAAGGTAACGCAGATATATACCTTACTGCAGCAGAAGACATAGAAATTTGTTTTTTCATAATTACTGGATGAGAAACAGACGTGCAGGACACAGCTGCTCAGTTTGATTCTGGAAGTTTAGCGCAAACTGTGAGACGTGTGAGGAGCTGCAGCCCTCAAAGTCTCAGCGGGAAAATGACGGCAGAGGATCCACTATTTATTGTTTTGTTGTTATTTGTTGTTTTTTTTAATGTATCAGTATTTTTTTTAAATCATGAAATCCTAATCATGAAATCATGCTCGAACGTCTTCATAACAACTACGGTCTATCTGGTTCTGTCCTAAACTGGTTTGTCTCCTATTTCAGTGGTATATCTTATAAAGTCTGTGTTGACTCTCTATCTTCAGAAGCAACGATCTTGTCTTGTGGCGTTCCCCAAGGTTCTGTATTGGGACCCATTCTATTCACTCTCTACATGATTCCCCTTGGGAGACTCATCAGCAAATTTTCTAATATTTCTTATCATCTTTACGCTGATGACATTCAACTTTATTGCTCCTTTGGAAAAAATAATTACACTAATCTATCAAATCTACTAGACTGCTTGGCCAGCATCAGGGTTTGGTTAAATGACAACAATTTACTCCTGAACCCTAACAAGACAGAGACAATGATTTTTGCTCCTGATGACAAAATTCCCTCCATCAAAAGTCACCTTGGTTCACTGAGCTCTTCTGTCCAGCCAAGTCTCAGGAATCTTGGTGTCTGGTTTGACAAAGCTATGTCTCTAGACTCTCATTCGAAGCGCTTGGTCAAAAACTGTTTTTACCACCTGAGGAATGTGGCTAAACTGAAGACAATGTTAACCAGATCTGACCTTGAGCTGATCATCCATGCTTTTATCTCCTCTCGTTTAGACTATTGAAATTCTCTTTTTACTTGTTTTAACAAAAAGTCTCTTAAACATCTCCAACTGGTCCAGAACTCTGCTGCAAGGCTTTTAACTGGAACCAATAAGCGCAGTCATAGCACCCCTCTGCTTTTATCTCTTCATTGGCTTCCTGTTAAATTTAGAATAGATTTTAAGATTTTGATTTTAGTTTTTAGAGCCTTGCACGGACAAACCCCAATCTATATTAGTGACGTTTTAACTCCCTACACTCCTGCACGTTCTTTGAGGTCCACTGATAAAAATCTTTTATGTGTTCCAAAAACTCATTTTAAAACTAGGGGAGACCTCGCCTTTCAGGCAGTCGCGCCCCGACTTTGGAACGACCTCCCCCTGTCTCTGCACCAGATTGACTTAGTCGAGTGTTTTAAAGCTCAAGTTAAGACTTTTTTATTTAGGAGAGCTTTTAGCTGACTTTTACTTGTGTTCATTTCTGACTGTTTGTTTATTTATATGCCTGTGTGCGTTTTATTGGGTATTGCTTCTGATTTTATATTGTTTTAACATCTATACTAACATCTGTGAAGCACTTTGTGAGTCGCTCTCTGTGAAAGGTGCTATATAAATAAAAATTACTTACTTACTTACTTACTTACTTACTTTTCTTGTCTTTTTGTCTTTGAAATTACCAGAGTTATTTGGTCATTTTTTAATTTCTTAAATTGTGTTGTTTATTTTATTTAAAGGATCACGAATGAATGAAACTTTATTCATACAGCACTTTAAAACTCCCTAAAGGGCTTCACAATAAAAGAAAGGCAAAAGAAGTTTAATGTTTGAAAGAAAAAGAGCAATTGGGGCCTCACAAGAAACAGTTTGGGGACCTGCTCTAGCATCCATGTGGTGTTGGAAGATTTGTTGTTTTTCATTCTTCCAATCATTCAAACACCACATGAACGCAGCATTTCTGTACGTTTTACACAAGGTACATCAAGCCGTTGGTGCAATTGGCTCTAAAATGAGAACAAAGGTTTTAACCCGAACATTCTAAAATGCTCCTTAAAATATAATTTTCAATCCAAATGTTTTCATCCAGATTCCATGCTATTTCTTCCTCACCATCTGCTCCTGGTCTGACCCTTCTATGAATTTTAGAACCCTATGTGGCCTGCCAGTCAAAAAGTTTGCCCACCCCTGGTGTAGATAGAAAGCTATGTCAATACAGCACAGGTTTACAATTGTTTTATAAACTGCTCTTTGTTTTTGTTTATGTTATTGTATGTTTGTGTGACAAAGAAATAGATTAGCAAACATACACATTTTCTTCTCACCTGACTGTTGGCTACAGCTTGCTGATGATACGGCGAAAACCTGTTTTTGGCAGGATCGTCTGATGTAGGGCTAAGAGGCTTTGGATCAGACATGGAGCGCTGCACACTTTTTATTGGTCTTGGCAATGACTGGTGACGTTGGGGAGACTCTGCTGTAAATGCCTTTTGCTGAGGTGTAACATGAGCCTTGTTGAGTTTTTCCTGTGAGGTAAATGTTGTTTCCAGCATGCGATGAGGTGACAATGGTGATACCGGAGAGTATAACACTTGAGGAGATTTTGGAGGGTGTCGAGATGTGGGCTCGTTTTGCGTCTGATGATATCCAATTTCCAGAGGGTCTGGTTTTCTCCTTTCAAATTTGGCAACTCCTTGAAGTCTTGGAGAAGCTGATTCAGGTGTGTTTGCACCTACAATGTGCAGACTTGTTGAGTATGGGCTGATAGTTGTGGGGACACTCAACTGCGGTGCCACCACTCCCTGAGAATGAGACTCTGGCTCTGTCTGGCAAGCCAGACTCTCCCCTTTGTGAGTTCTTTCAGGAGCTGCTATATAATGTAAGAGGTCAACCTTCGAGGTCTCTGCCATAGTTATGTGAATTGCAGGTGAAACCCTGCCAAGTTGGTCTGGCTCTGTTTGGCATGATGAATCATTAGTGGTCTGAATTGCTATGCTTGCAGAAGCCACTTTTGATGAGCCTTCAGGCTTTGCTTCACTACCGGGTTCAGAGTGCCTGGATACACGTGATCTTCTGCGCCTTACTGGGTGCTGATCCCACTCTCCTTGATCTTCTTCATCAGTCTGCACACTGCAGTCTGCTATACGTCTTGTTCTCCTACGCCTATTCATGAACCGTTCTTCTCCATCTTCATCGTCTGTTTGCACACAGCTGTCTGCAATTCTTTTCACTGAGTCCTCCTCTGAGCCATCCCTCAATCGGGGCATAGAATTCTGCTTTTTCATCATCTTGGAATCAGTCTGCTTGTCACTGCTTCTCAGAGACATCTCTGAAGCTGAACTTTGAATGGGTCGCGCAGCCACAACAGCTTGAACAACTTGTCCATCCTGCCAAAACTGAACACTCTGTCCATCTTGCTGAAGGACTCTACCACTCTGGTCACAAATAATGAACCCTTGAGGAGCTCCACCTCCAACAACAACCCCTTGTATAGCACCCTGGGCAGATGTTGCTGCTGCTGCAGCTGATGCAGCAGCCTCAGCTGCAGCAGCAGCTGCTGCCTCAACTGCTGCAGTCTTTTGTCTTTTCTGCTCTTCCAACTGCTGCTGCAACTGATGCTGCAGTGACTGGATTTGCTCAAGTTGTAATCTCTGCTGGGCCAGTTGTTCTCTTTGCATTATCAGTTGTGTCTCCCTCTCTGCTTGCTGTTGCTGTAGTACTTGCTGTTTGATTGTCTGTAGTTCCTGAATTTCTCGTTGAACAAGTAGCTGTTCTTTTTCTCTGTGGCGCTGAAGCTCCATACGGTCTCTTTCAAGCTCCTCATGCAGACGCAATTGGCGTAATTTCTCCAATTCAACACGTTCCCGTTCTAGTTGAAGCACGTGCTCTTGTTGTTGACTAAGTCGCTCCTCTTCTTTACCTTTCTGTACCTCAACAGGAGGAGACAGTTTAGAGCCTGTCACTTGAGCATCTTCATGTGGAGTTGCTTGTGACTCCCCTTGTGACACAGCCAATGACTGAGACTGACTAGTCGGTTGAGGTTGGGTTTGAGTTAAAGATAAAGGTTCACTTTGGGTAGCTAACTGTTGTGACGGCATTTGAGCTTGCAGTGATTGAGCAGTTGAAAATTGACCTTGGGCTTTAAATGTATTACTCTGTGAGGTAAATTGAGTCCTATCTAGTTGCTGATCTGAGGTACTTTGCACACTAGTTGCAGGTACATCATGTGCTCCTAAATGAACAACAGACTGGATTGGTTGAATTGTTGCAATAGTGGTCAAAGGTTTTCCAAGGTATACTGGAGTTTCCTGATGAGAGCTGCTCTCTGCAGTAACACCTCCTGATGGTGGAGCTGCACTGGAATACTGATTTGGAGTAGGGTAAGAATATGGTCCTTGAGCAGCTAGAGGCATCCTAGGAGTCATTTGAGGCAACCGCGTAAGACTAGCCAAAGGTACAGCAGTTACAACTGTAGGGTATGGCCTGTAAATTCCCCTTGGCATGGGATGGAGGACTGGGGCAGGCTGTGTAGTAATTGGTAAAGTTGAAGCAATGGGAGTATTTATGGTAGAATATATTATACCATCACTTCCTCTCACAGCTGTAGGATACATAGCTCGTAAGCTAGCTTGTCTGGCATTTATTAGATTTGTTAAGCTTTGGCCATTTGCTGTTGGTCTTCCATCTGGTCCATAGAGTAGGTTTGCTTTTATTGATGCTAAGCTTTGATGGAGGTTTAACCTTGCTAAAGGCCCACCTCTACCAGCCCCATATGATACAAGCTCAGGGCTATTTCCATAACGGCTACCAAAGTGGTCAACAGTGTTTAGAGCTGCACACATGCGACTGATCTCCCTAGCAGTGGTTGCACTATACTGAGCCAGATTAGAGTCGTGTAAGCCTGTTTGGTCACATGATGTGTATGCATAGTCGGAATTAATGTTTGACAGTGAGCCGTATCGGCGAAGTGGTAATGAAGGGGCAGGCAAATCTCCCTGATGGCGCAAGTCTGTGTAAGAACCATATTGTCCTCCCATGCCAAGGGCTCCATAATCATAGGCTTGGTTCATAGTGCTGAGATTTACTGCCAAACCTCCTTGGACATTACTCTGATAATTGACAGCATCATTCATAGAAGGCAGATTTGCATCAGACATGGAAGGCTGTATTCTTTCGGAGGGGGCTACTGGAAGTGAATACATTTTATATTCCTCTGTCAAAACTTTTGTTGGTTGAGCCTGCTGTTGTTGCTGTTTTTCGTTGATATTGTCATGCAATGAATGGGTAGGCTTGGCTGCTTGGGAAGTATTAGCAGTAGTATTTTTTTCTGAAGATACCGGGGTAGGCTTTTGTGTGAAAGAACCTGAACAGGACCCAGCAAATGGCAATTTGTAAACAACATCACAACAAGCAACTTGGCTTTCTGGTTTGAGCGGCCCAGTTAGATCCAAGACCTGAGGAGTAAGAGGAGGAGGCTGCTCCTCTTGTTTTACTAGCTGAGTCACTGTGCCACCTGGTGACACATTACTTTCATCAAGTTGTACCATCATGACATGGGGCTTACCAGTAGAAAGATTAATTACTGTTGGCTTATTTTTCAGCTCTAAGGCAACCCCACCAAATATTTCATGTGGTACATGGGAAGTAGAGCCTCCTGGAATTGATGGTGGAGCCAAGGGAGATACTCTTAATATGGCACTAGCAGTCACTATAGGCTGGGCACTACTTGTCTGGGTCACTGCAATGTCTTTCTTCATCAGTAGAGGCTGCACCTGATTTGCTAAATTGTAACGGGCAAAAGAGGACTGCTGTTGATGCTGCTGAAGCTGCTGCTCTAGAAGTTGCTGCTGTTGCAGGAGCTTCTGCTGCTGTAACTGTAGTTGTTGTTGTTGTATACCAAGATTTTCCAGGCAAGCATCAATTTTGGGAATAGATGGGTCAGAAATTGCGGGCTTACTCTGGGTTAAACAAACAGCTGATCCGACACCCTGCCCTAGATCAACACGGTTTTGTAATGGATCTCCATACACAACTGGCTGCTTGGGTTGGGACATGAGCGTTGATCCTGCAACTGTAACACTAACTGTTGTTGGTGTTGACACAGATACATTAGGTTGTTCTTGTGCATTTAAATTCATTATAAGAGGTTGCACTGCTGTGTGTTTACCAGGTGATTGTTCGGTTCCTAAAGAGTATCTTCTTGTATCTGAGGCAAGAGAGGTAAGGTCCATCCCCTGGTCTGTCATTATAATTGGAGCTGCCCTTAATGGAGCCCTCAGATCAACAACACTGGTTCCTGGATTTGTTTGACCCTGACCAACTATCACTAAAGAACCTTGAACATTTACAATCTTTTTAGGAGGTGTATCTTCCATTGAGCCACAACTTGTTGTCACAGCTCCAACAGCAACAGTTATTTTTTCCATATTTTGAGCCTTAGGAGAAGAATGCTTTTGGGCCTGCTGTAAATGCTGCATTTTTGGTGATGATGGGGAATCAGTTACATGGGGTTGAGAGCCATAAAGTGTTTTACCACCTGCTTGTGTTGGTGATGACAGTGGGGAAGTAGAAGAATTTACAGTGAGTGGCTTGGCAGGACTTGATGTTTCAGAGCCTAAAGTTATCACCATGACTGGTGCATCTTGAGAAGATGGCTGTCGCACAAGACGGGAGGACATTGTCCTGTGAGTTGCTTGAGTTCCATGAGATGGTGGAGCTGTTGTAGCAGCACCAGGCAAAGATGGCAGCTGTCTTCCGCTTCCACTGGTAGGCCGAATAGATGGGGTGTGCATTGGGCTTTGTGTTGGAGATGTAGTGGGGGAAACTGGGGGGCTAGGACCTTTAAACAAGGAAAACACTTTGGAAGTAAGAGAAGCTGAACCAGGGTCCTGTGTTGCTTGTGATGGCCTCTGCGAACTTGCTCTACTGCTAGCTGTTACTTTGTTACCTGCTTGTCGAGTTTGACCACCTTGACTCATTTGGGCTTTGGTTGTTGCAACTCCAACAACACCTTCAATTTTGGCACTCTGTGTCATCATTCTGTTCTGTGTTTCTTTTGATAAATGCTGTGCAGCATGAATACCTGTCATTCTTTGATCATTCCCTGATGTTGGGAAGGTCGTAGGAGCAGTAACCTGTGTTGGGCTTGAGCCTGGTGTTAGAGAAGTAGCAGATTCAAGATGATGCCCACTATCTGATTGTGATAAACCTTTCTGCTGAATAACTGCTTGCCCTTGCCTCTGCATCTGCTGTGCTTTCCTCATCATCTCTTCATAAACTTCTTCAGCACTTTTTAAGGTTTTATCAGATGGTGACATTGCTGATGACTTTTCCATTGGGGAGTAGAGTGATGTGAAAGTTGGAAGGTTAAATTCCTTCCCTGATTTGTAAAGCTTTCCACCAATCATCTCAAACCCTTCTGCCTCCGAGTCCATAGAAGGGGAGTATTCAGAGCAGGATGATCTGTGAAGTTCCTCCATCTCTGCAGCCTGTCTTAATTCTTCTGTTGGTGATGCATCCTCAATGGGAGAAAGATTGCTTGGGGGAGTTTTTGACCTTTCTCTGCGCCTCTGTGCTCGTAGCTCCTCTTTGTCTCTCTTTGTTTTTCGGGCTGTACTTCGAATTCTCTGCTGTTCTAGATCTCTCATTTGCTCTTGTTCTTTAAGTAGTTCTTCCTCCTCTCTGAGCTCATCCTCCTCAGATGAGTCTTCAATTGTTGGCAGCAATGGTCCATGGGAACGATGTCGAGCTTTCCTCTGCTGTTTTGCTTCCTCGAGTCGTGCTCTCCGACTTGGACTACTGTCACTGTCGTCCTCCATAGATGATACAGATGTGGGAGATGTACCAGAGGTATAGCTGGGAGTGGTAGCAGGTAAAGTGGATGAATATTCTCCCTTAGAACGCTCCTCTGGAGAACCAGTTAGGCTTTCCATTTCTAGCTCAGGTTCCCGTAAATCATGCTCACTACTAAGCTCAATTTCTCGGTTGTAGCTGTTGGTGTTATTAAGCTCAATGGTCTTAAAGCGCCGAAGGCCTCCAGCCATAACAACATCATCCTTTGATGCTTCCTCTGATCCCTTTGTATCATCTTCAAAACTATTGGACTGGTGAGAGAGCCGCCTTCTCTCTTTACTTGCATCCCCACTGGTTTTGTGTGGCTTTTTAGCTTTCTGGTTTCCATATTCAGATTCTTCTTCATCAGCACTCATTTCCATGATTTGTCTCCTCATGTACTCTTCATCTGTTAAGACTTTATGTGACTTTTTTTGTCTTACTGGCAATGGTGACAGACCACTTTCACTGCTGTCCTCCACATAATCATGACGGAGTTTACAGCTTAGGTCGTCCTCTGATTCGTCTTTTGCTGCATCATCTTCAGGGTTGTAGTCCCTCTCTTGTCCCACAGACAATGAATGTGGCCTGTGCTTCTGGTCTTGAGTGGCCTTTAATTCTAGCAAGGGTGTAATGGAAGTCTCCAGCTTGCTAATCTCAGAGGGGAGGAGAGCACCTCTTTCATTAAGCTTTATTCCTTCTTCCTGAATCCGACCTGTAATTTCCCCTTGAGAGCTGGAGATCCCATCTGAAGAGTACCCAGTGTCACTTAGACTCTGTGTGCTAGATTTAGTGTAATCCTAAAAAAAGAAACAAGAAGAAAAACATCAGAAAATGCAAAAATCATAAACATATTTACTTAGTCAATTCAAAGCTTTGATGGATTTCAAATCTTACTATTTCATCCAACATTTAAATGTGTTTGATCCTTTTTAGGTTAATGTGTGTGCCATGGGTTTATTACATATGTTACAGATGAAATAGTCTCTAATAGTTAAATATTAGGGAATAAGCACATTTAAGTGACCAACAAAATAAAATAACACATAAGGCTATAATCAACCCAATTATTACAATATTTAGTCTTTCAAAGATGAGCAAATGGCTTTTACTGCATTTCACATTTTTTGTATCTATTTTAATCAAATCAAGTAATTGTTCATTTATTTTTATATAATATTGAATTAAGTATTGTGATTATTATTACTGTTTAAGTAACTTAATGCACGCACAAATTCAATGGTAGTTAGAGCTACTTAAAATATACTACTGCTTTGAGTTGAGTTAGCCTTTCAGTGTCACACACAAGTAGATGAATTAATAGATTTTAGAGACAGTTGAACATACAAACATCTACAGACAGATATCTTTTAGTGACATGCTCAGCTGTCATCGTTGAGATATTCATTATCGCATTCTTCGAGCCGCTGAAGAATAGCAAACATGCTTTGTATTATAGGGTGTCATGTTACACAAAAAGCTTGCATTTCTTACAAATGAATAACTATGTTCAAAACAATAAAAAATATTAAGTGAAAGTATGTTAGACAAAAAACAGTTTTGGAGATAGAATATGGCTTATGAAGACTATGCAGAGAAGGACAATTGTAGAAAAAAACTTAAACTGTGCCAAAAAAAAACTCAAAATAATAAAAAAAAAACCAATAACAACAAATATTTTAAAGACATTACTGTAACAAATGAGTGGAAATAAAAAAACAGCAATTCCAATAATATAAAACAAAATTTGATAGAATGATTAAAAAAAATGATTCCTGCTTTTGAAAAACAAAATTAAATGAAAATGATGAGTCAGAAGTAACAGGTAGAGGCGAAGAAGTTGCAGGTAGCTCACTTCATGGTGTCTTGACTTCTGAGCATCTTCAGATATCGTCCTTTCTTTTGAAGAAGTGAGATTCTCTGACAATGTCTTCTTTGTTGAGACTTGGACATCTTCTTTCAGAGATTTGGGTGCAACTTTAGTCTTTTCCTGGCTTTGGGGCTGTTTGCGGGCCTGGCTGATACCTGTGGGCTTAGACTGAGTAGGTGTTGTCTTTGAAGGGGTGGTCTTGGCGTTGCTGGCTGAAGCTTTACCAAGGCTGGATGAAGTCTTGGCACCAGAGGAGGAGGAAGAACCCTTAGTCTGAGCAAAGGGCTGAGCAGATCCTTTGGTCTGAGTCAGCCCTTTGATCTGACCCGAGCCCTTCGTCTGAGCAGGCTGTGTGGGAGGCTTACTTTGAGCATGTGACATATTAGGACCTTTGGCTTGAGCAGGCCCCTTACTCTGAGCTGAAGGCTGTGTTTGACCCTTAACATGGGAGGTTGGCTGAGTTGAACACTTGGTTTGAGGGGAAGTTTGGCTGAACCCTTTTGTTTGAGAGGCTGGCTCAGCCTCCTTCCCGTTAGAAAGGGGGCCACTTACTTGGGAACCCGTTGGTTTCTGTTGTTGCTGAGGAACTGTGGCCCTAGGCCCTGAAAGGTGACTGGGAGATTTCTGTTGAGGTGTTTGCTGATTGGATGGAGCAGATGCCCCCGGGGATCCCATGGGTTGTGCCATAGGAGCTGGAATGTCTCCCAAGCTTCCAGACAGAGCCCTCTGTGTCTGGCAGTTTAAGCAAAGCCATTCTTTCTTCTGAAAAACAAGGAAAGTAAAACAGGAATCAGAAAAGTCATATAAAAACAAACTAGCTTGTTGTATCAAATTAATTAGTCTCCAAAAAGATAAATCTATTATAAAAGGTTCCACCCAAGAATAATAGAATAACAACTTAATAAATTAAAATAGGCCTACTGCCCCTAAAAAATATCCAATGAGAAAAATACTGGTGTTTTTCATTGTTTGTATTTAGCCTTTATTAATGGTTTATTTGACTGATGTAATAATGGTTGACAGGTGCAGGACTTTAAAAACGTGAATAAATAAAAAGTGCTCAGTGCTGGAAAAACCAAACCTGAAGAAATATTTAATAGCTAGTTTAAACAGGGTTTTTCATCTTTTCAAGAAGACCTAATCGTTTGACAACATTAAGCAGTCTTAAACAGAGTACACAAAGTAAAAGTGCACTGTGAATACAAAGTAGCACATCTGTGAAAGTGTGTGAAAATCATTAGACCTCTTACAAAGCCTACAGAATACCAACAGAGAATCATTTGCTTCTCATTGCTTTACTAAGAACTCATTCAGCCATAGTTATGAAAATAGAGGTGTGGAGGCCCATTGGATGCAAAACTGTGTCCTGATTGCCACAGACTTCCACAACTCAAACAAATGCATTGATTGCAGATTATCATCTAACCCAGGGGTGGCGAACAAGTTTGACACAAAGAGCAAAAGTTTTTAACTGTGAGAGTCAAAGAGCCACACCACGCACTGACCTGCCGAGACGTACACACACAAACACACAATTAAAGCCATATTATTTCCCATAACACACTCCTCTCCACAATACAACAGCACTGGATTAAAGGGTGCAGTTTCAGTTATGGGTGTTATTTTCTTTATTTAACTTTAAAACATACCGCTAAAACCTGCATGCTAGTGTGTGTTTTTAAAAAGGCAGCGGGAGCAAAACTGAGTTGGTTGTGTTTTATTTTACTTTTTTTAGTCATCAATAAGTATCTGAAAATCCATCAAAGTCCTCATCTTTTGCATCTGAAATGAGCAGCAGGGTTACATTTCTATCAAACACGCCAGGTTCCCTTTCATCATCATCAAAGTCCGTGTCGTTGCCGTGCGGCTCCTCATAAATGATGACGGCTTTTGTTAAAGCTCAAAGAACAGTGCAAGCAGACATGTTAGCCTAAGCTTCTACAATCCATTCACAAACTGTGGCGTATTTCGCCCGACGCTGCCTCGGAAGATGGAAAGCTTTTCATTGTAACACGCAGGCCAGTTGATGCTGTCATGGTGCCTCTGTCAGCTCTCCTCCCCCTACCCCTTCTGCTCTGCTCCACCAGCTGTGACCACTTCAATCATCAGACTCTGCTCTTCAAAAGGAGACCCAGCTCCAGTATTCTTTGCCAGTTCGTTGCCCCTTATGGTGACTACACTTGGTCCAGTTACTCATGTCAAGTTGTTCTCCTTTTTGCCTCGCAACTAACGTTGTTTTCCTGCCTCAGGATTCATTCGTCATGAGAGTCACCTGTGTGGAAGTCACCTCGAGCCAGACCTGCATTCCTGTGGAAACCACTAGCTGCGCTACTACCTACAGCCACGTCACAAGCCTCACTCCAGCCCGGATCTCCACCTCACCAAGATTCCCATTCTCAAGAAAGGAAAATAAATTCATACTTACCGCTCACTTAGCTGTTTGTTAATTCTGGGTTCCAGCGTCTGGGTCTGCCACGCCTACGAACTATGACAGAACGAACTGGCCAAACTCCAGACCCAGCTGACCCAGAAGGACTTCGCCACACTGTCAGTCAACAAGGAATCACCCGGGGACGCCAAGCCGACGCATTATCTTAAATAGCGTCCGCCCAGCAAGAACTCTTCTGACGCTTGGATGGTATGATGCAAACATTAATGGATTTAATTGGACAAATGTATAATTCTACCACCACAGCTACGCTTCCTACTTCCAGCAATACCTCCACTCCCACTTCCGCCACAAGCCCATTAAACTTCCTTTCTTCTTTCCTGTTCCTTTCTTCTCCAATGCCAACTACTGTTCCAACAAGCCCCAAAGTACTACTTTTCAGATCACAGTAAAATTACATTAATTGTCAACTTTTTAAGAAACAGAGCATTAAAATGGGCCCAAGCTTTTTTGGCAGTCAACCCCATATCCCACTTGTCCTTCAACCGTTTTATCGGGGAGTTTCAGCTAGTATTCGATCAGCCCAAAAAACAGAAAGAAGCCACCGGAAACTCTTAGCCCTCAAACAGCAAAAACGGTCCGTCAGTGACCACGTCATCGATTTCAGAATTCTGGCGGTGGAAGCTGGTTGGTCTGACCTGGCACTCCGAGGAGTTTTCTATCCTTGAACGAATCTATCAAAGATAATCTATGTACGCAACCAGTGACTAATCCTATTGAAGATCTTGTTTCCGCAAGATCTTCCCCTTCACTCTGATGAGAGCGTCAACATGGGGGGGGCCGTGGTGCAGCGGTAGGGCGGTCGACCCATGATCGTAAGATTGCAGGTTCGACTCGCCTTGCACACCCATGAGTCGAAGTGTCCTTGGGAAAGACACTGAACCCCACCTTGCCTCTGGTGGCAGGCGGGCTCCTGTGTTTGGCAGCAGAGCGGCCACCAGTGTGTGAATGTGTGTGTGCATGGGTGAATGGGTCTGTGACTGTAAAAGCGCTTTGTCCTTGTAGGTAGAAAAGCGCTATACAAGTATATGCCATTTACCAACATGAAAAAGCTCCTCAAATCCGTAAGATTTCCACTAAACCCACTCAAAATATGACACCTAGCTCTCCACCTACTGTTTCTTCTGAAGTTCCCCGTCATTTCCCAGAAGAACCCATACAGATTGGACACTCCAAACTAACATCAGAGACACCGTGAAGAAGGTACGTGTTTCTAATTTAGGACACCAAGTAAGCCAGTGTGAATTACATTTAAACTCCAGAGCCCCCCACTAGAAGACAGGCCGCGGGCAGGTATTTCCACTACTTCTACAAAATACTTCTTATTCATACCTGTCAAGCTTTGCCATCAGTCCGAGGTCATCAGTCTACAGGCTCTTATTGATTCAGGCGCCGAACAAAGCCTTATTGAGAGAGCCGTGAAATAATGCTGCGGTCAGCAGCATTATTTCACGGCTCTCTCTCCCCATTGAGAAACTCGATTCCCCTGTTAAAGCCGCCGGTTTAGGGGGACAACATCTCTCCCTCATTACTCACCGCACTAAACCTGTTCTGCTCATCACCTCCTGAAACCATAGGGAGACTATTCAGTTCTTTGTCACTCACACCCCCCAGACACCAGTAATATTAGGCTTCTCTTGGTTAAGAACCCATAACCCTCAGTTTAATTGGGTTCATCACCACATTACCAAGTGAATTTTATATGGCTAACTGTCTCCGATCTGCTATTCCCTCAGTTATCCTCACTGCTCCCAGCATTCCTGAAGAAATAGATCTCTCTAATGTTCCTGTCTGTTATCATGATTTAAGAACTGTCTTCAGTAAGTCCAAAGCCGGTTCATTACCCCCTCACAGACCTTATGATTGCTCCATACGACTATTGGATGGAGCCACGTTACCTAAGGGGAGGTTATTTAATCTTTCAGGTCCCAAGAAAGCAGCTATGGAGAAGTACATCCAGGAGGCACTTTCTTCGGGACACATTTGCCCCTCATTGTCACCTGCTGGGGCAGGCTTCTTTTTTGTTGAGAAGAAGGACAAGTCCTTAAGACCTTGCATAGATTACCGCGAACTTAACCACATTAGTATCAAAGACAAATATTTTCTTCCTCTCATCAGCTCCATTTTCGATTCTATTCAAGAAGCCCGCATTTTTTACAAATTAGATCTCCGAAACGCTTACCATCTCGTTCGACTCAAAGAAGGAGATGAATGGAAAACTGTGTTTCACACCCCTTTACAGTCAGGTTTTGTTTTGTTTTCTTTTTGTTAGATGTGTTTCTGTCTCGTAATGTCCACAAAGTGTTAGCTTACATCAAGTACGACCAGGAAGCCCTATTACGGCTAGAACATACTAATCACAGAGGATATTTCGACACAAATATCCTGAACCTCCACCCGGAGCTTCACTACCACGCTGGAATTTCACCACATCAGGCCGCAGCAGGATCGTCTCCCAGAATCGAGCTGCCGCGGGAGGCTAACACTCCCGATCATTCTCCTCGCCAACGTACAATCTCTGGCGAACAAGATGGATGATCTCATCAGAAGGTTGGCTACACAGCGACACATCCAGGACTGCTCCATCTTTTGTCTCTGTGAGATGTGGCTCGGACAAGGGACCCCCGACGAGGCCATAACACCGGCCGGGTCCAGTGTTTACAGAGCCGTTCACGGCGCCGTTGAATGCGGCAAAACGCGCGGCGGGGGGACCGCGATTTTTATCAAACAGTCCAGGAGCTCCGACAACACAGTCATCTCACAGTCTTGCTCTGAAAACGTGGAATATCTGACTGTTAAGTGTAGGCAATTCTACCTACCGAGGGAGCTGCATTGCATCATTGTGAGCACTGTTTACATTCCCCCCTCAGCTAACGAGGCAGCTGCACTCCAGGAGCTGCACAACATGATCAGCAGGCATGAGAACACCTACCCTGATGCTGCATTTGTGATCCTAGAAGATTTCAACCACTGTGATCTCTGGAAAAGTCTTCCAAAATTCCACCAATTTACTGACTTCCCCACCAGGGGAAAAAACATTCTGGATAAATGTTACAGCAACATCAAAAACGCATATGCTGCTACCCCTGAGCCTCACCTCGGAAAGAGCGACCACTTAGCCATCATGCACCAGGAGGCTTAAAGCAGATCCAGTCACAACCAGGACTGTAATGACTTGGACTGACAAAGCTGTGGAACAACTGAAAGGCTGCTTGGAGGCCACAGACATGAGCATCTTCAAAGCAGCTTCACCAAACATTGATGAGTACACGGACACAGTAAGCAGCTACATAGACTGGTGCACCTCCATTTGCATTCCAACTCGGACCATCCGCATCTTCCCTAACCAAAAACCCTGGTTCAACACAGATGTGCGAACAAAAATATACAAACGGCGTGCAGCCTTCAAATCTGGAGACAGCACAGCATACAAACACGCCCGCTATGATCTCCAGAAGTCCATCAAAGCTGCCAAAAGAAGCTACAGCCAGAAAATTGAGAGCTGCCACAGCGTAACCAACACAAGAGGCCTGTGGCAGGGAATTAAATCCATCAACAACTACAAGACAAACACCAGCAGATCAGAGTTACAGGGTAACATCCCGCCAGACAGCCTTAACAGCTTCTACGCAAGGTTCGACCAGAACAACAAAGAGGTCCCCCAAAAGACCTCCTGGGCCCCAGAAGAGGCTGCGCTGCAGGTGTCTCACACACAGGTCCTCAGGGCCCTGAAGCAGGTGAACCCACACAAGGCAATGGCATCGGACCACATTTCACCAAGGGTTCTGAAAGCCTGTGCGGAGCAGCTAGCAGAGGTGTATACAGACATCTTCAACTTCTCGCTATCGCAGGAAACAGTGCTCCGTATCTTCAAGTCCTCTGTGATCGTGCCGGTCCTGAAGAAAGCGCACGTCGCAGCGATGAACGACCTTAGACCCGTGGCTCTCACCCCTGCAGCAATGAAATGTCTGGAAAAGCTGGTTCTGTCCCACATCAACTCCCTGGTCGACGAATCAGTAGACCCCCACCAGTTCACCTACCGCCACAACAGATCAGCAGAAGATGCAGTGGCACTGGCACTTCACTCCACCCTGCAACATCTGGACACCAAGAACACGTACGCCCGGATTCTGTTCCTGGACTACAGCTCTGCCTTCAACACCATCAGGCCCCTGAAGCTGACTGATAAACTCGCAGAACTGGGAATACCAACACCCACCAGAAACTGAATCCTTGACTTTCTCACTGACCGACCACAGGTGGTGAGGATGGACAGTCAGCACCGGTACACCACAGGGGTGCTGCCTCAGTCCAAAGCTCTTCTCACTTTACACCCACGACTGCACCTCCCTCAACTCCAACAACATCATCATTAAGTATGCAGACGACACAACCGTCCTCGGCCTCATCAGAGGAGGGAACGAGTCTGAATACAGAGACCTGGTGCACAGGATCACCATCTACGGAGAGGCCAACGACCATGTTCTCAACGTAGATAAAACAAAAGAAATAATCGTGGACTACAAAAGGAAAGCACCGCCACATCAACCGCTCATCATCAACGGGACTGTGGTGGAGCGGACTGACTGCCACCGGTTCCTTGGTCTGCAGATCACTAACAGCCTCAGCTGGGGAAAAAACACTGTTGCCACAGTGAAGAAAGCCCAGCAGAGGCTGTACTTCATCAGGCTGCTGAAGAAGGCCGGTCTCAAGCGCCGGACCCTCACCCAAGCCTACAGGGGGCTTGTGGAAAGCATCCTCACAAGCGGACTAACAGCCTGGTTCGGTAACACCACCATAAAAGAGAAGAAGATGCTGCAGAGGGTCATTAATATAGCTGGAAAAATTATAGGTTGCAACCTACCATCCATGGACACCATCTACAAACAGCGCTGCAGGAGGAGAGTGTCTAATATCATCAGAGACAGACACCACCCTGCTCATGGACTGATCCAATGTGTGGACTCAGGCCACAACCTCAGGCGTCGCAGGCCTGAAAGCATCTACACACCACACGCTTACGCGACAGCTTCTTCCCAACAGCAATCAGAATGCTGGCAAAGGACATCAGAGAGGGAAGACTGGACTAAATTACTAAGTGCAATAAACAATAATATGTGCAATAATTCTATGTGCAATAATTCTTCTGTACAGACTGGGTCGCTGCAATATTCATTTTCATATTTTACTGATATTTTTATATATATATATATATATATATATATATATATATATATATATATATATATATAAATATATATATATATATATATATATATATATATATATATATATATATATATATATATATATATATATATATTTATATACACCATGTAAGTTTGTTGTCTAATTTTGACTTTTAACTTTATTCTATTTATTTTTATTTTCTTTATTATTTCTTCTTCAAATCTTTTGTCCTTTTTAACTTACCCTGACATGAGAGATGCCAAAGAAAAATTCCGATGTACCGCATGTGCAAACAGCAATAAAACTTGAATCTTGAATCTTTAGGTCACTATGAGTATCTCGTCATGCCCTTTGGCATAACCAATGCCCCCGCTGTGTTTCAACGTTTAGTCAATGACGTTCTCAGGGATTTCATAAACTGCTTTGTGTTTGTTTATCTGGACGATATCTTGATTTACTCCTAAGACCCCACTCAACATAAGGAACACGTCCGTTTAGTGTTATCAGAAAACCAACTTTTTGTTAAGGCCGAGAAATGCGCTTTTCATACCCCCATCATACCATTTCTTGATTACATCTTTGAAGCTGGTAGTATTCGTCCCGATCCTGCCAAAATAGAAGCCGTCTCCCAATGGGAACCCCCCCACTTCCAGCAAAAAGCTACAGCGGTTCTTGGCCAACTTCTACCACTGTTTCATCAGAAATTATAGTTCCATTGCCGTGTGACTCACTCAACTCACGTCATCTACCACAGCCTACCAATGGAACCCGGAATCCCAAGCAGCTTTTGACACCCTGAAAAAACTATTTGTGTCAACCCCCCATCCTGATTCAACTGGACATTTCTAGACAATTCATCGTAGAGGTTGGCGCCTCTGACTCTGGTGTGGGAGCCGTCCTGTCTCAGAAAGAAGAATCCTCAGGCAAACTAAAACCCTGTGCTTTCTTCTCCAAATAACTTTCTCCAGCTGAGCGGAACTATGATGTGGGCAACCGTGAACTTCTCGCAATACAACTGGCTCTTGAATAGTGGCTGGAGGGAGCGGCTCAACCTTTTATAGTCTGGACTGACCATAAAAATATTTCATATCGAATCGACTTAACTCCCGCCATGCCCGCTGGTGTCTGTTTTTTGACCGCTTCAAGTTCACCTTCACCTACAGACCTGGAAGTTGTAACAACAAGCTTGACGCTTTCTCCCAGAAATACTGCTCTTCAGAAACTGCTACAACCACCTACATATTCCCGCAAACCTGCATTGTTGGGAATCTTACCTGGGACATTGAATCCAGAGTTGTCCAAGCTTAAGGTGAGGAACCTAACCATCCTACTCCTCCTAATGGCACTCTGTCCCCAGCTCCCTAAGGTCTGATGTCATTACCTGGGCTCACTCCTCCCGCAACGCTTGTCATGGAGGTGTCCACCGTACTCTCAATCTCCTCCGCAGATGATTTTTCTGGCCCACCATGAGCAAAGACGTCAGGGAGTATGTTGCTGCCTACGCCACGTGCACCTGTTCCAAGTCCTCTCATTGCCCTCCATCTGGTCTGCTCCACCCTCTGCCCACACCCAGCCGTCCGTGGTCCCACATCGCTGTGGATTTTGTTACCGGTCTCCCTCCTTCCCAAGGCAATTCTGTTATTTTTACAGTTATTTACCGTTTCTCAAAGTTTGCTCATTTCATTCCACTCCCTCAGTTACCCACAGCTATGGAAACTGCTGACATCCTGGTCCAACATATCTTCCGTCATCATGGCATTCTGGCAGACATCGTGTCTGATCGTGGTCCTCAATTTGTCTCACAAGTATGGAAAGCCTTCTGTTCTGCTCTGGGAGCCATGGTCAGTCTAACCTCAGGTTACCATCCTCAGTCCAATGGCCAAGCTGAGTGTCTTGCCCAAGGACACTTCGACACATGGGCAGGTGGGCAAGGTGGGAATGAAACTTTAAATCTACAAAATCAGAGGTTGACCGCCCTACCACTGCACCACAGCCGCCCCACATTCACGTCTGACTGGACCAAGCTGCTGAACTGTGGTTACCTGGTCAGATAGTCAAAGCGCAGTCGAACATAGAAATAGTAGGTACAAAGCAGAGCAACAATACAAAAAGGAACGACTTTAACAACACAGCAGTTGCTACAAGACGTTAGCAGTGTAAGAAAGTTAAATTTTACAAATTAGTACTATAGATGGATAAAGAAAGAGGGTTAGCACAAACATGGCATAGCAGCATTCTAAGATATAATTTTTTCTTTGCAGCATTTGTCAGTAAAATACTAGAAAACAGACTCTACACTGAGGGCTTCTTTGCCTCTTTTCTGGTCTGTGGCCATAAAAAGATCGAACTCCATGTGTAACAGTCAGATTACTTTTGCTAATCTGACAGGAAAGCTTTAAATCATGTACAAAGACTGATGAAGTGTACGCTGATGTGGGTGTCAGCAGACAAGAGCTCACAGTTTCCTGGAGAGGATGAGCAAGATGAAGAGGAAGACACAAAAAAAGAATGATCAAAAAGTGAACGATAGAGACAGTGGTAGAGAAAATCATGTCCATTAAAACGCACATGAATGCCACAATTATGCAGCAGTTGAAAGAAGACAAGATATGGATCAAATGTAAATAATAATTCATATAAAGACATTTATGTGGGTGTTTTTTCTCGTTAGAAGTCTATTTTTTTTCTCCAGAGAGCAGAATTGTGTTCATATTTCTGTTATTCAGTCAGTGTTTTTAGAAGTTAATGCTACTTAAAACTGTCATGACGCTACACATCAAGTTCCTGTGGCAGCGACACAGCGACTGCAGCCATCATAAAAATGCAATTACAGCACTTATGCAACATTAGTGATAAATTATGCAACCCCCTCTCTGAGCAATGATGCCATTTGGATCATGAATTGTGTGAAAACCTGCATTTTATGCAGCAATTTTCAAAACAAAATTATTTTTAACCATCAGAGGAAATACAATAAAAATCCAATGTTTTCAACTATTCAGAAAGGTTGAATTGAATTTCTTCCCATGATTCAGTTAACTTGTCATATGCACTAACCTAGCAAGAAAAAAAGTATGGCTTTATTTAAACCCATACTTCCTGCTGCCGTCTCTCCATTAAAGATGAAAATGGCTTTTGTTAGGCCAGGATCCTTCAGGGATTGTTTCATCTGAGACCATCCGGTGCGGATGCAGTTACTGGCATGGCAAACAGAGATTTGTTTTCATACCTCTCAAGTGCTCTACTGAGAAGCCTTATATAAACAGGTGCAGCACTTTTAGAAACTCGCCATCTGTGCCAGTTCTTTTCTGACCAGCGTCTGTGCGTGTTTGTAGAGCTAGTGCAGATGACTGCAGAAAACCGTCAGTGATGCAGATAGTTTTACAGGCTGCAGAAGCATGCTCTGCTCACGTGTACGCGAATACAATAGGACTCCCACACAGGAACCATAAAACTGTCACTTTTACCTTTTAAAAAAATCCAATATCTTTTTTAAGCCATTTTTTTGTTTTGTTGTTGAGCCTTGTTGGTGCTACCCAACTCCCCTCTTTTGCACCTGAATAGGCAAAACATGGCTGCAAGTGGTTGAGAGGCAGAGAGGAGCCTGGATGTAGCAAATTATTCATGTAGAGTGGTGTACAGCAGTAAGCCATGTGGGCGGTACTTCCCACCTCCACCCACACCGATGGGAGGCAAATCACATCACTATGAAGGACTGAGGCTTTGTGTTTCTCAGATAGTCTTCCAATGTGTTTGGAAAGCTAAGCCTCCAATGACCATGGTGGAAACTGAAGTTCTCTTTTTAAAAAAAGGACAAAACATGTTTTTGGCCTGTTTTTTACAAAAGAAAAATGTTGACTGTTGACTTTTTGCCCAATTGGTTTAAAAAAAAAGTTTTTTTTCAGGCTACTTTGTTGAAGTACAGAGTTCTGTTCCAGATGGCAGGGTGTTACATACCGGTACTTGGCTAAGTTTCAGGCTGAGTTTATTGACATCCTTCACTTTCGGTTCCAAAGTGAACTCCATGGTAACTCCATACCTCTTCGAGGTAACTGCTCCGGGGCAGGTTGTGTCTAGAGAGTAAGTTGTGTTCTTTTGACAATGATCCTGTGAAAATTGAGGCAGGCTTTTTTTCGCCGTGAGCTACGTCTGAATCCCTCAACCCCTCATTAACCATTTTAAGATGCAGAAACCAGCTTTGCATTGCATATTGAAAACTCCTATAGCCACAACAAATGCTTCTAAATAACCTAAATGAACAAATCAGTAAACAAATCTCGTTTTGCAACTACAGCCAGCAAACAACATTGAAAATAACAACATAAATTTGAATATTATTTATTATGATATTTATCGTTTCACTTATCAAAAAAACAGATTTTTTTGAAGACAAAATCTATCCACCTCTCTTTTTTCAAGAAGAGTTCCATCACCCTGTCATGTAGATTATGGTTTTCAGTCCTTTTCAGAAACACCGTCCCGGAGAGGCAGAATGTTTATGTTGTAATATGAGCCAATTTAGAGACTTTACAATGTTGATGATAACATTTTTGCTGGAGCTTCTTCTTTTGAGAAACCATGTAACACTGTAAGGTGTTAACAACCTCATTGGTTCATTGGTGTTAAAATTGGTGGTTTCTAGTGTTAACAACCTTCTGACATCACACTGTTATCCTCTGCTCGCCCTGACAAAGATGGACTAGAGCAGGGGTAAGTAAAGTTTGTGACATGAACTTAGCTCAGCGGCCTTGTGTTAGAGTGTCCACCCTGTGTCTGGAATGCCGTGAGTTCAAATCCAGGCAGAGACATACAAGAGACTCTGAAATGGGACCCAATGCCTCCCTGCTTGACATTCAGGCGGCTGTGGAGCAGCGGAAGGGCGGTCAACCCATGATCGTAATATTGCAGGTTCAATTCCCGCCTTGCACACCCATGAGTCGAAGTGTCCTTGGGCAAGAAAACGAACCCCACCTTGCCTCTGGTGGGAGGTTGGCGCCAGTGTTCGGCAGCGGAGTGGCCATCAGTGTGTGTGAATGGGTGAATGGGTCTGTGACTGTAAAGCGCTTTGGGCCTTTGAAAGGGGGTAGAAAGCGCTATATAAGTATACGCCATTTCAGCATTAAGGGGTTGGATTGGGGGGTTGAACCACCAAATGGTTCCCGAGCATATCTGCTGCTCACTGCTCCCCCAGGGGGGTGGGTCAAATGAGGAGAACAAATTTCACACACCTAGTTATGGGACTTTAAGTGGCATTAAGTTAACTTTAAGTCTTATACAAAGAAATGCAAAAACGTCTGACATTTTCTTTAATTCACAAACAGCTTTTTTAAACATCTTTTGGCATATAATGGCCTTAAAAAGTGCTTTCAGAACAATACTGCACCTGGAACATAGGTCAAAGTTGAAAAAGTATTGAACTATGTTTGTTGGAAACCAAACGTTCTGCATATGTCACACCTACACCAATAGGATTGGATACAAAAGAACAAAATACGATCAATATTTTCAAGAACTTCATAACCATTAACATTAATAAAAAGCGTATGCTTTTAGCTTATTCATCTTTTGTTACATTATGAAATGGAGTAACTTAATGTAAGTCAAGTTTGTGATGGTGCCTTAATTTCATGTAATATTAAATGTTTTTAATTTGTTAGTTTACTAATCTGCAATTGGACAGCGTCATTATTCATGATGCAGATAAGTGACAGTATTTACGTCACGTAGGTGGGCGGGGTCACAGTAACAGCGCAGCGTGAATGCACCATTTCCTCATGATGCCATAGAGGAAAAAAACTCATTGTGAGGTGAGATTGTCACTCAAACCAGATTTTGTTATTTCAAATCCCAAAAATACAAACAGATGACAGATCAAGTGTTTAGTATTGTCACACCACCACGTGCCACTGTCTTTCCCTCCTCGTGCCAACTGTGGCCCCAGGATGCCGACCCCTGGACTAGAGAAAGACCCTTTTATTGCTGCTGATCACACGGATAACAGAATGATCAGACACTTGATTTACCAAAATGACTTTATTAAAACTACTCCCAAAAAAGTTAGAATATTTCTATTTTCTGAAGGATAAAAGGGAAAATAGATGTATATTGTGTAAGATTTACCATGTATGAGATTGATCTTCACATACGTTTAAAGCATGTCAGAGTTCTATAAATCAGATTACAGTTCAGGTATATATAATTAAACAGATAAATATAGTGCATGGTGCACAAGTTAAACACTGACTGCTGTTAATACATTCGGAAAGTCTTTGAGTGACAGAAATTCTGTATATTTGAAATTAGAATATATTTAAAATGTTTACAAATTTCTATTAGCTACAGATAGACAAAATGGAATAAAAATGGTTTTAAAGCCATATATAGCTTCAGTAATTATTTAAGTTTAATATTATCTTTTAAATACAGATAAATAAATACAGATAAATACAGAGGGTTGTTTCAAGAAGGATATCTGAAGTAAAATCTTTGTCAAACCAAATATGTGAATGAGACCCATAACATCCATACGGGATAGGTCAAGGCCCAGGTTAACAACCATCGCCATTAGTGTTGTTCACCGACAGGGTGCCGCTGGAAATTGTCCTAATGTTGGTCGAAGAAGGAGAGGAGGAAGGCGCGTTTGTAGGAACAAAGAGAGGAGGAAAGTCATGTGTGTTGGACTGAGTGTAGGGACTTTGGATGGTGGAACTATGACAGGAAAAAGAAGAAAGTTTGTTGACATAATGCAGAGAAGGAAGGTAGACACAGCACAAGGTGAAGGTAGAGATGGTCGAGCTTGAGGTTGTAACTGCAGAGGAATAAAGCTGATGAGCCATACAATGAAGTTATAGGAAAGAGTGGTTGAAGCTAGACTTAAAGCAGAAGTAAACATTTGGAAGCAGGAGTATGGTTTAATGCTAAGAAAGAGCAATATTTGCTTTGAGGATGTTGATGGAGAAGTACAGAGAGGTCAGAGAGACCTACACTGTCTCTGTAGGATTGGAGAAAGCTTATTGTTCAGTGTTGGGTGATCAGAGAGAAACTGTGGTATTGTATGAGGACGTCTGGAGTGACAGAGAAGTATGATAGAGCAATGCAGGACAAGTATAGGGGCTGTCAGACAGTGGGGAGGTGTGTTGTAGGGGTGACAGAGGCGTTCAAGGTGGAGGTGGAATTACATCAGGGATCAGCTTAGAGCTCCTTACTGTTTGCACTGGTGAAGGACAGACTGAAAGAGGACGTTAAACAGGAATCAGCATGAACTATGATGCAGATGATATTGTGATTTGTAGCTGGAGCAGGGAACAGGTGGAGGAGAAGCTAGAGAGGTGGAGATTTGCCCTGGAAAGGAGAGGAATGAATGTTAGCGGCAGTAAGGCGTGAGTGAATGAGAGGAATCCAGGTGGAAGTGTGAGGTTACAGGGAGAAGAGCTAAAGAAGGTGGAGGATTTGAAGTATCTAGGGTCAACAGTCCAGAGTAATAGAAGTGTGGAAAAGAAGTAAAGAAGGGAGTGCAGGCAGGTTGGAGAAATGTGTCAGGTGTGATAGAAGATTAAGCTAAAATGAAAGCAAAGGTGTAGAAAACTGTGGTGAGAGCAGCCATGTTGCCCGCTGTGGCACTGAGGAAAAGACAGGAAGCAGAGCTGGAGGTAGCAGAGAAGAAGATGCTGAAATTCTCTTTGCGAGGGACCAGGATGGATCAGGAAGGAAGACATCAGAGGTTCAGCACACCTGAGGGTTTGGAGATAAAGCCAGAGAGGCCCGACTGAGATGATTCGAACATGTCCAGAGGAGAGACGGTGAATCTATTGGTAGAAGGATGAGTTTAGAGCTGCCAGAGGTCTGGAGGAAGAGAGGAGGTTTCTGAATGCAGTGAAGGCAGACATGAAGGTAGCTGCTGTTAGAGGAGAGGATGCAGAAGACCGGGTTAGAGGGAGGAGGTTGATTCTCTGTGCTTTTACAGGAAAAGCCAAAAAGAAAAGAAGGGTTAGTAGAAAGTTTTTTTGTTTCATCTTGACTTGGTACAGAGTTCTTTTGGCTCTTGAATGATTACATCTTAGCAAGAACCAAATATACTTCAGTCAACGTACAACATAACGTTACTCTGATAGGAAACTGGTGGCAGGAAATTAAGTCATGCCTGATTAGTTACAGAATGAATCAGTGTTTAAATCAATCTTTATCATTTTCTGAAGCTTTATTTTATTTTTTTACAGTTGATTTTAAGAAAAATGGAGTAAGAACTATATTTTGAAACTCACACATTTTCTCTCTTGGTTATTTTTTGCCAGTTAACATTGTTAATAATGCACAGTACAATTTATATAAATGCAATTAAGAATTTGTATGTTTTTCTTTCATTGATGATGCCGTATTGCTTTTTTCTTGTGAAAACGGGCTGGAATTCTTGGCAAGCTTGCATTAGAACCTCCATCTCTGCCTCGGTAGAGTATGCTGCCCATTTATTCCTCCTCAGTTTCCATTGTGATCATGAACTGGGTGATCAATTGAGAGGGTCTTTGAGTCTTCAGCATGCACGCACAGTACCTCTGGGTAACCAGCAGGAGGTTGACGGAACTAAAACGTAGCCTGTGTTTTGGGGTGGACATACCCAGCATCAGCCAGTATTGGGTTGATCAACCTCGACCTCTCAGCTAACCAGATGCTAAGTTAACCCCGCTTTCTAGTCTTACAAAGCATAAAAGGTAGTTTTAGAAAATCGTGTAATTTGTCATTTTAAAAATAAAATCAAAATTTCTGGGTCTTATATTTTTTGTGGGGTCATAGACAAAACATTTTTTTTAGGTTCTGTACAACTTTTTACTACTTTACAAAAATAGTTAGAGAATATAAAATTTCCTTTTTATGCTTCATTCTTAAAACTTAAATATAAACTATTTTGATTCTTAATAAAGTTTATGGCTTATTCAGAAGCATAATATCAGATCATAAAGCTGAAAATGACAAGAAAGTGTCCTGCTTCTGTGCCAAAACAATAACAGGTGAAACTGTGTGATGGGTTTGGTTTTAGGATGTCCAGTGGTGCTGGAGGAAAGGATGGTGTGTGAAGCTAACTTTGCCTGTGACATGACTGTGTTCAATGTCATTTAGCTATGCTCCAAGCAGTTGGGTTAAACCCAGAAAAAGCTGCACTTTCACAGCCAAAATAATGAGAGATTGAACACGGAAGTTACCACAAAGGAAAAGGTCAGACAGATTGATCCCACTTTTCCAGAGGTTTGCTCAGACATCGCAGCACTGATCATTCAGATTCTTTGTACCTGTTTTTCACTGCGCGTGCTCGTCTGTCATTCTAGAGTTAACCATGTTTTTTGTAGTAATTACCTGCTTAGGCAGATACTGTGCTTAAAATTAAAATTTATAATCTAATCAAAGTGTTTAAATAGAATTTTGAAATAAGCTGCAAAGGCAACACTGAAAAATATAGTAAAGATTAAGAAAACAGAAATAAAAAATATGGACATTTTAATAAAATGCTGAAATTAAACTTTAACTAGAAGGAGCTGCATTTCCAGGAGAAATTGCAGCGTTGATGCTTAATAGCTGAATGAAAATGAAACTTAATAGTTAATAAATGGCAAAAAAAGAAAGAAATGATCAAAGTTGACCATAAATAAAATGAAAACAGCACAATAACAAAAAATATATGTTTGTGAAAAATGCCAGCGAGCTTCTGCTCCAAGGATTCCCATGTATTTCAATGGAGGCAGAAATCCTGGAAAAGTTCAAGGACTTGAAGAACCAAAAGTCATAGCTGGAAAAAGCTGAAAGAGCTGAACATTTAAATGGTTGAAATAGGTGAAAAATTATAGGAGTTAAGCAGCAAAAAATGGTGAAAGATACTAGAATAAAGAAAGAGAAACAGGAAAACAATGCTTTATAGCTTTGAACCAACAAGGCAAAGAGTCCACAGCTGGCCAGGTTCAAATTTCATAGAAATCTGTATTATTTTTAACCAATGGAGGGCGCCAGAGAGAACATGAGTGATGGAAGGATTTCAAATGATGTGGGAATGTACACACCCCAACACTGAGTAGACCTGAGAAGTGAAATAGTGCACACTCATTCTCTCTAACCAGCGCAGCCTTCCTAATCAATATTTGATGCAGAAAAGGATTTACACCTGAAAAATGCTCGTGTTAACTTGTTCTCCCTCCCTACACTGTAAACCCGAACAAGTTACCAGAACTTAAAAAAATTAAGGCAATCATTTGCCACAATTTTTTTGAGTTGATTAACTAAAAAGTCTGAGTTTTCCATAACATAAAAGATTTAATTGTGTGCTACTTGTATTTCTTTATAACAGTTGAATTAAAAGTGTCAATTCATGCAAGTCAAATATTGGCATTAAATATAACTTACATGTACACATTAAGACAACTTAATTGTCATCAGTTACTATTACTCACAGTTTTGAGTTTTAAAGCCACAGGAATAAGTTTGCATAACTTAAAAAGTAGGGGGGAAAAAACAATTTTATCTTAACAGAACTCGATAATTATTAGTTACCTTCTTGTACAGGAATAATCAATTTGTTTGAGTCAGTAAACTCAGAACCATGCTTTTCAAAACTTATTTTCTTTAGGCAAATGATTGCCTAAAAAAATAGTAACTGGTAACTTAAAAATGGTAACGTAAAAATGGTAACTTAAAACACTCTAAAAAAAACAAAAGTTGATTCAACTTAATTGAATTACTTCAGTTGGTAACACCTAATTGAATTGAGTTTATGCGACTTAGTTTTTCATAGCTATTTAACTCAAATTGATAAGTTGGTCTAACTGAAAAAAACATATTATAAATTTTGCTTCAACACTTTACACTGGCACATTTTTCTATAGTTTAAACCAGTGTTTTTCAACCTTTTTTGAGCCACGGCACACTTTACCCTTGACAAAAATCCCGCGGCACACCAGCAGAAAAACAATAAAAAAAGCAGAAACTCATAGTCTGTTTTGATGTACAGCGCCCCCCCCCCCCCCCCGCGACTGCCGCCGCCGCAATCTGACGCGCATTTTTGTGATAATTGTGCCAGAAAAAGCTGGAAGTTGCAGCTGTTTTTTTTTCTAAAAGATGTAATAAAGGTTATGTTAGGAAATTTACAAACTGTATGTTCGTTGTGGTTTAAGACATTTAACAAGGACGACTCATTGTACGCCGAGGCGCTGTCACGTGACCTAATGCATCATGGGAGATGAAGTGTGAAACTGCCGCAAAAGGGCAGAAAGACTAGCGTCTCTGAGCTTCATTGTTTTGTTCACTTGTTCCACGGTTTGATCCCGGATTCTGTGGAAAGCTACACCGCTAAAGACGAGCTTTAGCTGGTAATTTTTGAGCGACTTTTTGAGCTAAATTGGGACAAGGAAGTTAAGACTTTAAGCACTTCTGATTGGTCAGACTGATGACATGTGATTAAACCTTCAAGAATGATTGGTGGAGACAATTAAAGGGGCGGGACTTCAGGAAACAGGTATAGCTGCAGCTAAATCGCGGTGGTACCGTCATTATCAAAATGTCTTTAATAGAATCAAAATAACACAAAGAAAAAGTAATTTTCTGATCTTTTATATTCCTAACTACTCAGTGTTTTATCAGGGCCTGTTTGGATGAACAAAGAGCTGATATCCTGGAGATGGGAAATGGTTTTAGATCAGTTAATGAGGGCAATTTGCCATGGCACACTTGACCATCTCCCACGGCACACTAGTGTGCCGCGGCACACTGGTTGAAAAACACTGGTTTAAACTACTGGACCTTGAATTATTCACATCAAAGACATGAATGACCCGGCAATGTCTCATAGTTCAAGACAGGAGATCGGGGGGGTATTCCAGAAAGCAGGTTATGCTAGCTCCCACGATAAGTTTGAGGCTAAGGAAGTTGATAACCTCAGCTTTCGGTTCCAGAAATGGAGGTATGTCTCAGGGTAGGTCAAGTTGCCACGGCAACTCATGCTCTGAACATAACCTGGTCCGGAGCAGGTTTAGTTGAAGCTTAGTTTGTTTTGAGAGAGGTGAAGCAGCATGGCGTGTCCATTTGAAGATGATTTAGTGGATGAAGAAGCCCAGATAATACTTTTTCCACAGTGAGAGGCTGATAGGACCACATATGGATGTTGGAAAATTAAACTTGTTTACTTTGATCTAACTTAATTATTTGCTTCAGTTAAGAGAAATCATTTTTTTGTTAAGTCACCTTAAAAATAACACATAGTTTTCAGACAATTATTTTACTTTCATTCAAATTAATTCAATTAAGTAGGCGTAACTTTGGTGCTGCTGTTAGAGCGGCACCGCAAGGGATTCTGGGATATCATTCCCTTTGCCTGTCTGGACGGATTTGGGTTGAAGTGTGGCTTTTTGACTAAATATGTTTAGTTGTTTAGCTGTTTTACTGTGTTTTGCCGTGTTTTGTCGAGTTATTTTGTCCTACTGTTCTATGTCACAGCACCACGAGTGAGAGCGAAGGAGAGGATGACGAGTTTTTATAGCACCCCTACACTGCCACTCTGCAAGCTCAATGATGGGAAATTATTTAATTATTTTTTGCACTCCGTGCATTTTTTACCGTCTTTTTTATTGTTATAAAAATTAGCATATTCACCGGCTCAAACTTAGACATATGAGAGTTCAATATATATATATATATGCGTCACAAGGAAAATGGAAACAAGATCAGAAACTCGTGCGTTTACTTTGTCTGTTGATTTTCTCCAAGCAGAAATTCTTTTTTTTTTTTTGATGATGCAGCCGTGCTACTTTTTTGTTGGACGTATAATCTTCATACGCCGTCATTGAAATCTCAGACTCCGTCTCACTTCCGTCTCAAGTGTCGCACTTTCTTTTTTTTCCCCACGCGTTTCCATGGTGACTCCAGAAATCGGCGATCTATTGAGAATGTCTTTATGTACCTGCTGTGCACGTGGGTTAACCCAGGGTTACCAAGTCGAGCGAAATTACGCCAACTCATATCCGGTCTTTTGGAACCGACATACCCAGAGTAAGCAAGTTCAGGCGGATTTCAGCCAGAGTTCAGGCTTAAAGTCAGGCTAGTTTAAACATGCTTCCTGGAATACCCTCCAGGTGTTGCAAATTCTGTCTTTAATACTGGGACATACCATGCATTCTGCTCTACGGGGTTGGTCATCATCCTCTACCAAACTCTAACTTATGGTGCAGAAAGAAATAAAAATAATAGTTTAATTTACTAGTTAAAACAGAGTAAAACAGCTACACAACAAAAACCATGAACAAAAACGCACACTTAAACCCCAATCTGCCCAGATTGGCAAAGAAAATGGTATCCCATAATTCCTTGCGCTGCCTCACGTTATGACATCATGGTGCATTTACACCAAAGTTACATCAACTTAATTCAATTAAGTTGATTGAAAATAAATAACTACATCAGACAACTACGTGTTATTTTTAAGTTGAATGAACTCAAAAAAATGATTCATTTTCACCAAACCAAATAATTAAGTTAGAACAATGGAAAAAAGTTTATCTTTCCAACTACAGCCCAAATACTCTTTTTAGATCAACTACCCCTGGCTGCAGCCTGCAGAAGTGCTCACCATTGTGGAATGTTAACCCCGCCCACGTTTACCCTGTCTGCTGTGGAATGTTAACCCCGCCCATGCTGAGCCCGTCTTCTTCTTGGGTTTTACAAGTTTCCATGTGCAATATTGCCACCTACCGGTTTTAAGGAGTTTTTTCTTACCGTGAAGGGGGGGTCTAGGGGCAGGAATATCAGTTTAGTTTAGTCTGTTTTGTTAAAGTTTAGTATTATCCTAATGCATTCTATGTATTCATGATCCCTTTTTCATTGTATGTTTACCTTACAATTACAAGTATGGAGCCCATTGAGACGTCTGTAGTTGGAATTTGCACTAAATAAAAAAAAAATTTAACTAAATTAGAGAATTTATACGGTGATTGCTGTCTTCTTATGCCTTTTACAAGTTTCCATATGCATGTATTAGGGAGTTAATAAATTTTGTCTGGCCTCACGGACTTAAAAAAATAACTCATTGGATGAACTCAATTTAATTTTGGGCAGGATTTCCATCCAATAAATATGAGTACCCCCACCACAAAGAAAATTCTTCCATGTAACGAAATATAATTGAATTAGTCGAACTGAATTTTATCAAGAAAGGCAAGGGGAAAAAAACATGCAACAGCAGTCTGAAGCTAGCCTCGAACTCAAAATGTCTGCATTCTAAACCCGCTAACTAATCCACTGAGCTAATACCTGTGTAACACTACAGGGCCGCCGGTATAGATAAATAGATTCATTATTTACATAGATGCAGCTCGTCGTATATCGTATATCTCATAGGGAGAAGCCGAGTTGAAACGATTTCATGCCACAGTTCGTTTTTTACGTGGAAAAAACGAACGAAAGTTTTCACTTTTGAAAAGTCGAAGGATTTGAAGGACCAGCATTCAACAGCATGCCCCTTACTTGAACTCAATTATTTTGGATTACTGGAGTTATAGGGGAAACTATTAATACATTTTGTGTTAGGTCAATTAAATGTAGATACTTTCTTTTAAAATAAATATTTTTAAATAAAACAAACAGAATTTTATTGTGTTACATGAAAGAGGGGCTTGAATCTTTTTTTTGAGTGAATACATAAAAAAACATTCAAATTTTCCTCCCCTCTGTTCTCTTTCTTCCTCATACCAATGACACAAAATGTGCTCCACTGATTCTTCACCTTTCCTGCAATCACAACTGCACTTACGAAGGTGATTCAAATCCACGGGCTCAACGTGGGCGGGGTTAACTTTCCACAGCAGACATGGTAAACGTGGGTGGGGTTAACATTCCACAGCAGACAAGGTCACCGTGGGCAGGGTTAACATTCCACAATGTTGACCACTTCTGCAGGCTGCAGCCAGGGCTTACTCTTTTAGTTTGCACAGCAAAACGTTGTAAACACCTGCCTAACAATATCATTGACTCATTCCTTTCTGTGCAATGCCTAAAAACAAATTATTGAAAGCACTTTTCTCTATATTTATGAATTTTAAAGAAAGGAATAAACTTTGAATTTCATATTGGAATTGTAATCTTACAAGTACTATATTATTAAGTATTATCTTTTGTTGTACAAAGAACCCTTTGCTTCTGCCCACTTCTTCCATTTATTTGAGTACTCGTGAACAGCCAGCATGCATGTCACTTCTGCTTCCAGCTCTCTCACTCATGGTTTTCACACCAAGATTCCTCACTTCCCATGAGTCTTAGGGGCTGAAGGCGGGGCGGCAGGTTGCTACAATATTTAGAAAAATAAAAATTTGAGCGCATGCGGGGCAAGGAATTGTTTAATCCACCTGAAAGAGAGATAAGAAATCCAGGATGCAATATTTAAATCTATATATTACACTTTAATTATGTTTTAAGTTTAATTTACTTAATTTAAACATATTTTATTTTAAATTATAAATTATTAGTTACATATACTCAAAACAGGGGATGTGTTAAACAAGCTTTATATGATTGAGTTAGAAGAGCTTTTTTGAAAACTTTGAGTATTAGCTGCTCATTATATTTAATTACTCTGAGCGTTCGGGTTTACAGTGTAGCTAGAGGTCAGAGTGGCATGCCCCCCCATAGTGGTTTGACTGTTGTCTAGAACGTGTAAGAAAACGTCTGTGTACAGCTTCTGGTACAGGCAAGAGTCAGAACCGCCTTCTTACTGTCAGTCATCTCACAGCAAAAGTCAGTCCTCCACATGGTGTCTCTGCCAAGACCCGACAACAAGCTGTGAGCCAGAAATGTCAGCTGTCATTAACTTCAGTCACAGACCTGACTGAGACCAAGTATTTTTGCTGCTCATCATCAAATAGGAAGGGGATGTCCTTTCTCTTGCTTGAGGAAGCCTTTCACTGATACAATGTTAAAATGCTTCAGCGCTGCACCGTGCTGTGGAGAAAATGCCAGCAGGGGACAATACATAACATTGGATGTGTGTAACAAGATAAATTATAAATGGGATTTCGGTGCCAAGAAAAAAAGCGGAGAGCTGGATGCATGACAGTATGGATGACAAAATAAAACATTTGCAGAAACACAACCGTACATCAGCCACAACGCACGGACTGACTTCAAAATGTCAAACTCTGTCTCTTCTGCTCAGAAAATTCAACTTGTGTTTTCATCAAGAAGAGTTTTCCTGGAATTAGATCCCCTTTTGACAAAAAGAAAGCACATCGACCTTCCAGCAACAATAACAATAAGGATGTAGACAAAAGCAGAAACCATCAAACAATGTTAGTTTTACTTCCCTGTGTCACAGAGATTAATGAAGCATGATCGGTCATCATTAATTTGTAACAAGTGAAGGTCAGAGGAGCATGGGGCCAGAGTGAATTATTAACCGCCACGTGTGCAGGAGTGAGCTACAAAGAAATTATGAACATGTCAGCTCCAAGGGATTTTATTCTGCACACAATCTGATCAAAAAGCAGGTATAGAAAAGTGTTTATCTGCTGCAAAGGCCTTCACAGTCGAACAAAGATGGCTTTTGGTATATCAGATTGCTTAACATCCTAGTGTGAGTTTCTATGATGCGCAGCTTGAATGATTTGCAGTTTCGGACATCCAAGTGAGCAGCTGGAGTTGTGACCAAGCACATGTCTCAGTAGTGTGCCAGCTTAAAGCACGCCACAGCAGTGACAGGTCAGTAAGAGTAAGCAGGTATGTAGGTCAATCCCTTGGTACTCCTTCAATGAGCACACGTGGAGAAGCCTGTGGATTAAAGAGGAAATGAAGGATCATCCACTGAGCAAGCAGGACTGGACTGCAGTCACAGCCTGTCAAAGCCCAACTGTGCGCTCAAGGTCCTAGGACACACTGAAGAGGCAATGACAATACATTCACAACCAGTTGCTGTTAAAAATGCTTGTATCCTCACAAAGTTAGAGCTATTACTGATGCCTTTAACCGAATTACAACTTTATGGAGGCAGAATATATATAATATTCCTGTCCTTTGTTCAAAAACACCAAAATATTTTAACTAAACAAATGCGCAAACAAGCTTGAGGACCCCGAATCCCTCCTGCAGTGTGTTGCTGCGGGTCAGCAATGTGTCATCTACCATTAAATGTGTGGTTCCTGCCTGTCCCTCTAGCAGCAAAGTAACACCAGGTTAGGTCATGTTTGCGGCTTTTTATTTACATATTGTGTCTGTCTCTATTTTTTACAGTGCTTTCAACAGAAGTACTCTTTTTTTTTTTTCCCCAGCAGACATTAGCTGCCTGTTGGAGTTGACGATGTGGCACTATGACTTCAGGGGGGTATTCCAGAAGGCCAGTTAAAACTCCCCTGACTTTAACCCTGAACTCTGGCTGAAATCCACCTGAACTTGCTTACTCTGGGTATGTCGGTTCCAAAAGACCGGATATGAGTCAGCGTAATTACACTGTCAACTACTACGCACGGCAAGAACATAAAGACATTCTCAATGGATCGCTGATGTCCGGAGTCACCATGGAAACGCGTGGAGAAAAAGGAAGCGCTATAGTTCAGTGAGACGGAGTCTGAGATTTTAATGACAGCGTATGAAGATTATAAGAACATCAAAAAAGTAACACGGCTGCATCATCAGAAAAAGAAAGAGTTTCTGCTTGAAGAAAAAGAACAAAGTAAACACACGAGTTTCTGATCTTATTTCCATTTTCATCGTGACACATATATATGTACAGTATATAACTTATCCAACTTAAATGAATTGCTTCTATTGGTAACAAGTGATTGAGTTAAATGTATTCATCCTAATTTATTATATCTATAAAACTCAATAATTGTTTATACAACTCAAATGCACACATTTATCTAACTAAATGTCATTTTACTCCAATTCAATTAAATTTTTTTCCCTCTTAATTTATTGTACTTCTTGAACTCTCATATGTCTAAGTTTAAGGCTGCAGATATACTCATTTTTATGAAATTAAAATGAACGATCAATGTGGATTGAACTAAAAAAATGATTTATCTTAACTGAAGCTTCTTCATCCACTAAATCATCTTCAAATGGACACGCCATGCTGCTGCACCTCTCTGAAAACAAAAACTAAACCTGCTCCAGACTAGGTTATGTTCAGAGCATGAGTTGCTATGGCAACTTGACATACTCTGAAACATACCTCCATTTCTTGAACCGAAAGCTGAGGTTATCCACTTCTTTAGCCTCAAACTTACCGTGGGAGCTAGCATAACCTGCTCTCTGGAATACCCCCCTCGAATACCCCCCTGGAATACCCCCCCGGCCATTCAAATGAACCCTCAAAGATCAACACAGCTGAAAGAGATTTTTGAGCAATCCCAATAATGTAACATTGGTTTTAATGCAAAATAATACTCTCTTTTTCTGTTTTCAACACCTAAAACATTTTGTGGATCCAAACACCCAGTTCAAATTCCCAAAGTATCAAAATCCTTAAGTATCCCTAAGTACCATAGAGATGTATTTCACTGTAAATGCCTGATCAACAGGTTTTTAGTCTCTCTGACAATATGGGTCTTATCAAATATCCTCAATGTATTATATTATAGGGGAATTGCTGAGGATGGGGTTATTGTAGAGCTTCAGTCAATAAAGCTGGAAAAAACAGACATGTGATGGAAAAACAGACAAATATTTTAAACATGGAGGTGCAGCTTTATGAAACTCCGGCCTCAGCTTTTACCTGCAGTTCAAGCAGCTGGGTAGCTTCTTCTGTTGTGAAAACACATTTAAACTACAATGTTTAATTGGAAATTGGAAAAATTGTATTTCATTTTAGCAGGCCTTTTCAATTTCTTCGAAAAATTTGTATCCATTTTGTCTATTTATTGCTAATTTTGCAGGAAATCCGATGCTGCTGATGCTGTACTATTTCATTACACGGTCTTTAGCATGTAAGTGATGCTCTAAACCCCGCAGTGTAATTTAACACACACTTTTTAGATTCATAGATCATAGAAACAAGAACATAGATTTCCGTTTTCCCTTAAAGTCTCTTTATGCTAAACCATCTTTTGCCTTTTTTATTTCATATATATGGGTGGGATTATATGAACAAGCTTCTTCCTGATTCCTTTTGAACAATGTATCAAACTCAGACAATCATCATGTTTAGTGGATTTAATTATGTAAAAGTGCAAATATGCACATTTATGATTAGGAGCAATCTTGGGACGGGTGCTCATTCATTCATTTATTTTCTTCACCGTTTTTTCCCTTTCTGGGTCATCCCGGCCACTTGTGAGCGAAGGCAGGGGACAACATGAACAGGTCGCTAGTCCGTTGCAGGGTAGAATGTCAACAATCGCACAGCCATTCAGTCTCACACCTAGGGACAATTTAGAGTTGCCAATTAACCTATGAAGCATGTTTTTGGATGATGGAAGGAAGCCGGAGACCCCGGAGAAATCCCACGCATGAACGGGGAGAACGTGAAAACTCCACACAGAAAGGTCCCCCGTTGATGTATTTTTTCACGTCCCCCAGCCGGGACTTGAACCGGAGGCCTTCTTGCTGTGAGGCGAGAGCACTAACCACTGCGCCGCCGTGCAGCCTAGGAAGGGTGCTGAATGTGTCAATCATTCTTTGATTTATTTTTCTTTTCTGAGCAAACTTTGTGTTGTATATGTTTTTTTATATGAAAGCACATTTACAACATGGGTCATTTCTTTTATTGAGGTACCGGATACTTAAACCTGCAAAAAATACTCCTTGATAGAATCAAACATGAAAAACAAAACTAGGTCATCCTAAAAGATTTTTGAAATGGCAAAAAAATACATGTCGATGTTCTGAAGGCTAAAGATGGTAAGTGACATTTAACGATGTCCTTTAATGCCTGGTTCATGTACTACTGAGAGAATATTTTAAAAAACTGCAGCGTTTATACCACCAAAATCTGCCTTAAAAGAGCCTTGATTAGCAACAGAAATGCTAAGTGAGTTCACCTCCCCCCTCTGGTCAGTGTGTCTAATGCAGTCTAAATAATAAAAGTATTTCATGTGCCATTTCTTTTTAATTAATTTTTATTCTTAAAGGCTCTTCATTGTGGGGCATTTCTGCTTGATCTTTCAGTATTTTTCGCTGTAATCAGCCTCCAGACTTAACGTCAGAGATATCAAGACCCACAGTTGCAGTGGCTGAAGGGGATTAAGTCAGAAACAAGCACAAGAAAATGATCACAGCTGTGAAGATTCAAGACTCAGATGTTCGTTTTGCAAAACTCAGGCTGGATGAAAATGCACAGACCGAATAACAAATACAGTAAAAAAAAAAAATCTGTTTCCCAGGATACTATTAATGCTGCAGACAACAAATCCATTAAAACACCGCAGGCGAAGCCTGAACACTTCATGTGTCATGTTGTCGCATATGCCAGTCCAGAGGACGAGGTAATCTTGCTGTCTTGTGTGTTTTATTTTAGATGACTTTCTATCATGGGAAAACTACAGCCAGCAGCCAAGCAAATAGTATTTATACACCCTCTTCTTGGACTTCCTGACAAGTTACCAAGGCCGTGTCCAGTAATGCATGATGACAACTTTAAAACAACGTTTGTTGCATGCTGGTAACTTTTCTGTCCCTGGTTCAATCTGAAATTTACTTAGGCTGCTATCTTTAATCTTTGAATTTATTTTTTACCAACAGGTTTTTGGCAGATTAAGCAGCGCCTTTGGTTTGCCAGCTCCTCCCCATCCTCACCCTCATTTGATCAATAATCATGCTTGTCTCGTCAAACCTTGAGCTGTGTATTATTCCCTTAGGTGTTGGGAGTCGTGTGTGCTGTGACACAGTTCTGTTATTCCTTAAACTAATTCATTAGCTGGTTAAAAAAAATTGAACTATCTGTAAGCTATGCAGGAATGCTTCTTAGAAGAAAGGGAGAAAAAGGGTCCAATAAACAGCAAAATAACATCATAAATAAATAAAAAATCAGGAACAACAGGTATGTTGAGATTCTCCAGGAGAACAGATGGACAAACCTGTAAAACAACCAACATAAGCAATGTTTACCTGGATAAATTGACCCGCCTCCTTTTTCTAAAAAAACATGCATATAAAACCACATTCACACCGCCCTTGGAGACACATGTTCAATCGACCTCTTTCAATAAAAAGTCTGTGACGCATACTGTACATGTGTTTTGGGTTTCCTTGTTCAAAACTCTTGCGTTCACGCGTGGCTATGCACATTTTAAAGTCCCCCTCTGATGAAAAACCTGTTTTTTGAATTTTTGTCATGTACCTGTGGCATTTTTCTCATAAAAGAGAACAAATTCATTTCTGTATTTCTGAGTATTTCTCCTTTTAAATTGCAGTCAATCAAACTGTTGCAAAGTCACTCGGTTTGAATTAATGAGCCGTTGTGATGTCCCATAAGAGATTAGAGAGATTTGCTTTATTGTCATTGCCCGTTGTACAATGAGATTGAAGCATCGCCATCAGTGCAAGAATAGCAAGGAAGGAACATTGTAATACAATATCACACAAAAAAACGACCTTAGACATTTAGGTTGTGGGGTTTTGGTTAATTAATTAAAAAACCACTGGGAACATTTTTTTTATGTTCATAGGGGGACTACTGTCATTAAACATGCAATTCAAAATAACCAGATCAAACTTTGACCAATCAGGGACTCAGATTGAAAAGCAACAAATGGATAGCATCTCCTTTAATTGACGGAAGTGCCAAATGGTTGGAAATTGATCCTGGAGGAGAAATTAATAATTGTGGTTTGTGCCAGGCTGGAATTATTTATTGAATTAAAGCTGTGAAAGGACCAAGAGAACATGCTAACTCCACACAGAAAGGTCCCCCATTGATGTTCTGTTTTTAAGTTCAAGTCAAGACTTACGGACAGACGGATGGAAGGATGGATGGACGGATAAATGGATGGATGGATGGACGGATGGATGGACGGATGGATGAACGGATGGATGGATGGATGGATGGACGGACGGATGGACGGATGTGTGGTGGCTTCCTACGCTGCCACCCCATCAGGGCAGTAACATCCTGCACCACTCCCTACATATCTGTTCACTTTTTTTTCTGCATATACTTTTGGATTTCTTTTTCAAACATAACACACACATTTGATAAAATTTATTAACATGCTTCAGTTTACTTTTTTTGATGGTTTGTTTGCATTACCAGTGCTAAGGGTAACCATTGTTGCCAATGCTGCAATCTGCTGCTGGAAAAATCAAGTCAGGCCTGACACAACAATGCATGCCAGTCAGCAGAGGCCTTATATTTCATTCTTTAGCATGTTAATTTATCACGTGTTGGACTTTAGTTTAGTTCGTTTGATGTATTTTTGTCTTAGTCTTTTTAAGTTCCCCCTTGTGTGTCTAGTTGGTTTGATCAGACACTATATATGTTCCCTTGTGTTTCCAATTAGGTGGGTCAGTTTAATTAAGTTTGTTTGTTCTGTTGTCCTCTGTTGCATTTAAAAGCTTGAGCTAATTTTGTTACTTTGACCTCTTTTAAGGGCCCATTTTTGCCCATTTACACTTTTTCATAAATAAATTTATATATTTTTGATACAATTATTTGCTGTTCTTGCCTTCTACTGCTCGGTCCACCACAGGATAGAAGGATGGATGGATGGACAGATAGATGGACGGACGGATGGATGGACAGACGAATGGATGGATGGACAGACGGATGGATGGATGGACGGATGGACAGATGGATGGAAGGATGGATTAATGGACGGATGGATGGACAGACGGATGGATGGATGGATGGATGGACGGATGGATGGATGGATGGATGGATGGACAGACGGATGGATGGACAGACGGATGGACGGACGGATGGATGTAAGGATGGACGGACGGACGGATGGATGGATGATGGGCGGACGGATGGATGGATGGACGGATGGATGGATGGATGGATGGAAGGACAGACGGATGGATGGAAGGATGGATGGATGGATGGATGGATGGATGGATGGACGGATGGATGGAAGGATGGATGGATGGACGGATGGATGGACTTGGATTTGGAGCAACTAAGGTCATTCTTAGAACAAAACAATATTTGTGACGTTTTTCAATCTGGCTTTAAAAAGAACCACTCAACTGAAACAGCTCTTTTCCAACGTTGTGCACTGTTCTCATTCTATTAGACCTAAAATCTGCATTTGATACTGTAAACCATGAAATCATGCTCGAACGTCTTCATAACAACTACGGTCTATCTGGTTCTGTCCTAAACTGGTTTGTCTCCTATTTCAGTGGTATATCTTATAAAGTCTGTGTTGACTCTCTATCTTCAGAAGCAACAATTATGTCTTGTGGCGTTCCCCAAGGTTCTGTATTGGGACCCATTCTATTCACTCTCTACATGATTCCCCTTGGGAGATTCATCAGCAAATTTTCTAATATTTCTTATCATCTTTACGCTGATGACATTCAACTTTATTGCTCCTTTGGAAAAAATAATTACACTAATCTATCAAATCTACTAGACTGCTTGGCCAGCATCAGGGTTTGGTTAAATGACAACCATTTACTCCTGAACCCTAACAAGACAGAGACAATGATTTTTGCTCCTGATGACAAAATTCCCTCCATCAAAAGTCACCTTGGTTCACTGAGCTCTTCTGTCCAGCCAAGTCTCAGGAATCTTGGTGTCTGGTTTGACAAAGCTATGTCTCTTGACTCTCATTCGAAGCGCTTGGTCAAAAACTGTTTTTACCACCTGAGGAATGTGGCTAAACTGAAGACAATGTTAACCAGATCTGACCTTGAGCTGATCATCCATGCTTTTATCTCCTCTCGTTTAGACAATTGAAATTCTCTTTTTACTTGTTTTAACAAAAAGTCTCTTATACGTCTTCAACTGGTCCAGAACTCTGCTGCAAGGCTTTTAACTGGAACCAATAAGCGGACTCATACCACCCCTCTGCTTTTATCTCTACATTGGCTTCCTGTTAAATTTAGAATAGATTTTAAGATTTTGATTTTAGTTTTTAGAGCCTTGCACGGACAAACCCTGATCTATATTAGTGACGTTTTAACTCCCTACACTCCTGCACGTTCTTTGAGGTCCACTGATAAAAATCTTTTATGTGTTCCAAAAACTCATTTTAAAACTAGGGGAGACCTCGCCTTTCAGGCAGTCGCTCCCCGACTTTGGAACGACCTCCCACTGTCTCTGCGCCAGATTGACTCAGTCGAGTGTTTTAAAGCTCAAGCTAAGACTTTTTTATTTAGGAAAGCTTTTAGCTGACTTTTACTTGTGTTTACTTCTGCCTGTTTGTTTGTTTATATGCCTGTGTGCGTTTTATTGGGTATCGCTTCTGATTTTATATTGTTTTAACATTGTGAAGCACTTTGTGAGTCGCTCTCTGTGAAAGGTGCTATATAAATAAAAATTACTTACTTACTTACTTACTTACTAAGTTACTGGACAGACGGATGGATGGACAGACGGATGGATGGATGGACGGATGGATGGATGGACGGATGGATGGATGGATGGATGGATGGATGGATGGATGGATGGATGGAGTGTGTGGCTGGTACTCCTCTGGTTCATCCTGTGGGTTGCTGCTCTATCTCTGCTCTATCACCAAATGTTTTATTACTAGGAGACCTAAATATTCACCTGGATAATGTTAACAATTCACTTACTAATGATTTCCTATCCTGATTGGACAGTTTTGTTTTTCAACAATTTGTTGATTTTCCCACTCACTCAAAAGGACACATTCTGGACTTAATCTGTTGCTCAGGTATAATACCCATGGACTGTAAATCGAACTTCATCCCATTTTCCAAACATATGCTTGTGACATTTAATGTCAATTTGTTTCTTTCCAAACACAAGCCTTCAGGCAATATTACCTGGCGTAATGCTAAGGATATCAACCTGGAGAATTTATCTGCCCTGATCAGTGAACTCCCAAATACAGACAGTTTTACAGCTCCAGATCAACTTGTTTCACACTACAACACACACCTGCACCACATCCTCAACACACTTGCTCCAGATCCAGATCTGTCTCATTCACCTACACTGCACCCTGGTACACCCCTTCTCTAAGACAGTTAAAAGCAAAAGGTCGCCAACTTGAAAGACTTTACACCAAAACCGGACTAAGTATCCACAAAGACCTGTACACACAGCACATTATCCACTATAAAGAGTGCATCTCCAAAACCAAATCTGCCTACTACTCCAATCTAATCAATTCAAATAAAGAAAATTCAAAGATTCTTTTCTCCCTCATCTCTAACATCACCAAACCTCCTGACGCCCTTCCATCACATCTCTATTCAACTGATTTCTGCAACACCTTGGCTTCATTTTTTACCACAAAAATCCACCTTATCCATCAACAGCTTAACCCCTACTCTGCTCCATTTCTATCTTCCATTCCATCTTTTACGTCTGATGATTTGTTTTCTTCATTTACCCTACCCACAGTTAGTCAAATCTCTACATTAATTAAAAAATCCAAATCTTCCACGTCTCAGCTTGACCCACTGCCCACCATCCTTGTCAAAGCTACTGCTCCCTCTCTTTGTCCTCTCATCACCAACACAATCCATGCTTCCCTCTCCTCTGGAATCGTTCCTCCTGCACTGAAAACTGCTGCTGTCACTCCCATACTTAAAAAACTGGGTGCAGATCCAACAGACCTCAATAATTACCATCCCATTTCCAACCTTCCATTAATTTCAGAAATTCTTGAGAAAACAGTATCTGCTCAGCTTCATGCTCATCTGTCCTCCAATAATCTGTATGAACTTTTCCAATCTGCCTTCCGTCCCCTCCATAGTACTGAAACTGCTCTTCTAAAAATTACTAATGACCTCCTCCTCTCTGCTTACTGTGGTTTATTATCCATCCTCCTTTTGCTTGATCTCAGTTCAGCTTTTTCATGTCTCCATAACTGCTCATTCCCTCCGCTCCTCTTCTATCCAGTTTTCTGTCCCTTCTGCCCGTCTTGTCACCGTGGGGAGCCATTCAGTTGCTCTGCTCCCCGGCTTTGGAACTCACTCCCCCCTGACCTCCGCAACACTGACACACTCCCACATTTCAAATCAAAGCTAAAAAATCATCTTTTCCAAATGGCCTATTCACTTTAACATTAATCTTTTCAGCGTTTTTATATATTTTTTATTTAATTGTGTATTTATTTAAATTGTTGTTGTTGTTTTAACTGTTTATTGTATTTTATACTGTATACATGCTGTGCTGCGACCTTGAGTGCCCAGAAAGGCGCCTTATAAATAAAATGTATTATTATTATTATGATGGATGGATGGATAGATGGATGGTCGGTCGGATGGATGATGGATGGATGGTGGAAGATGGATGGACGGACGGATGGATTGATAAATGGACGGATGGATGGTCGGATGGACGGATGGATTGATAAATGGACGGATGGATGGTCGGATGGACGGATGGATGGATGAATGGATGGATGGATAGATGGATGGATGGTCGGTCGCATGGATGGATGGTCGGATGGATGGATGATGGATGGATGGTCGATCGGATGGATGGATGGATGGATGGTCGGTCGGTCGCATGGATGGATGGATTGATAAATGGACGGATGGATGGTCGGATGGACGGATGGATGGATGGAAGGATGGATGTATGTATGTATGGATGGATGATGGATAGATGAATGGATGGATGGATGGATGGATGGATGGTCAGTCACATGGATGGATGGTCGAATGGATAGATGGATGGATGGATGGTTGATTGGATAAATGGATGGATGAATGGATTGATGGATGGATGGATGGTCGGTCGCATGGATGGATGGTCGGATGGATGGATGGATGAATGGACACATGGATGGATAAACGGATGGATGAATGGATGGATAGACGAACTGATGGATTGATAAATGGACGGATGGATGGTCGGATGGATGGATGGATGGATGATGGATGGATGGATGATGGATAGATGAATGGATGGATGGTCGGTCGGTTGGTCGGATGGATGGTCAGTCGCTGGATGGATGGATGAATGGATGGATGGATGGATGTTCGGTCGCATGGATGGATGGTCGGATGGATGGATGGATGATGGATGAATGATGGATGGATGGTCGATCGCATGGATGGATGGATGGATGGTCGGTCGCATGCATGGATGGATGAATGGATGGATGGACAGATAGATGGATGGATGGTCAGTCACATGGATGGATGGTCGAATGGATAAATGGATGGATGGATGGTCGATTGGATGAATGGATGGATGGATGGATGAATGGATTGATGGATGGATGGATGGTCGGTCGCATGGATGGATGGTCGGATGGATGGATGGATGAATGGACACATGGATGGATGAACGGATGGATGAATGGATGGATAGACGAACTGATGGATTGATAAATGGACGGATGGATGGTCGGATGGTCGGATGGACGGATGGATGGATGGATGGATGATGGATGGATGGATGATGGATAGATGAATGGATAGATGGTCGGTCGGTTGGTCGGATGGATGGTCAGTCGCTGGATGGATGGATGAATGGATGGATGGATGGATGGATGGATGTTCGGTCGCATGGATGGATGGTCGGATGGATGGATGGATAATGGATGAATGATGGATGGATGGTCGATCGCATGGATGGATGGATGGATGAATGGATGGATGGATGGTCGGTCGCATGCATGGATGGATGGATGGATGGATGGATGGACAGATGGATGGATGGATGATGGATGGACACATGGATGGACGAACGGATGGATGAATGGATGGATGGATGAACTGATGGATTGATAAATGGACGGATGGATGGTCGGATGGATGGATGGATGGATGGATGGATGATGGATAGATGGATGGATGGTCGGTCGGTCGAATGGATGGATGGATGGATGGATGGTCGGATGGATGGATGGTTGGGTGCATGGATGGATGGATGGTCGGATGGATGGATGGTCAGTCGCATGGATGGATGGTCGGATGGATGGATGGATGATGGATGGATGGTCGATCGCATGGATGGATGGTCGGACAGATGGATGGATGGATGGATGAATGGACAGATGGATGGATGGATGAATGGATGGATGGATGGATGGTCGTTTGCATGGATGGATGGACGGTCAGATAGATGGATGGATGGTCGGTCGCATGGATGGATAATCGGATGGATGGATGGATGATGGATGATGGATGGATGGATGGTCGATCAGATGGATGGATGGATGATGGATGGATGGATGGTTGATCAGATGGATGGATGGATGAATGGATTGATGGATGGATGGATGGTCAGTCACATGAATGGATGGTCGGATGGATGGATGGATGGACGGATGGATGGATGGTCGGATAGAGGGATGGATGGATGGATGGATGGATGGACGGATGGATGGATGGTCGGATGGACTCTATAATGTCTTTTAAAAAGAATCAGACTGAAAAAACTTTATAAGTAAACAAAGATGGGATTAAAATGATGGAAAAAGAATCCCTGCTCTCTGCTTGGGTCATTTTCCCAAACAGTTTTCGTCATCTACAGCACTGCTACAATAATCTGATCATGTCCAGCGTGGCCAGCTGACAGCTGCAGGACTATGAAGATTAGCAAGGGGTTAATCGTAATACCTGAGTGCTCAGTGAGCTTTTTCTTTTTCATTTTGTCTCTCGATCTCCTCCTCCCTTTCTTTTGCAGCTCTAATTCTGTCCAACTGAGCTTTTGTGTTCCTCTGCTATATAACCACACGTCTACAAGCATCCATACCTTACATTTGTGTCACTGATTTGTAGATTTTGTAGAGCACGTTTAACTAACCTCTTCCTTTTTTCTGCTACCAGCGTTACAGTGCAGTCAAATGCCTGAGGTGTTGTGAGAGCGAGGGAGGGAGCGAGAACAAATGAGGTGGGTGAAGTGATGTGTTGAGACAGGAGGACCTCGTTGCAGTGGTGGGAGGACTGCAGCAGCCCACCTCTGTGACTCTGTAAGTGAAGATAGGCATGACACTAGCAGGAGTTTATGAACCATTGCTGCAGTTTATTAATATGACCACCAGATCTTAAATATGGAAGGTAATCTTTAACCAATGCGGAGTTCACTTGTAGGCCTTAGAGAGTGTAGGGGAAGGGCGTTCAAAGAGGGATTCAAGTTTGCATCACTCCGCACTTCAGGTAGTCATTCATCAACTCACTTTACTGTTGGTGTGGGTGGGGCTTGGAGCAACCATCATGTCATGCAAAAACTACAATTACTTTGTATTGCCATGATTGGATTTATTCTAATTCATTTAGAAAATTGATAACCCAGCTTGGTCCAGATCATATAAAAAACACCATATAATTTTAACTTAATTTTCAAAGTTGCTCAAAGTAAGATAATTTTCTGCATTGAGCCGCATGGAAGACCTAAGACTGCCTCTGGCGTGAACCGCTATGAAAGATTTTTGTGTGTTTGTGTGTGGGGTGAAGCTATGGAATGATCTGGAAAACTAACACATGCTCGGTCAAAATATTTCAAAACACTTCCTTAAAAAAGGTTTGGTCACAGTAGAGTGGGATTGATGCGTGTGATTGGAATATCAGAGTATGAGGATGGTAATGATGGTACAAAACAATGGGGATAACCGTATCAAGATGTTGTTTTATTGCTACTTATCGTAAGAGTGTAATATTGATGTAAATGTATGTTTATTGTTAAGAGCATGAAAATCTTAGGGGGGGCTTAAATATGCTCGGCTTCTGCCCACTCCCTTTCCAACACGCCCAAAATACTTTGTTAGAATTCATTATGTCCCACAGCAGAAAAAAAAACGATGACTTCACAGTGAGAAAAACCATCAAATATATGAATGGAGCCAAGCTCTCTTATATATAAATATATTAAAATAAATATATAAATATATAAAAATGCACACATGAAAATAAAACACAATCCACAGCGTTAGGTCCACAATCATTACCAATGTTTTTTTTACCTTTAACCTCAGGAAGAGGCACTTTTCAAGACAAAAAAACCACCTTTAGTACAAACTACAAATTTAAACTCCTAGGAATTTGGATCTATTGCCTCTTAATTCCTGGAGCATCGTAGGGAACTTCCTTAGGGAAAAAGGCTGGACTCAGAAATTGTAGATTTTGAGTGCATTTGTGAGGTGAGCTTGCACATTTTTTACCAGAATATTATGAAAATTAAATACATGAACCCGTGGCTCAAGCTGAATGGAACAATATAACATATAATGCAATTTCATTAAAAATGTGTGTGTTACACAAAAACAACAAAAAACAAATGCGGCCAAGGAAATAGAAAAGTTTACTTTTGCCAATTCTACTAAAATACAGATGTGTTCATCAACTCCAGGCAACCAAAACATTAAACGTCTGGTATTAAACTGACAGAAAAGCCTCCATTTTGTCCAAAGTGTTTTGTAAGAATGTGTCACATGCAGCTCTAACCAGTGAAGGGCCTGAAGCAGCCGCTCAGCCACGGAGGGTATGGGGGTAATGGGGCAGTGGTGAGCTGCAAGGGTGGGTAACGCCTGCAGACCAATCAACATGATCTTTTTTATTGTTTTAGCTCTGTTGTTTTCCTTTATTTTCACTTTTGTTGTTTGTATGTTGGAAATAAATGTAAGAAAAATAAAAGAAAAAATGACAAATGAAAGGAAATCTCCAGCAGAACCAGACTCAATAAGGACTATATGCTTACTAGGTTTTTCCATTTCACATCAATTTGATCTTTTTTTTTTAAAAGGGGCCGGCAAGATGCAGTTTTGTCTCTGTTGAGAAGTTAAAATACACATTTGCAGTTTGGAGTTTAGCACTTGATGCCAAACTAGCAGAGAGTGAATGACATTCGAGCTGCCAGGAGCCGCGTAACCTCAAAGGGAAGCAGTCGTTGCAGAACATTGCCTTCCTGTCATACCTTGGCACTGAAACAACATTACTGCTAGCATAGCTTTTAACACTCTTACAAGTATATGAGGATTTAGGTAAAACTGAGCTATTTCTCTTCTGTTGGATTAACAGCGGTTTAAGAAAGCAGGGAAAATGATGGCATTGTTTGAGTTTAAATATCCAAGACGGCTTACTACTCTCAGATGCCATTTGCTTCTGTGGGTGGATCCTCCCAACAATGGAGTGTTATCGCTAAGCACCGTGCTCCTGGGGATCACTAAACTCCCTGAAAACAGATTAGTAACACTCAACTATTATCTGCTTCTACAGGACCACACCCACCCCAACACAAGCACACACACTAAATACACAGCGGTCTGTGTGCCTGAATCTCTAATGCCCTGTCTTTTCTGTGTTAAGTTAACATGGAGTTGAGTGGCCATGTCATGTAAAATGCTGCAGATTTATCCAGATGCAAAAGGCTTTTCAATCAGTGTGTCAGCAGTGAAGGTCCTCAAACTACGGCTCGAGGGGAAGAAAAATGCAAATGCAGAGAAAGGAGTACTGAAATGTCCTGAATGATGGACTCCCAGGAGAAATACATCAGGAGCAACAGCGTAAGGAAAAACAAGACAAATACAACAAAAATGGCAAGCCAGGAGTGACATTTATTTATCTCCCAAATGGGACGAGCAAAGGCTAAAATATATAGAGTACAAGCGGCAAAGAAATACTTCAAATGAATTTACCCCTGAACTTGACAGACAGAAAGAAAGTGAGATTCCCATCTCACAACATTTAATCGATTTGAGACGAGCTGATGTAGGAACTCTAAATTGTGTGTCCTACAATGTGAGCGAGCATGTGTTGTATGTGTCTACAGACATGATTACCCCTATACTTGAATTTAAAAAAACCTCTGTATTTTTTGTGCTATAAGGCACACTTATAAGACTTAATTTATTGGAGAAAAAAACAACAGTGTGCTTTATAATCCAGAGTGCCTTGTTCACAGATTAATTATGGTTGTCTTTACTGATGTCAAGGCGACTTTGAGAGGAGCAGGATACTATGTCAAAATGTCAGACTACTTTTTTATGAGTTGCATGCAAGTTAGGGTCTTACTGTAACTATGCTAACGTGGCTAACATATAGCTATGTCAGTGTGGTTTTTACTTGTTACTAACAAGGTCAGGAGTTGTTCTGTTCTCATTGTTTTTACACCAATGACACTGGCAGCTGTCCAACTTGATGCTTGATTCACAGGTATAAAAGAAATCAATAACAATACAATACTACTTAGCAGTATTAGTCTGTGTTTTTACGCAGTGCAAACAAGTGTGGGAATTACAGGTGTTGTGAATAACCTGTAGCGTGTTACAAACAAGTTCTAGAGCTTCTGTGAACACGTAGTTAATAAAATCTGACTGACTGACTCATCTCTGACTCTTAAGTCTCGCTTAATGTGCCTTATAGCCTTATAAGGCCTTATAAGGGGCGGCTGTGGGCAGCGGTAGGGCGGTCGACCCATGATCGTAAGATTGCAGGTTCAATTCCCGCCTTGCACGCCCATGAGTCGAAGTGTCCTTGGGCAAGACACTGAACCCCACCTTGCCTCTGGTGGGAGGCTGGCGCCAGTGTTTGGCAGCGGAGCCACCATCAGTGTGTGACTGTGTGTGTGCATGGGTGAATGGGACTGTGACTGTAAAGCGCTTTGGGCCTTCAAAAGGGGGTAGAAAGCGCTATATAAGTATACGCCATTTACTATTTACCATTATAGCCTTGTATACGAATGACATAACTTCCAATATAAACATAACATTTACATTCTTTTACACTGAGAAAGCAGTGCAGCAGCTTAGGGAGATGTGTTCCTGCAGTCGCAGAGAGTTTCAAGAACTATTCCATGATCTAATATAGTTAAATTAATTGAATAATTAACATATATATCCCTTCTAAAACGCATTTTAGTTTTATCAATTTTGTTTTTGTAAATTTGCTTACTTGTAGTGTATGTAGAAAACTTTTCTTTTCTGTTTTGGGAAGTCTTGAATTTCTTAATTTGAACAGTTCTGCCCTCTAGAATCTTTACCGTATAAATTCCTTTTGAATAAAACCACAAAGTGACATCATTAAGGCCTGTAATTAATTGACTATCGTGAAGTTCTTTTTTGTTTTGTTTTGTCTTTCCGTCCCGCAACAACAAATATAGTTTTGTGTGTGGTTTGCATGAGCAGCTTAAGAAATATGGAAGTATTTGAAGGCAGCACGTTGCTGACTGAGACCGGATGGCAGCCTGAATCATGTGATGGCTCACCATCATCGCTTTGGGAGCAGCCAGGCTGAGCACGGCAGGCTTGGATGCATGATGCCTCCAGCCATCTGGCTTTGTATGAGACTCCTTAGGGAGACACCGGCTGGTGCCAACTTTCAGAAAATACTTCCAGCGTGTTTGAGATTTGGGGGGTGACATGTTCATCTATAAGGCTGTATGTGAAAGGAAATTGAATTCCTGCAGATATCTGACTTTATTTGTAAAACGATCCATGTTTTACTTTGAATGCCTGCTTTGTCTAAGTGTGTTGAAAGAAAATGTGACTGAAAATAAGAAAACCTGTCAATTGAGATTAAACTGATGCTCAAGATTTTATTTGATCACCTCTTTAATGAGGATTTATTTTTGTGTGTAAATGCCTGGAATCTGATTTCCTCACACATGGATGTGTGCAAAAACAACGAGCAAATGCACAGAAAAGTTCCAACAAATGTGCCATGGACTGTTAAAATCCTCTCAGTGCAGTCTAATTGTTATTGCTCTGCCGCAGATGTGAGTCTGTGAGATGGCTCCTCTGTATGACTGCGTTTATACCATCCTGTGAGAACTTGCAACTGAATTGTGCAACCAGTGTTGCAACATACATGTGTCATTAAAGTAAAATAACAATAAATTTAAATTTAGTGAAATCCCTGCAACTTTTTTGAAGACAATTGACATTTATTGACTGTATGAGAGAACTGGACTCTATCTATCTATCTATCTATCTATCTATCTATCTATCTATCTATCTATCTATCTATCTATCTATCTATCTATCTATCTATCTATCTATCTATCTATCTATCTATCTATCTATCTATCTATCTATCTATCTATCTATCTATCTATCTATCTATCTATCTATCTATTAAATATATATATAGTATTTAGAGACTAAAATACTGTTTAATGAACTTAGTATTATGAACTATTAGTACATAACATTGTTTATGTACTGTTAATTCAAAACTACACAGTAAGAGTACTCAAGATACTTATTAACGTATTAACAGATTAGGCGTTTTATGACAAGATCAGAAAGCAGTGACTATCATATTTCATGCTCTGCTGTAAATCCTGCAATGGGGGAGCATGGTCTTTCTTTGCCTCCATGCCTTCAAGCTAACTGGTGTGAAATATTTCATTCATTCAATCGTGCAAACTATTAGTGTAAAGGTGCGCTAACACCTGTGCTCAGGTGAGTGTTTATGTTCTTCTAAAATGGATGGTGGAATGTGAAAGAAGGAGGGGGAGTGCCCACACCAAGACCCCCACCGCAGCGGCAGCCAGAACCCCCCAACGCCAAACGGCAGCAGGCAGAGGACCACCGCCCCCCTGGGCGATCACACCCGCTACCCAAGCCAGGGCTAGCAGGACCACCACAAGGCCCCCAGAGCCAGAGAGCAGGGAGGCATGGGGGAAGGAGAGTGCCCCCCCCGCCCAGCCAGAAGAGCCGCGTCGGGAGGGCCCAGCGCAGGGCCCCACCCGAGAAGGGCGCCCACAGCCCCAGACGAGCACCCCATCACCACCCAGGAGTTCTGGGCATCCCCCCGCCCCAACCCCAGGTACGAGCCAGGACCCCCCAAGGGAGACCCGCTCGGTTGGTCCAGGAAGGAGCAAGGCAGGGGACAGCCAACCCCACCCAGGAGGGGGGCACCCTGGGAAAAAGGGGGCCCACGAGGGTTGTTGTAAACCGACCAGGCTCGGCCATAGTTGGAGATTTGGCAAGGCCCAGCACCCAGGGGCAAAGACCAGAACCCACCCCACAGGGACACGAACACCCCCGGCTCAGGTGTGATGTGAACCCCCCCCCCCTGCGTGGAGAGGGCACCGCCGGGCCCAGGAAACCGGCACCCAGGGGACACGGCCGCCATTGCCAAGGGCCCAGTACCCCCCACCAGAGACGGGGTAGGGGACAGATGGAGCTAGGATCCACCTTCCTTGCAAAATGTGTGTGCGTGTGTTTGTGTGTTTGTGAGGGTGTGTGTGTGCATGTGTGTGTGTTTGTGTTCGAATGTATATTTGAGGAGTAAAAAAAGGTGTTTGTACTAAGGGGGTGCAGTTAAAATTGGCGGGTAGGGCACTGAGGGGACATTTCCTGATTACTCACAGTAATGTCCCCTCACCCTCCCCACCAAGGGTCCCTAAATGTCTAAGGTGCGGTTAAAATTGGCGGGTAGGGTGCTGGGAGGACATCTGCTGTTTGTTGGCAGTGATGTCCAAGCACCCCCCCTACCAAGGGCCCTACATGTCTAAGGTGCAAATAAAACTGAGAGAGGGGGGGCCCAATCCATACGGCATCCATGGGAGGGGGACCACTGCCAAGTAGCCCCCTCCCCAAAGCGCATCGCAGGCTAAACCCCCCACCCCCTCACCCTAATATGAGATTATATGAGGAAGGGGGTAAGTTGGGGACAGCTGGTAGACTGTCCCCCGGTGGTCAAACAGCCGTCCCCCCCAGCCCCCATCCCCCCAGCACGGGGCCCAGGTCCCCCAGCCCCAGGGCCCCATCCCCAGAGGCGCTGACCCCCCTTAGCATGTTCTTTCTAAAGCACTGCTGGCACAGTGGGAAGCGTGTGCCACAGAAAACACTGCTTATTTGATGGAACTGTGGAGCTATGCGGGGCAATTTGGGCCTCAATTACTGTAACACTCCAGTGGGCCAGAGTGGTCTTCTGCCGGGGACTTGACATGCCGTTGGGCAAGTAGTGACTTTCTGATGACAGACAGAATTGCACTCAGTATATTTAAACACGCAGCGACGTATGTATCAGAGGATGTTTGATTGGACGTTTGGCATGTCAATCAAGTCATGTACTTCTCGTGAGGATTTTGATTCGCTGACAGATTTTTTGGAAGTTTTTTTTTTTTTTTGGATCATTTACCTTTGCTGACCTGCGATCTACCCTCATGTCCTTGAAGATCGACCAGTCGATCGCGATTGACGTACTGAGCACCCCTGTGGTGGAGTGTCTGCGTATGTGTATGTGTATATGTGTATTTGTGTAGTATTTGTTCCTTTTAATCATGTGATTACATATACACCTGCCCACAAGCACGTCTCCACATGGACATAAAACTTGACAACACATGCTAAGCCTATATGACAAGTGGAATCAAACAGTTCTCTCACTGCTCAACACTGCATGAACTATTTATAATGTTCACCCTCCCTGAATTATTTATGACCTATGTTTTCTGTTTCTCCATACTTTTTCTACAGCTCTGTAAGAAATTCAGTCTTTATTTATGACCCACTCAGGCCCTCCACCTCATTACAAACACTGGGCAGGGTTCTATATCATCACAACAGACACACAGAGTCAGAGACTGTGCCTGCAAAAGTAGACGGACCAAAAAGCCTAGGCGTACAGGGATACTGACAGAAATATTGTTAGAGGGAACTGAGTTACAGTATAATCCAGTATGTAAAACACACCTTAATCTGTATGTGCAGTCAGAGAGCTAAAGCAAGACAGCTATTCAGCAAAATCTGCTTCATTAGGCCAGAAAAGGCCAAGCCAGCAAAGGGAGAAACAGAAAGACAGGGAAATTCAGGAATGAGGATTTACTGTACTGAAAATCCAGCTGAGCAGCTGACACATCAGTGAGCAAACTTCGCCTTCTATTTATAGCCAGACTCTGGGGAAAGACAGTGACACACTGTTGGTTTTAATCTCCTTGAGAGACATGATGATGGAGAGAAATGTCCCAAAACAAGGGCATCTTATTTACTCAGGATCACACATGACTTTCAGCACTAATTGATGTGAAAAATTCTGCAATGTGACAAGTAGTTTAGCTCATCCCTCATTATCTTTGATTCTCACTTTTTTGTTGATTCTCTGTCTTTCACCTCACCCCCCCCCTTCCTCCTCCATCCTTCCCCACTGCTGCTCATCATCATATCAAAGACTGACTTTTACTCATACGATCGCTGCCGAACCTCATTCTCTATGAATGAATTATGCATGTTGTCACTTGTAATATGAGAAAATGTTCATGAATGTTTCCAGGAATTTATTATCACAAGATAGACACAATAAGTGAGTTCAAATTATTTTGGAAATATCAATTTTAGCTTTGTTTGACATTTGTGGACAAGATGTTAAAGTCTGATTTGGATTCACTGTAAATATTCATCTGCCAGCATATACAGTGTTTAAGAACTTTGCTTCTGAACAGAAACTATAGGTTCTGCCGTGCAGCAGAAGATAAGAACACGTACTTTACATTTATTCTAATAATTAACAGTAGTGACAATAGATGTAAGGCCTCTTAATTTAGTATCATGTCAGCAGTGGTTAAAAACTAATTTCCTTTATCATAAGATCACCTCATTAAAAAATGAATTTACATCAACAAACCCATTATTGAAACACAATAAGAAAAAAATCAGGCTACTTTGAAGCTCCGTGCAAAAACTTCTGGTAAAATAGTTTAACACAAGAACCTTTTCAACAAACAACAACTTAAACTCATGACTACCACTCCAGAACGACGACTGAGCGAATGTTATTGGTAATGTTTTGCAGAAGAATCCCAGATCTGACAGTCTTCTTGGCAGTCTTAGACAACTTGAGACAATCAACACCTGCTGTAGAGACCTTCTGCTAGTGATGTCACTTTCTGAATCAAGGCTTCAAGGCGTGTGTCGAGTAGTGAAGGACTTTTCACGAAACAGATCTTGATTTGTAAGATAATGGAATCTCAATTGGTTGAGAAAAAACCTTTTTGTTAGGTATGCATGGACAAAATGGCGTCATTTTAGACAGGCTACATAGCTAAGGTATATGATCAGATACCTGACCATGGCTTGGTTCTTGAACTGGTTTATATGGTACTGCCACCACACTCAGAGGGAAAAAATAATACTTGTTTACCATTAGACTGTAAGGTCTTTGTAGCTTTATCAAGAATATAATGAATGTTTAGTCATATGTTTCTATAGCCTTTCTACTAGGCCTAGGCGATAAATCGATTAAAGTAATTAATACAAATTTCTTGTTACGGGCGATTTCAAAAATAACAAAATGGAGTTTTTATGTGGTGCATTTTTGGCTCCCCAGAGCTTCCGTAGCGTTTGTTTCACACGGCAGTATGGCACGCGACAAACAACACACGAAACAGCAAGCGACAGCATGGCTACTGGTGAAAGTGGGAAGTTTGTTCCCAAGAAAGGAATAAACTCATCTGTTGTTTGGAACTGGTCTGGGTTTGCTGCCACAGACGTGGAGGAAGAGTCCCCACGCTGCAACATTTACCTAAAGCCCATCGGAGTCAAATGCTCTCATGCGTGCTCGCGTGGCACGCACTCAGTCTTCTTACACACGCACGCGCCCTAACACACACGACCTGACACACACACATACTCATTCTACAATGCCTGTATAGTATATACAGCGGGGAAAATAAGTATTGAACGCATCAACATTTCTCTCAAAAAACATAGTTCTAATCGAGCTATTAACACGAAATTTTCACCAGATGTCGGCATCAACCCAGGTAATGCAAGCATAGAAAGAAATACAAACATTTATGTCCATAAATGAATCTATGTGTAATAAAGTGAAATGGCACAGGGAATAAGTATTGAACACATGAAGAAAAGGAGGGGTAAAAAGGTCTGGCAAGCCGAGAAAGCAGCTGGAGTTTGTCAGTTTTCAGAAGGTTAACCTGCCCCCTATTAGAGCAAAGTAATATCAGGTGGTATAGTCCTGATTGATGCCTTTTAAAAAGGTTTCTCACCAGCAAGGTGTTAGACAAGAAGCATTGCATGATGGGTAAAAGCAAAGAGCTGTCCAAAGACCTACGCAACCTTATTGTTGCAAAACACACTGAAGGCATTGGTTACAGGCGCATTTCTAAACTTCTGAAAGTTCCAGTGAGTACCATTTGGGCCATCATCTGGAAGTGGAAAGAACACGGCATTATCATAAACCAGCCACGGCCAGGTGCTCCTCGCAAGATTTCAAACAGAGGAGTGAGAACAATCATCAGAAGGGTTCTCCAACAGCCCAGGACCACTCGTGGAGAGCTTCAGAAAGACTTGGAATCAGCAGGTACTGTTGTTTCAAAGAAAACAATAAGTAATGCACTCAACCGCCATGGCCTCCATGCACGCACACCACGCAAGACTCCATTTTTGAAGAAGAAGCATGTTGAAGCTCGTTTGGAGTTTGCGACACAACATTTGGATAAACCCATGACATTCTGGGAGAAGATACTCTGGTCAGATGAGACCAAAATTGAACTCTTCGGATGTCATAAGACACAACATGTTTGGAGGAAAAATGGCACCGCACATCACCCCCAAAACACCATACCAACAGTCAAGTTTGGAGGTGGGAGCATCATGGCGTGGGGCTGTTTTTCAGCATGTGGTACTGGTAGACTTCATATCATTGAAGGAATAATGACTGAAGAAAAGTATGGAGACATTCTTGATCAGAATCTGCTGTCATCTGCCAGGCTGCTGAAGATGAAAAGAGGGTGGATCTTTCAGCAAGACAACGATCCCAAGCAGACAGCCAAGGTAACACTCAACTGGTTGAAGAAATAGAAAAAAAAACTGCTAGAATGGCCCAGTCAATCACCAGACTTGAATCCAATTGAATATCTTTGGAAAGAACTGAAGATCCGGGATGAATGGGCCAAAATCACACCTGAGCAATGTATTCGACTGGTTTCTCCATACACGAGGCGTCTTGAGGCTGTAATCACCAACAAAGGTTTTTGCACCAAGTATTAAATAAATTTCAGTAAGCGTGTTCAATACTTATTCCCTGTGCCATTTCACTTTATTACACATAACTTCATTTATCAGAATCAGAATCGTTTATTGTCATTGTACATGGGGATACAATGGAATTGCAGCAGCCTTGGAAATAAAGAAGTTCAATAAAATAAAATAAAAAAGAATAGAAATAGAAATACTGTATTTACAACTCTTAACAAAAAATGAACAATATGTACAGAAACTGTTAAATATTAAATGTTTGTGGATAAAATAGAATGGAATGAGGTAAGTTGCTGTGAGCACAGCATAATAAATATCAAGTTATTGCACAGTGACCTGGTTATTGCACAGTCAGGATATTGCACGCATTGTAGTGAAAGTCAGAGTAAGGTGTGGTTGGTGGAGTATTCCGTATGGTAATTGCCTGTGGGAAGAAGCTGTTCCTTAGTCTGTTTGTCCTGGTTCTGATGGACCTGTACCTCCTTCCAGAGGGCAGCAGTTCAAACAGAGGGAAAGCAGGATGGGTGGAGTCATTGATGATGCTAGTCACTCTGCTGAGGCAGCGTGACTGGTATATGTCCTTCAGTGAGGGGAGGGGGCAGCCGATGATCCTCTGCGCTGTCTTGACCACTCTCTGGAGGCTCTGCCGCTTTGCTTCAGTGCAGTGGGAGAACCACACTGTGATGCCATAAGATAGGATGCTCTCGATGTTTGAGCGGTAGAAGGTTACCAGCAGCTCCTGGCTGACGTCGTTCCTCCTAAGTTTTCTCAGGAAGTGCAGGTGCTGCTGGGCCTTCCGAATGACAGTCATGGTGTTGTTAGACATGTGAGGTCAGCAGAGATGGTGGTGCCCAGGAGGGTGAAGCTGTGGACCCTCTCCACACAGTTTCCATTGATGTAGAGTGGGGGTGGATCTGCCCTGTTCTTCCTGAAGTCCAGGATGATCTCCTTGGTCTTGGTGGTGTTCAGGATGAGGTTATTAGCCTGACACCACCTTGACAGTTCCAGGACTTCATCTCTGTAGGCCGTCTCGTCGTCTCCAGAGATCAGCCCCACCACAGTAGTGTCGTCTGCAAACTTCACTATGGTGTTGCTGGTGTGAGCTGGTCTGCAGTCTGCTGTGTAAAGTGTGTACAGCAGAGGACTCAGCACACATCCCTGTAGGGAGCCTGTGCTCAGCATCCGGGTAGAGGAGAGGTGGGGGCAAAGTTTGACTGTCTGTGGTCTGTTTGTGAGGAAGTCCTTGATCCAGGAGTAGGTGAGTGGGTGGAGTCCTAGGTCAGACAATTTGCTGACCAGAATGTCAGGAATGATTGTGTTAAAGGCTGAGCTGTAGTCCACAAAGAGCATCCTGGCGTAGGTGTCTCTGTGTTCCAGGTGGCTCAGCGCAGTGTGGAGGGTGATGGATATGGCATCATCCGTTGATCTGTTTGCTTTGTAAGCAAACTGGTGGGGGTCGAAGGTTGGAGGGAGGGAGCCTTTGATGTGTCCCAGAAGCAGCCGCTCCAGACACTTGGTGATGACAGGGGTGAGTGCAACTGGACGGTAGTCTGTGAGGCAGGCTGTGGATGAGGACTTTTTGGGTATCGGGATGATAGTGGATGACTTCAGGCAAGCAGGGATGAAAGCCTGAGCTAGCGACAGGTTGAAGATTTTTGTAAAGACCTGGGAGAGCTGGTCGGCGCAGGCCCGCAGAACCTTCCCAGGAACTCCATCAGGTCCAGCCTCTTTCCTGGGATTTACCCTGCTGAACATTCGTGCCACGTCCTGTGTCTGCACAGTCAGGGGTTCGGAGCTGGAAGCAGAGTGGGGAGGAGGTGATGGGACTTCAGACTGCAGACATAAATGTTTGGATTTCTTTCTATGTGTGCATTACAAATTTCATGTCAATAGCTCGATTAAAAATATGTTTTTTGAGAGAAATGTTGACGTGTTCAATACTTATTTTCCCAGCTGTAGATAGTTGTTACTTTTTATATACTTATATACTTTATATACTTTTTGTATAAATTACTTGTACCTGTATATTCATTTGCGACGCAGGTGCCATAAAGATTTTGTTTTCGGAGGAGGCGGGGTTAACCACGACTCCTGCTGCTTCATCATCTTCTCCGTGGAGAAGATGGGGTTTATTAATTTATTTAAAACCTTAGAGCCCAGATATGAGCTGTATTGTTAATCCTTTAGATAGTTCTGCTACTTTCAAGGTGAATGTTTGTCTCCTTTAGTCTAGACCAGTGTTTTTCAACCAGCGTGCCGCGGCACACTAGTGTGCCGTGGTAGGTGGTCAAGTGTGCCGTGGGATATTGCCCTCATTAACTGATCTAACAACATTTCTCATCTCCAGGATTTCAGCTCTGTGTTCATCCAAACAAGCCCTGATAAAACACTGAGTAGTTAGGAATATGAAAGATCATAAAATACTTTTTTCTTTGTGTTTATTTTATTTTATTAAAGACATTTTGATCAGAATGACGGTACCGCGATTTAGCTGCAGCTTCGGCTGTATTTAGGAAAAGTCCAGCCCCTTAACTGTCTCCTCCAGTCATTCTTGGGGGGCTTAATCACATGTCATCAGTCTGACTAATCAGAAGTGGTTAAAATCTTAACTTCCTTGTCCCGATTTAGCTCGTAAAGTCGCTCAGTTGTAACAAAAATACCAGCTAAAGCTCGTCTTTAGTGGTGTAGCTTTCCATAGAATCCGGTATCAGACCGTGGAACAAGTGAACAAAACCATGAAGCTCTGAAAAGCGATCTCCGGCCGTTTTATGCACTACATCTCCCATGATGCATTGGGGTAAAGCGACAGCGCACAAGGAGATATGTTGTTAAACGTCTTACAAACACACCTCAAACTGTTTTTAAATCTTCTAACTTAACTTTTATTACATCTTTTAGAAAAAAACAGCTGCAGCTTCCAGCTTTTTCTGCCACAATCATCTCAAAAATGCATGTGAGACTGTGGAGGGGCTGTAGATCAATACAGACTATGAGTTTCTCCTTTTTTTTTTTTTTTTTTTGGATGCTGGTGTGCCGCGGGATTATTTTTAAGGAGAAAGTGTGCCGTGGCTCAGAGAAGGTTGAAAAACACTGGTCTAGACTACAAAGTGTGACTTAAAACACAGCTGGGACTTTAAGTAAGTAAGTAACCTTTTTATTTAGGACAAGTGAAAACAAGCGTAGAATAACAAAATAAGACAAAAGCAAGACAAAAATAATATAAAACAAGACAAAATTATATAAACACAAGACAAAATTATATAAACACAAGTCCAAAAAGGGAGTGAGAAGAAGAAAAATGTTATACTTAACTTTGATTCCCCGGGTGTGTTCATTTATTTATAATTCATCCCAGAAATGGGGGTTACATTTGTCTTGCATTTGATTAAATAAAAGCAACATTTGTTTTAAGTTGTCTGCCATTTGTACTTATTGCTTTCCTTAAGTAGGGGGAAAAAATCGGGAAAAAATCGGAAATCGAATAAAAAAAATAAAATCGGAGATTTTATTTTTAGGCCATATCGCCCAGCCCTACTTTCTGCCCATCTATATGAATCTCTACTAATGTATTCCTAGATATGTACAATTATCAAAATGTGTGATTGTTAGTTCAACATTTTAGGTATGTAATGAGTGACAGCGCTGTCACACACACACACACTTTTTCTCTTTTTATCCTTTTATTTCTTGCGTTTGTATTGGTGGTTGTCTTTGTTTGTCAGGTCTATCTGTCCAATGTACTTTTTTTTGGTCTCAGTTATATAAAAAAGCATTAAATAAAAAAAGAAGTTTGGATGAAATGCATTTGATGCTACAATGACTTGCAGACCTAAACCAATGGAGCAAAAACCTCCATTTTCTGAACTCCCATAATCCTGGAGCCTTCACACCGAGACAGACACCACACACATTTACATTTTCATCAAAGTCACCAATTAATGTATGATGTATTTTTTTGGACTGTGGGAGGAGAAAGCCCACACATCCACCCTCTACATGAAAAGATCCCAGTCAGGATTTGAACTACAAACTTGAACCTTCTGGTTGTGAGGTGGGAGCACTAACCACCACGCCATCATGCAGCCCCGAGCAGAAACACAATATCTTTAATAATGCCATCTCTCATTAGAGCAGCACCCTGAAAGTTTTTGGACTCGTTCAGCATTGCAGCAGCCAAGTCAGGGGAAGGCTGACAAACAAATTAACTTTCTGTTTCCATAGCGATCTACAAATGGCCTCTGCAAGTGCTTGTGACAACCGGATGCCTGGGAAGACAAGACATGCCCATAAAAAGCTTCAGCTCTGCAGCAACCCTGCTATTATGGCTATCATTCAATTGGACTTGATTTGCATAATTAAACTCTGTTATTGCCTGGCTCCAGAAGCTATTGCAAGTCTCTATTCCTACAATAAGGTTTCCCACCATGACGCAGGACAAAGAGACAGTAAAGGAAGAGCCTGCCCTCATCTGACCCGGGGTATGACTAATAAATACCAATATAATCCAATAAATTGAACGTAACTAGGTAATATTTCCTGCAGATTGCTCATAGAGTTCTGTGTTCCTCCAGGCTAGACTCACTGATGAGGTGAGTCATGGCTGGAATTTAAGCATGCTTCCAACATGAAAGAATTCCACGGAGCAAAACAGAGCAGGTACTGAAATCCTAGAGAGCAGGAAAAAGGTCAGAAGAATTTTATGAAAACAACGTTTGAATAAGATGAAATGTATATATATTATTGAAGCAGTTTTATACAATTTCAGAAATTGATCTGAAAATAGGTTTCTTTAGACTTGACTTCAGCTACGATTAAACAGCAAATTATTAGCACTACTTTTAAGATGCTGTACTCAAACTTTCCTGTTGTTTATCCCTTGTGCTATCCTAGGCACTTTAACATTGGGAGTGGGGTCATCTAGACCCACTAGACAGTGTTCTGAACCTTTTTTCTTCAATGATTTGTGATCTTCACTGGTGTCCATGGATTATATGAAATCCTCTCCACCTTTATCCACCTTTGTCATGGCAGGGAGAACACCTCAATGGAAGGGGGGGGTCGGGGGCATAGGATAGCACAAGGATTAATTGAAAAAAATCTACCCTTTAATCTCTATTTTATTTTCTTCTTATTTTAATTTAGTGACCCTGAAGTGCAAATCAAATCACTCAATGCAAAAATAAAAATCACAACAATTTTAAAAAGGAAATAATATTAAAAAACTACATTAAATTTTAAAAATCAAATAAAAAAGTAGAAAAAAAGTAAGAAGAAATTAGAAATGACAAGTAATTTACCAAAATCAAAATTAAATAATAAAAATTAAAAACAAAACTAAACTAGAAGGAGCTGCATTTCTAGTAGAAAATGCAGGGTTGATGCGGTATTGCTGGATGAAAATGAAACTTAAAGGGTAATAATTTACCAAAAAAAATGTTAAATAAAAAAATATGATTAAAGTTGGCCACAAATAAAGTAAAAACAGCAAAGTAACAAAAAATATCTTATCATCCAATCAGGGATGTCTTTGACGTCCCATAATACGAATCTTTTCTGGTTTCTTATTTTTTCCATTGTTAACATTTTCTTTGGATTTCTGAAAATGTCTTTTGTTTTCCAAAATGTTTCTCGTTTATTTTTGTTTCAGGAATTTCGTTTTGATTTTTGAAATGTAATGTTGCTTTATTATTTGTTTTGTTGATGTGATTTGCACTTCAGGGCCACCTTAAAAATCGTATAAATTCTAAATCAAAGCAATTTTAATCAATTCAAATCAAAATGTGTTCATAAAAAAGGGAACTTTCTTGCTTTGAGCAGCTCAAAGCACTTGAAAGTTAAAAAATCTTATAAAATCTGTGTATTGTTTTTACAGAACTTATTTTCAAAGAGACACCAAATGAGAGCAGCAATTGTTTACCTTTTCAAAACAGATCAATGGACAAACTGTAGGTCTTAGCTGTAACGAGAGAGCTTTAGTCTGATTTAGATTGTTTCCAGCCCACTAGGAACAGAGCTTCATGGGGTGACTGGTTTCATCTTTGGACATGCTATTATTTTACTTGTCACTGTAGTAGTAGCCCAAAATGTTGTTGACCCCTAGAAACATACAATACCTTACAATATATTATGTTTAACCTCATTCATATTGATACCTGACACTAAAGTCTCTGTTCAAATTAACTGACTGTAACACTCAACCCTTTTCCCAGAACATGATGAACCTCTTGGTGCCACTAGTTTGTTCTACAATGTCTATAAAGAAGAGATTCGGGTTTGACAATAAACTGCCATTTTCCTCCGTTTTTTCTGAGCTCTCATTTGAAAAGAGGAATGTCATGTCAAAGTGTGACAACATACTTTAAGGGATCCTGTGAAAATACAAAAGTGGATTTCTGTAGAGACACTAACCTGTCCAACTTCTACACATAACACAAAACAGAAACACTCAGTGCATGCAGGAACGGATTTAAGTAGGAAATAGCATAAATAAAAACAAAACTGTTAATAGAGCCAAAAAAAAAACCCCACTTTACTGTCATCTATGGAAAAAAACGCCTCATGCAGAGGTCTCACTGAACCCAGAAAACTGTGTCTGCTGGACATAAGTTATTATGTGTCCCAATATTCTCCTTAACTGAACAAAGCAAACACACAGAGGCCTTAGGACGTGCTCCAGAGTTAATGGGGAAGTCATGAAGACTCCCGTGAGACTCTGATTGATGTATCAGCAGGTTATTTGACAGCAGAGCTAACCAGTTCATCCATGATCACAAAAAGGGATCATTCTGTCACTATGTGACCAGGCAGCTACAAACTATGCACCCTTTAACCCTTGTGCTATCTTAGATGACCCCACCCTTACTTTGACGTGTTCCCCTTACCATGACAAAGGTGGATAAAGGTGGAAAAATTTCATGTAATCCATGGACACCAGTGAAGATCACAGAAAATAGAAAAAAAAAAAGGTTCAGAGCACTGTCTAGTGATTATAGATGACCCAACTCCCAATGGTAAAGTGCCTAGGATAGCACAAGGGTCACAGTGAAACGTAGACAAAACATAGAACATAAGGAAACATTGGTAAATGATTTCAGTTACACAAACCGCAGCATGTGACTGTCTAAACCAGGGGTCGGCAACCTTTTTACTCTAAGAGCCATTTGGGACCGCCCCTAATAAAAAAGAAAGCACCTGGAGCCACAATCCGTTTTGACATCATTATATATATCATGCATGTATATATTATTCAAGGGTGCTCATTACATCGATCGCGATCGACCTGTCGATCTTCAAGGACATGAGTGTGGATCGCGGGCCAGAAAAGATTTAAAAAAAAAAGTACTTCTTAAAAATCCACCAGCCAATCAAAATCCTCACTGAGAAATACGGGACTTGACTGACATGCAGATTGGCCAATCGGACTTACTCTGAAACATACATCACTGCAAATGCACATTGTGTTCTTTAAAGGATGATACCGCGGCAGCTGAAGTTATGGTCTGATCGCTGCATGGAGCGATGTGTTTGTCAATGCATGGTAGACACTGAGAATGTGGAGAGATCAGGTTTATTATTTTGAAGAGTTCTACTTGGTAATCATGTTTCCATGTTTGAGTTCATAAAATCATCACAGATAAAGTCGCTCGCAGGGAAAGCTGCGTCTAAATCTGACGCCCGTGTTTCCATCTCTCTGACAGTTTAAAGCCAAAGCCCCTCCTCCGCCTTTTTACCTGCTTTTCCTCTCTACCTGTTTACCTGTTCACATCCTCTGCAGCTGAGTTGTTTCCCCCGGGCTCCTCACCCTAACCCTAACCCTACACAGAGAGCGCTAAATACGGTCATCATAGGTTGCCACGATTGTCAGGGCGCTCCAGCGCAGCACAAGGATGAAAGAGCCGGACACAGGTTATAGCGAGGATAGAGCGGGTTAAGCAAATGAATGGAAGAAGGCGGCCCGCTGTAGATTTATTCAATAGTGTACACGTTTTATTATTAGTCTAAACTATCTTTTATTTAGAAAAATCTTTTATTTTGCTAAATCAGTCCAGTACGGAAAAAAAAATCAACAAAAGCTGTGTTGGGCGGTTTTTGGCTGGGTCTGGCGGTTTTCAGATGACTTTTGGGCTGGAAAACTGTGACTCTATCTGGCAACACTGGCGCAAATTTATTGAGGCCGCCCCGCGTTCTCGCCCGATAAATACCAGCTCATGAAGGAAGCTGTTTTTTATGTGGCACGCGCTTCGTACGGAGCCAGCAGCGTCTTTAAAATGCCATGAAAAATGAACAAACTAAAATAAAATTTAATTATTATAAAATACTCATTATTTTCCAAAGTCACAGGGAGCCACAACAGAAGGATGAAAGAGCCACATGTGGCTCCGGAGCCATGGGTTGCCGACCCCTGGTCTAAACAAAAACAGCCAAAAACCAAGCAGGTGAAAGCAGAGTCTTACCTCGGTTAGATGCGGGGTGGGGTTGAATCCGCACATGTTGCACACTTGGGAATGACACTGAGTGCAGGTATTGTAGTTGGGCTGTTCTGATGTGTGTCCAACATTGAGGCTTGTTTTACAGAGTGGGCAGCAGGCTTTAGGCTTGGATGGGTCTGAAGGAGCACGCTGCTGCTGCTGCTGAGTGGATGCATGAGGCCCTTGTTGTGCAGGATGTGATGCTAAGGGTTTACTTGCTCCAGAAACTGGACCTGGAGGCCCCCCGGGTTTGGGAGCTGGTTTTGGGGGCTGCTGTTGGGGTTGGGTAGTCTCAGATATGAGCGTGCTGGCTTGGTTTAGAAGAGATGCACCAAAGCCAAACAACTTTCCAAATGTCTGCTCTGGGGGAGGGGGCTGTCGGGAAGGAGAGCTTCCTGCACTGCGGGTCTGGTCCTGGCGCGGGTGCTGGGGTTGGTGAGCTGGGGAATTCCGGGATAGATCAGGCTGCGAGGGGGCCTTGGCCATTCCAGGAAGAGGGACTGCCCCTGGGGGAAGCTTAGCCTGTTGCTGGCCTGGACCAGTCTGTTTTGTGGGAGCAGGTACTGGATGAGTCTGCGCTAGAAGGGGCTTTGGATGAGGGGTTTGTGTCTGCGGTGCAGGCTGAGCTGCAGCTTCCGGTTTAACATCTGGATTGGTGGGATGAGAGGGAGAGTGGATCTGTTGCTGACTCTTTGATCGCGGCGTGTCCATGTCCATACCCAACGCTCTCTGCATTTGACAGTTGAGGCATAACCACTCCTGCACCTAAAAAAGAGAGGAAAAGGAAACGGGTCAATTTTCATTTTCAGAATTTTTGGTAGAAACCTTGGTAAGACTTTACAACAGGGCCACTTTACGTTAATGAACATGCATTATTAGGCATTATTAAAAATTAAAATGAATTAACTTTTGCTTCAGTTATGGTTACAAGGCTTTTCCAATATTTCCAAAGTGATCCTTCTTTAAACTTTACCATAAGATTCCAATAATTAATTCATAATTTAACTTAGGTTAATTGATGCCTAAGTAATGCTTATCAAGCTTTTTAGAATGTATTTAGGGTTAGGTCAGGTTAAAATCGTAATGTAAAACCTTAATGAACTATTGCTTCCTAATTAAGAAAATAAAAATAAAAAAGTCAGTAGAAAATGATTACTTTAGACATTATTAAGGCTTCTAAAAACACATAGATGACATGTAGTTATTGCATACATAATACTGCATATGACAGCTTTTATTAAAGCTTTGTAACACTTTCAGTAGGATTGAATAATAAATACTAGTTCATTGCTAACTAATGAGTTAAGTCATACATTTAGTAGTGCAAAGTAATGCATACAAGGGTCTTATTTAAAATAACTTTAGTTACATTTATTTTAAGTTAAACAATGGTTAATTATGCAATAACTAATGTTAGTAAAGGGACACTTACTGTAAAGTTTCAAAGCTTAGCATCTACTTTTAGGCTAAACTCTAACTACATGTTGACTGTTACCTGGCAGAGTAGATTTTAATCTTTGGAGATGCACATTACCAAGTCAGCACTTTATAAGTGATTCACCATGAATCTATTATGACAGATGCTAGTCAGAATTTGCATCTGTATATTGTTATAGGAAATGTTGACCCACTCCGTTTTGATTCACAGTCGGTAGGTGAGATGCTGACATCTGACCTGTCAAATTATCTGCTCTGAGCGCGAGGCGTTCAAGGACAGTCCTTCTGCCAAAAGTGCACGACTCATCCATCATCACGGCTTGTAGTCACATGACCAAGGTCATGCCAAAATGACACTTGTGCTGGAGAACATCCTGTGCCCTTGCCTTAAATAGTGCCAGGAAGTTTTCAAACAGACATCAATTCCCGTTTGTGAAAAAATACACTCATTTTGCCCATTAGTTACAAATGATAAAACTCTATTTACTGCCGGTGACACCGGCGCACAGAGGCAGACTTAGCAGTTCTGGGGCCCCAGGGTAAGAATAACAAGGGGCCCTTAATTTTTTAAATCCTTACCTATAGGGAAAAATGTAGAATAACTTCCTTACTGGTCCACTTTTAGACAATGTCAATGACAAGAAGCCAAATGTTTGGTAAGAATTGAAAAACTGAAACCACATTCAAATGTTAAAAAAATGTATTGAACATTATTTTATCTGGAAAAACATTACATTTATAAAATGCACTAATTAGTTAATCGCTAAATTTTTTGGAAAAAAACAAATGATGATTCTGTTGATTAATTTGTCAGGTTTTACTAAAGAAGCAAAAGAAACAAAAATACTTGCATGAAGGAACAAAACAGTACATAGTGGCATCAATAAAACCTTAAAGAAATGTTTTCAAAGTTTGCATTTCTTCCACTCTCTTTTGCCTTTCCTCTTCTTTTCATCCACTTTTCTCATTTTTTACTTTGTTTTTTACCTTCCTGAGTTTTTTTATGCTGTCATGGTTTTTCCTGTATTTGTCTTCCAGCACAAATGTCTTTCTTTCTCTTTGCCTTTTCCTCTCTACAGATCACTCTGCTTCATTTGACCACTTTTTAAAAATGGCTTTAATCATCATTTAATCTCTGCCAGTGCTGCAGATACAGTTGTGGTTTTTCAGGCCGAAAGTCGTCTGAAGACCACAAGACCCAACAAAAAAACACTTGAAATATTAATCAGTCATTCATTTGCAGTAATTAATCATCCATTATTTATTACTTCCTGATTTGATTCAAAATCCAACTTTATCACAGAAAAACATGAAATAGAGGACTCCTATTGAACTTTACTAACAACCACTGATAAAAGTAAAAAAAAAAAAGAATCAAACAATAGGAGTTTGAGTTTAACTTATTAGCCTATCATGATCTAAAGAAAGTTCTTGTCTTTTACTTTGAATGAATTTAAAATATAAGCAAATAAAATAAAAGCAAATGTTCTTGTGAAACCTTCTGAATGTGAGATTTTTAAAGTATTGAATAAAACATTATGAACTAAATCAAAAATCACCTGAGATGACTCCAAAAAGTATTTGTTGCTTTTTAAATTGTGTATTAAAATGAATTTTTGCTCTAAACTAATAGTAAAAATCCTCCCAAAAAGTTATATATGCAACAAATGATGTATTGTTTATATTAATATGATAAAAAGCTCGGTTGTTTTCCTGCCTCATTATGTCTTTTCAGCAAAGCTTCACAACAGTTTTCAACAGGAAAACGTGAAATAGGTTACCTATCAAATAGAACTGTCTAAAATGTCTAAAAACAAATAGGCTTTCCATTCTTAGCAAACGCTAAACTACAGGGACAATCAACCCACTTCACATAGGATTGTGTAATCTCTCGTGCTGCAGATGCAGCCTGAAGTTAAACAGGAAGAACACAAAATACAGGTGATTTGTGGGATAAAAATGATTAAAATGGTTAGAATCAATCATCTAATTGCATTTATTGAACAGTTTAGTGAACACATTTTTCTATTTTATCATCAGTAGACTTTACATATCATGAGGAAGATTACATAAGACATCGCTGCTTGAAGCGTATTTCAACAAATCAACTTTATCAAATCAAATCAACCTTTATTTATATAGCACTTTTACAACAACACGTCACTCAAAATGCTGTGCATAAAATACAATAAAATGTAAAAACAAGACGACAAGACAAACAGTCAGCTAACACAAACACACATACACACACCATGATAAAAAAGTGATAAAAGGATGGAATGTAGAGACCTGGCTTCCTCCTGAAGTGGGGAAACAATATTTTGGGGACACCCACCCACCCAAGTTCACCGAGTACACTACCACAGAACCCCCCAGAACCGATCAAAAGAATCAGACCCGGGAGATCCCACTGCAGCGACCCTGTTCACTGAGAAGGGTCAGTCACCGATGTGGAGGATCCCTCAGAGGAAAACACTGGAGGTACAAATAAAATGGAACGGAATACAATAAAAATATATTTAAAATATGAACAAGAAACAAATAATTACATAAACCTTAATAGACATGTGAAATGGTAAGTGTGACTAAAAAATTAAAAATATACAAATATATAAATGTATAGACATACACATATAAAACTAGTAAAAAGAGAACAAATAATAATTAAAATATCAAATAAATTCTGATAATTCAACTAAAAGCTAAATTGAAAAGGTAGGTCTTAAGCCTCCCTTTAAAAACATGAACAGTCTCTGCGCCCCTGAGGCATGCTGGGAGGCTGTTCCGCAGGCAAGGTCTGTAAAAAACTGAATGAGGCCATGCCATATGTTTTAGTTCTGACTTTTGGAATAACTAAAAGGCCTGAATCAGAGGACCTCAGGGTCCGCGAGGGCTCATACTTTAAAATCATGTCAGATAAATATGAAGGCCCGAGACCATAAAAACATTTATAAACCAATAAAAGAACTTTCAAATCAATCCTGAAGCGCACAGGGAGGCAATGCAGCCATTTTAAAATTAGTGTAAAGTGTTCCCGCCCCCTGGTCCTCGTCTGGTCATCGAACTAAAAGCTCCCAACCGATCCTAAACCCGCCCAAATTACGGTATGTCCATCCACCTAAAGTCATTTTTGCTCGCACAGCCAGGTTAAAAGCCGCTCTATTGGGCCTCTGCTCGCTGACTTGCTAGCGTCTTGACTAGCTGTTTTATGGAATGTACCATCACTGCAGAAGGACGGGGGGAGAACAAAATACTCTTAGGTCAGGCGTCGGCAGCCCATGGCTCCGGAGCCACATGTGGCTCTTTCATCCTTCTGTTGTGCTGTGACTTTGGAAAATAATGAGTATTTTATAATAATTAAATTTTATTTTAGTTTGTTCATTTTTCATTGCATTTCAAAGGCGCTGCTGGCTCCATACGAAGCGCGTGTCTCAATAAACACTCTGGGTCCTGAGTGGTTTTCTGCCAGGAACTTGACGTGCCGCGGGGCAGAGAGCAACTCTCTGATGACAGAGAATTTGCGCTTTGTGTTTTTAAACACGCATGTGCATTCATGTTTGTTTCTCCAAGGACATTAGTGTAGATCGCGGGACAGAGAAGATTAAAAAAAAAAAAAGTACTTCTTAAAAATCCACCAGCCAATCAAAATCCCCACCGAAAAGTACTAGACTTGATTGACATGCAGAATGGCCAATCGGACATCCTCTGACACCTACGTCACTGCAGACGCGAGTTTAAATTCACTCAGCGCAAACTCTGTCATCAGGACGTCTTTTTCTGCCCCGCGGCACATCATGTCCCCGGTAGAAGACCAGCAACCGGAGTGTTCATTGAAGCCGCCCCGCGTGTCTCCTTCTATCAGCCCTGCAGTTCTCGCCCAATAAATATGAGCTCATCAAGGAAGCTTCGAGGCACGCGCTTCGTACGAACCCAGCAGCGCCAAATGCCTCATAATATGCCACGCTCCACGCATTGCATCGTTTACAGCAGAGCATGACATACGATGGTTGCTGCTTTCTGTCTTTATAATAAAACACTTCATCTGTTAATACAAAAGTATCTTTATGTAAACTCACTGTGTAGTTTTTAATCATCAGTACATAAACAATAATGTTCAAATAAACATGTCGATGACGATGGAATGACGATGGAAAGAAAGGAGTTCTTTTTTTTTTTTTTAATCTTTTCTGGACCGCGATCTACACTCATGTCCTTGAAGACCGACCGGTCGATCACGATCGACGTGATGAGCACCCTTGATATAATATTTACATGCATAATATATACAATGATGTCAAAACGGGTTGTGGCTCCGGGTGCTTTTTTTCTCATTAGCAGCGGTCCCAAATGGCTCTTTGAGTAAAAAAGGTTGCCGACCCCTGTCTTAGGTGATCCGTCTTATGCCACTTCAGTCATTTGGGTTTTTTTTATAACAGGGCTAAATAATGATGGGCGAAAAAATTATTTTTTGACAAGTCCATTAAGTGTTCAGCTTGGGGCCCCTAGAGTTTTGGGGGGCCCAGGTGATCGCCTACCTTTGCCTTATGGTGAGTCTGCCCCTGGCAGCGCATACTGTTAGTTTTCTTTTTATGCTTAAAATCCAACATTATTCTGCAAATTTAGAGCAATTACTTCATTGCCTGAAGTGTGTTTTTACCATAAAGTTTGTGAATCAACAATATCAAATATTTTATAGTCTTTTTTTTTAGGAACTAGTAAATCAGCAGTTCTTCCTCTTAACTTCCCGCTTCACTCCCATAGGTTTTGAATGTGTGTTCTTTCATTCTCATTATCCAAAAATATTCAAGCAGAATAAACTAGATGCTCATGAATAAAAGTGTTGATCTGACTTATGGCGTTCACTTTTATATTGCATGCCAGAGTTGCCTACAGCATGCTCTAATATGAATAAAACCAACATTATAAATAAACAAATAAAAAAGAAAGTGTGTGGAAAATAACTGGAAGGTACGTTAGGTAATATGTGAGAATAAGCAGAGGCTTAAGGATCCTCTAACCCCTGGATGGGCATTTATTGGTAAACTTCACTCATCTATCTACAAATTTGAGATGAATAAATGTAACAGAATAACTTGGTTGGGACATCTTTAATAATCCAAAACTGTGCCCACTGTTGTAATCTACCCAAATGTTCTTTGTCTTTTTTTTCTTTTCGTGACACATTTTCTCATGTTATACACGTTATCTCCTCTATGTTTCTGGTATTGGTTTTATTTCATTCTGGTATTTTCTGCCCTGCTTGTCTCTTATTATGAAATTCTCATTTCCTGTCATATGTCAGAAAATTGAAGTTTTGCTGTGATCAGAACCAAGACTTTCCCTCCAAATCCTTGTTTGTTGTCCACTAAAAATACTGCATTTTTTAAATTCAATTCAATTTGATTTCAAATGTGTTCCCACTTCATGGGGATAGCCTTTACTACACGTGTGGAAGCAAATTAGTGACTTACACTTTATCTGCAATGATGTAACAATGACTCACTGGTCATTATGAAGAGTACTTTTGCTTCATATTTGCAAAACACTGACTCACAAATGTGCTGTAACTTTTAGCCAAATGAGAAAATCTGCATCCCCAACTCAGGCTGATAATATCGAATTCTGTGTTTGGATGATTATTCCCTTCATTAAACCTTTATTAACATTTTGGATTGATAAGTAAAATAAATAAATAAATACAGAGGACATTCATCTTCTTTTAACTAGCCGTACCTATCTGGTAAATTCACCAAGCGCCGCCTTGCCAGCAGTATTAGGATATAAGACTCTTCTGAAATGTTTAGCCACTAAAATGAAAAAAATATGAGAATGATTTTTTTTTTCAACATAATAAGGCTTTAAAACCTGAACCTAAAGGCTTCAAACCTGATTTCTACTGTTAGCTCATAGTGGGAATACATGCTACGACTGAGTTTTAGAGCCACCCAAAAAAAAAAAGTCATACATTTACACATTTTTTTCTCATAAATTTATGACTTGAAAACCGTAATTTAAAAAAAAAATTGTTTTTAAACTGGCCCTAAAACTCTGTCGTAAGATGTATACCCTCAAGAGCAAAACAAAAACGAGAAAAAAAATCCACAATATTTTAGCTATATGGGGTTTGGAGACAATAATCAGTGACAATAATGAAAAAATAAAATCAGTTTTACTGTACTTTAGCCCTTGTGCTATCCTAGGCACTTTAACATTGGGAGTTGGGTCATCTAGACCCACTAGACAGTGCTCTGAAACTATTTTTTCAATGATTTGTGATCTTCACTGGTGTCCATGGATTACATGAAATCCTCTCCACCTTTATCTACCTTTGTCATGGTAGGAGAACACGTCAATGGAAGGGGGGGGGGGGTCATAGGATAGCACAAGGGTTACACTGCTGTTTTTCTACAGAAAATAGAACTACAGAAAAGCAACACCATGTTCCTAGTAAACAGTCTCACCTACTGCTGGTCGCGTTTCATTTCAAAAAACAATGACAGTTGGATGCGGTTCCCTATAGCACCAGTAAATCGATTAGTCATACATGGCATGAAACGAAATCGCTATCAAACTATGGAGGAGGACTCTGTGTAGCTGTCTCTTATGCAATTCAATTCTATTCTAATTCTTTTTTTTCTTCCCTTAACACTTCCCTGTAGCAGGCTGTGGCTGCTTGAAGAATGTGGGCCTGCATGCTGTAACAAATGCTTCAGAGGTTAGGGCCCTGCAACAGTGCGTTTGTAAGAAAAAAACAGATGCATTGTTTATGTGACACTCTGGGAGTGGTCACAGATGCAATAAAAGGCCACGTCAGACTGCTGCACTAGGAAACACAGGGACTGTGTCCCAGATCTCCTGAGTTGTTCTGCATCTTGTAATAGCTTTGCCGTCACAGACGACTGCCTCCTTTGCTGGAAGAAATAATCAACCATTCAGAGAAGCACAGGCCAAGCTGGTTGCAGGCTTCCAGCACTCACACAAGTTTAGGAATCAAAGGATTTCTTTGTTCCTCTCAACTTTGCTGTTTTAATGTAATAGATTACGGTCAAAGCCTTTGCTACAAAAGGTTCAGCAAAAAAAAAAAAAAAAAACATTTTTCTGTTTAGTTTTTGTATGAACAATGTTTATGCCATGCTGTGCTTTATTTCATCTGCACACCAAAACAGCCCACAACTCGGCAATATTGATCTTGCCAAATAGTCGGTCACTTCAAAGTTTATGAAAACCAGGAAAATTGCAACACATCAGGTGACAAAATGACTATCAGGATGTAAAATGTCCTTTTACAGGCTATTAACTTTCTATTTGCCACAAACACTAATGCCAGTTTCAATGCTGAATGCCAGTTTTAATGCTGAAAAAAAAATTAACTTTTTTTTTCTTACTATTTTTCAGAAACACTTCAAACATGTAAATAATGCAGCAGCAGTAAATCCTGGCAACAAACATTTTTATAAGCCAACGGTGAATCCAGTCATGTTGTGCAACAGCATTTTTCACTGAAAAAGTGATCTTGTTGTCATGGTAACTATAGTTTTTAGATTTGTAAAAACCTAAAAACTGTAGTTACCATGACAACAAGATCACCTTTTCAGTGAACAACCTAACAGCCAGTACTAAGCAGATGGCTACATTCAAAGTGTCAGAGAGTAAGAAAGCAGAGCCTTGAATGGTTTTAACCAAATTTCAACATATTCTCTTCACTTTGAGACTTTCAATCTTTACATAATAGAACAGTCGGTCAGACTTGATCCTATTAGGCAAAAAAAAGGCTAAAATGTTCATTTCCCACCGGCATTTGGTTTCCACAAACATCACTCTTAGGAACAGCCTGGAACAGTCACAGATCCAAGTGCTGCATATTTAAGGCAGAATTGCAGCTTAGAAGAAGTCCTGAAGAAAAGCAGCAAGTTCTGCTGCCTATACTGTATACGGTATCCCCCCGTATTAATGGGGGTTATGGACTAGAGACACCCGTGAATACGCTGAATCTGCAAATACTGAGAACCGCCCCCCAGAATGTCCATTATTCATCCTCACTCGTCAAAAACCCTTCAGTAACATTTCTGATGCTTTGTAAATTATTTATTAAAGAACAATGGAATATTCATTCATTCATTCATCTTCTGAGCCCTTTGTTCCCTTTTGGTGTTTCACAGGGCTGCTGTGGAATAACGCACATTAGGAGTGTCACTCTGGCTTAAAACCAGAAGGTCTTCCTTCATTGGTTAAGTGTGAGAAGTCATCTTCTCCCAGAACATGCCAGTTTCTTCCATCATTCATTCATTAATCATGAATAATCATCAATTATTCTCGGGGTTATCTTCCTCAGCGTTTTTAGGATCTTTTTTCCTGCCACTTTTGAGTCAGCTGATGGCCGACGGACGCAAAAGTTTCATGCAAGCGTCTTGAGTTGAGTTTTGAGTTTTGAGTTTTGTGATGAACCGGAGCAGAGTAGTGTGACTATAAATAACCTGACAACACGTAAAACTGCAAATAGTGAAACGGGAATAATCGTGGGAACACTGCAAGTGCTTTTACTTTCTTACTACACCTTTTAATCCTATTTAAAATGCACCATTCTAATATGACTGTATTTGGTTCCCCTTAGGTCCATAAATGGTTTGTCACCAGGGTCCATTTGGAAGCACCACAATGAGTACCGGGCCAAGTCTCACTATCAAACCATACAAGTTCACAACTCGACTGGATTTCTGATCCTTTGTTTCTCAATTCTTTCATTTGAAAACTCATTTTGCTTGGTTAGGAAAACTTTTGTTTAAGTTGCTAGTAATTTAAAATGAATAAAAGGTTAAATAACATTTTTCTTCTAATACGTTTTGTCCCCTTCGGGACCACGGGGCTGCTGGAGCCTATGCCAGTCACTCATGGGCGAAGACAGGGGACGTCCTGGACAGGTTGCCAGTCTGTCACAGGGCCACAATCACACACCCATTCACACCTAGGGACCACTTAGACTACCAGTAACCAATTAACCCATGGAGCATGATTTTGGACTGTGGGAGGAAGCTGGAGAAAACCCACACATGCATGGGGAGAACATGCAAACTCCACACAGAAAGGTCCCCCACTGATGTTCTGGTTCATGTCCCCCAGCCGGAACTTGAACCAGGGGCCTTTTTGCTGTAAGGCAAGAGCGCTAACCACTGCGCCACTGTGAAGCCATTAACTGAATGAATAACTTTCAATAAGAAAATTATGTATTATTGCATTTATCAGAACACTCTGAGGCCTAATCTAATTTAAGACTCTATGTACAAAGAAACTGAAACAAACAGCCGGGTTCTACTAGTTCTTGATCTACACCAGGGGTGTCCAAATCCAGGCCTTAAGGGCCGACAACCAGCTGGTTTTCCAGAAACCCTCCCTCATCTGCTGCTGATTACCTGGATCAGGTGTGTTTAGCCAGTAAGGAGCGTCAACGGCAGGTTGATTGGAAAACATATAGGACACCAGCCCTTGAGGCCTGGAATTGGACACCCCTGATCTACACATATGATTTTACCTCTTTGATCCGCATTGTCCCCAGTTTACATGTCTTTTGGGCAAACTGTGCACTTTGCTTCATAAGGATTTCCACTAACCAATTGGATCACTAAGAATAATCCCTATTTTCAAGTCATTTCACTGAGAATTTGCACTTCCCCATTTTCCAGGACCAAGTATGAGCTAAGTTGCTGGATGAGGTTAAACCATTTACGGTCATTTCCCAACCTTATGACATAATGCATCCCAAAAATCATTTTTTTAGTAACTGGAGTCACATGGTGTTGGCGAGAAAAAAAATGAAGGACCCATTCACCAGAATTTAAGACAATTTTATGCTTTATAAGGCCTTGTCTCAGTTCAAATAAATCCCAGACTTTTAAAGGATCCGTAGCCACCCAGGCTTAATCTGTACTTTTATTTTTATTTTTTGTTCTGCCTCATCAGACATTCAAAGTTGCAAAATCCTTCATGAAAGTGTTCTGTCATGGTGCGAGACAAAAACACACCTATCCAATCCAAATGACTTTTTGTCATCTTTTTGCACACATGATAAAGTGGATGCATGGTAACATTTCTACCTGAGGGCTGCTGAAGGCTCTATTGTATTTAGTAAGCACTCAATCTGCCTTATGGTATTTCACAGTAGGTCTCCAGCCAGTCATTTGATCTGGCAGTCATTCAGTAAGTTAGTGCGGATAGAGCAAGTCAGAGGCTCAGCAGCATCTTGGCCTGCTGTTTGGCCCCCTGCCAGTACTCGGTATAAGGAGTGATGAGGCCACGGTGTTCACTTTGAGTCAGGGAAACAGGAGTGAAAGCACAGGTAAACTCTGGGGGTAGTCACAGACGGTAATCTGGATGGTAAAACAAAGACGGCATCAGCCTTTTCTCCATTTCTTCATGTCTCTGTTTCCCTCTGCCTCATCCCTCTTATCTCACTCCTCTCTGCATCCTCCTTGAGATCAGGCAATCATGTGGATCTTTATGTAACCTGATCTGTATCAGCAAAAAAAAAACAAACACAAGCACGGTGCACACTCTGCTTTGGTTGCCTAGTGTGGGCCGCCATCTTGTTCTAACAAATAGTCCGCTTTTTGTGAAAAGAGCGATCCAAACCAAAAAAATAACAAAAATGAAGTACTAGAAACTGGTTGAATATCTATTTCTTTTGTAAGTTACTGTGGTATAAGCAGATTAATGGCCTTGGGTGTGTGCATTATCAGAATGAACGCACGCCGTGGAAGCAAACGGCCGACGCAAATGTACACTTCCTCTGCCATTGACATATTTAACTTTAAATTTATATTTGGCTTGCTAACTACATTTTTTATTAGTAAATGTAACATTTATAAATACTTTCATTAAAAAGGTGAAAATATGGATTTCAGAAATTAAACCTGTTTTTCTTTTCTCCTAAAAAAGTCTAGATAACCAAAAATGTGGCTGTTAATATTTGACTATGTCACTTTACAAACAGAACCCCCTAATAAAAAATGTAACTACTGATTTAGGTCAAAACCTAAATCCCCCTTTATTCCCCCAAATAAGATGTGCAAAACCCAAACATATGAAGCATAGCTCCAAGAATGTCTACATTTGTGCAAGCTAAAAGTTGTATTAGGGTCTAAAGTGCAGACTCTTAAAGCCACAAAGGCTTAAAATTAATTTTCTGTTTCAACCGCATGATTTACTTAAACTCTTGAGAGTTCTTCTGTCCCTCCCAAGTCTGCAGGTTTGTTTTCACACGCAGTCATAGCCAATCCAGGACACAAAGCTCTGGTTAACCATCTTGGTTTGAATATAAAGTATTTCTTAATGTTTCTTTATGTTTATTCTTTATTTCTGAATTGTACGCGTTAGGTGTGCACGTGAGTAACAGCACAGCTGCAGGAGCTCACTGGAAATTCGCTTTTGGATTTTGGGCAGGACTGTTAGCGCCGGAAATTAGCCAAGGTTCATGCCTCCCGCTAGCAAGCCCAAATAATGTTAGGATAGCAAAAAAAATGGCGATGAGTCAGAGCTTTTTCAAAGATACGATTTTCCTCTGCTCCTGATCCCAGCTACCCCTGCAGCGCTGTGCAGACTGAGGCGTGGCTCAACATAGGTGGGGTTAAATGCGTTGCGCTCCCCCCACTGTATGTGATTCTTCTTCGTCACCACAATTGCCGTATATTTCTTCGTATTTTATAAGGTTCCACTTGCAATATTGCCACTACCAGATTCAGGAGTTTATCCTGAGATGATTAAATTAAGGTTCAACATGTACATTTATTTTACTTCAATAAAAGATTAGTAATTTTGATTTTAGAATGTTTACACCCCTGCATTATTATTTTATTTATTTATATTTAAAAATACAGCCCTTTTTTAGTGGCTACAGAAACAAAAAAGGCAAGTTAAACATAACTGTGATGTGTTGGTCAGAACCAAATGGTTCTTATCTCATATAAATATATCTCATATTTTGCTTTAGACTAGAAAATGTAATTTGCTTCATTTTCCCGCCTCCGTATTTCCTGCTTCTGCTCAGTGTACGAACACACCACCCTCCTCTTCCTCAGCGTTCACAGAGGCAGCAAGTGAATAAGCATGATGTCATTCATGCTATAAATAAACCCTGGAGACGATCGCATTGTTTTAAAAGTAGAAACGCCGCTCAGAAGTTCATCTCAGTTCTTCTAGACAGTCGCAGGCAAATCCAAACAACATTAAAAATAATAATAAATAATTGATACTTTATTTATCCCACAATGGGAAATTCTTCTGCACATTTTGCCCCATACCCTGGGGTGGGGGGTGGTGGTCTGCGGGCTGGCCGTGCTCAGGGGGGGCGGCGGCTGATCTGCCAATCCTTAGGTTGTTGGACGGCCTGCTCTACCGCCTTAGCTAAACCGCCGCACACGATTGTGGCAGCAAAAGCTCGACACATGTGCAGCAGCAGCATGTATGGAATAAAGCGCCAGCATCAACACAAAAACGCAAAGAAATGAGTGACACTGGGAAAGAAGCAAAATCTGGCACCACTTCACTTCAATTGATGATGTGAGAAGAGAACATAGAGCAGGGGTGGCGAACACGCGGCTCGTGAGCCGCATGTGGCTCTTGGCCAATGAGCGTGCGGCTCTTTGAGTCTCATCATATTTTCTATATACTGTGCCTCATTTCATTTTTTTTTCCCTCTTAAACCACACTCAAACCATCAGAGGGTATTAAAAACAAATAATAAATAATAATAAAAGTGATTTGGCAGTGTGTGTGTGTGTGTGTGTCTGTTTGATGCTGCTCCCGACACATACGTGACCGCCAATCATCTGCCCGGGTTACGCCCACTATCGGAACACATAGATAAAAATTTGACGTGCGTGCAGACTGTTACCCTCATGGTCAAAATGGAGAAATTCAGAGTATAAGATAAACACAGGACGTTTCTGGAAGAACGGGAAGATTCTTACTTTTTATTGAACAGAATGGAAAGTCACGATGTTTATTATTCTGAGCTTTTGGAAGCAGTAACATTGGTCATGGCAGAAAAGAACAAAACGTATCCCGGAGAAAATTAAAAACTTCCTGATCTGGCACAAATTGTCTCCTTTATTAACAAGTTGAAGCTTTTCTAAGTCCACATTCAAAACGGCAATCATCCCACGTTCCTTCTTTGCGCAGCTCACAGCAGAAGCTGCAATCCAAATGAATGAAGCGCAGAACGTGACGCTGTTTGCGCAACTGAACGGAATTGACCGCAGATCACTTTTCTTATGGATCCTTTAATGCAGAGACTGACTGATGAGTTCCCCGCTGGTTACTGATGAGGCAGCGAGAGAACCGGAGATAAATGAGCAGAAATCTCTGTGAAAGAAGGCCCTGTTATAATTTGGAGAACAGACCTCGGTCCGTTCTGACCGACACTCACGGAAAGGAGCTGATCAGTGTTGCCAGATAGTGACACAGTTTTCCAGCCCAAAAGTCATGAGAAAACTGCCAGACCCAGCGAAAAACCGCCCAATCCGCCCACCCCGCACACATATGTATAGTGTGGGGATCTGGGGGTTAGCCCCGTCTTCAGCCCCTAAGAGTCATGGGAAGTGAGGAATTTTCAGTGTAAAACCATGAGCCAGGTAGCTGTTAGCTGAATTGACCTGCATGCCGTTTGGCTGAATGAGTGTGAAATGAAGTTACCGGGTTCCCAAATATGAGCGGGAAGGAGAGGCGTGAATAACGCAGCCAGTTAAATTATAACTCAGCACTTGTTGGATTACTACTCCTAAGTATGAACTGACTCATTGCAATGTATTAATATTTCAGTCAGACAACTCTTGCAGTAAGAAATATTTATTTGACATTTTCCACATACTTTAGTTGGCATTCACATCTTTTGGTTTGGCATAAGGCTCCGTTCAATTCCATGAGAGATTTCCATAAAACTTTCGGGTAACAAAAACCCCCCTTTACGGAGCCCACAGGTGGAAGCCGGGAAGGAGGGTGGAGCGAAGAATGAGCGCTGAAGGTAAGAAAGAGAATGAACGCCTGCGCACCTGGGCTTAAATAGGACGCTGAGCAGGTGCGTTAATTGACTGAACCGCCCTAGGGTAAGCTGTAAACACTGCTACGAGTTATCGCCCGAAATACGATTGAAATCGTCATTTCAGTCAGACAACTCTTGCAGTAAGAAATATTTATTTGACATTTTCCACATACTTTAGTTGGCATTCACATCTTTTGGTTTGGCATAAGGCTCCGTTCAATTCCATGAGAGATTTCCATAAAACTTTCGGGTAACAAAAACCCCCAACACTTAATTATCCAGAAGAAGAAAAAATGTGTATGTATAATCAGTGTGTAATAAAATGAGGTGTGTTTTCGGCAGCATTCCATTTCCATTTCATTTCTCAGTATGACTGCTATGTGTGACCCGGCACCATTGACCGTTTGGGCCGCCCCCGTTCAAGTACAGCGCCACGAAGGGAACATGCTATCTAGTGGATCTGCTATGTGTGACCCGGCACCATTGACCGTTTGGGCCGCCCCCGTTTGAGTACAGCGCCTCGAAGGGAACATGCTATCTAGTGGATCTGCTATGTGTGACCCGGCACCATTGACCGTTTGGGCCGCCCCCGTTCGAGTACAGCGCCACGAAGGGAACATGCTATCTAGTGGATTTGCTATGTGTGACCTGGCACCATTGACCATTTGGGCCGCCCCCGTTCGAGTACAGCGCCACGAAGGGAACATGCTATCTAGTGGATTTGCTATGTGTGACCCGGCACCATTGACCGTTTGGGCCGCCCCCGTTCGAGTACAGCGCCACGAAGGGAACATGCTATCTAGTGGATTTGCTATGTGTGACCCGGCACCATTGACCGTTTGGGCCGCCCCCGTTCGAGTACAGCGCCACGAAGGGAACATGCTATCTAGTGGATCTGCTATGTGTGACCCGGCACCATTGACCGTTTGGGCCGCCCCCGTTCGAGTACAGCGCCTCGAAGGGAACATGCTATCTAGTGGATCTGCTATGTGTGACCCGGCACCATTGACCGTAGGGTCGCTCCCGTTCGTGGAAACCACTAGAGGAACATACTATCTGAAAGAGAGAGGGAAAGAAATAAAAGAGGAGCCAACATAAAATTACTCATACCTGATCTTAGAACGTAACTCACTTCCCCAAAAACGCTGTGCGAAACTATAATTTGTACCGCCTAACAACCCGTATGATACAATAACTTAACATCCAATCCAAAGCTTTGATGGCGTATTAGACATGCTGACAGCCATTATTTGAACTTCTATTAAACCAAGAACAAGCTTGATGGCCATAACTTCTGCCATTGTGGCAACTATAAATACACGAGCTTAAGTACATCCATTATTTCGAAGCTCCCAACGACAGTACAACGAACGAGCCTAGTAGCCATAATTTTCTCCATTCGGCATACCATTATAAGCGCTCAAGGAACATCATTTAATTGAGATCCCAACCAAATATTAAGAACGAGTTCAACGCCCATAATTACTATGCTTCATTGGCATACTACAAAATTGGCTTAAGAACCAAATTCGAGCTCCAGCGCATACTATGATACAACTTAGAACATCCTAATTTTGAGGCTTCCACCTGGCTATAATTTTCTTTTAACATCTATAATCGAAGAATTTACATTCATTCTGCTGTTGACATTGATTGATTAATTCAGTCAGAAGTGTCATTGGAATGCAGAGGAGGTCCACCGCCCCATCACTTTCAGTGCAGCAATAGGTGCGTCGAGCAGTCATCGTTGCAGCACCAGATCAAGGAATGCAGGGGTGACATCACTTCCTGGAAACGGAGAAGCCGATTGGGGCGTAGGGGTACTCAGGCTCAGGATGTGGTGCATAGATAAAACAAAGCAGTATTAGTCTTGACAAGAATATATAAAAATCCCAGAAACTGATCAGTTTCAAAATGCTTGAGATAAATGAAATAACAGTGCTTTTCAAAGAACAAATCTGAGAAAGTGAAATTTAGTAGACAGTTAAAGTAAAGACCCATTGTGGATTTATCGCACCCTAGAAACCATCATGATTACAAATTCCAACAGTGAAATGATAGTGAAATATATAACCTGCACAAAATCTTAACACCAATTTTTTATACATTCCAAAGATAAGAAAAGTAACCTTTGACAGTTTCAGAGGGACGCACCTTCAGGAGGCCATCGAGGAGTAGGTGATGGGAAGAGTAGCCAAATTGGTGGACAACAAAGTACAGACTACTGAAATTGTAATTAGCCAAGGGCGTCTGGATACTGAAAAAGAGAACTTGAGAGCCATGAGGGATCATAGGTTTTGATAGTATTTTTGCTAGACTGAACCTTAAGCATTTAGAGGCGGAGTATAAGCCACTAAATGGGGAAGCATCTAGCAGACTGTCATCTGCTTAAGCAAGGAAGATAGAAGACTGACTTGTGGACACAAGATTTAACTCTTGAACTAAGCTTGACAGCGCAAGTGATATATTTCCTACGGTCAGGGTAGAAATTGCTCAAGGTGTTATTTAAACATTAACCAAGTCAACTGATGACACAATACTGTCATTCACTATTGAAACAGCCCTAATTTAATCTCCAAGGATGAAATAACTGGACGACATCTTATAAATCATCAGAGCTGTAGATTCAGGCGGCCGGACAAACACAAACCACTCTTAAATCTTTTCCCCCAAACCAGAAGGCACAGCCTCAGAGGAACAAGTGGAGGGAGCCTGAAGACACGACAGTCATCATAACATAACTACTCCAAGCATAGAGAGGGAAGGAACAAACGCAAAACACGAAATCCAGAACAGGAACACGGGGCCCAGGATGGAACTACCCAGAACAAGAACACAAGATGAACAGATGACCATAGGACCAAAGCCACAGCAAATGTCAGGTGGCCCAATCATTGACAAATCATATGCAAACCAAAATGAATAAACACGCTGCACAAAAGCCAAAGATGACATTATGGAAAGAGACAAGCAGCAATGAACCATCCAATCCATAGAAGAAAAATAAATCCGGAAGGGTGGAGGACCATACAGTATAGACAACGTGGAACTCAGATTAGAAAATAAATCCCCCCCCCCCCACAGAGATCCAAAGACCAGGGATACAGAGGAAATTCGGCCACTGAGAAACCATCAATAACTCGCAAAGTGAAGGAGACCCATTGCCTACAAATATCCAGTACAGAGCTTCTGCTAAGAAAGTTGAAAGTATGAGGACTGCCACGGCAGCTGAAAGGTAAACCGACAAACGTGTCGAGCACCAACTGAATGCCAAGAGACGCCGAGAGGCATAGAGGCAGAACAGGGAGAACATCAGCGATAAGACATCCTCAGCCTTATATCGCGCTCGGAGGAAAATCGTGGAGACAGCCTGGGCAGCCGAAGAAAATATATACTAATCCTGAAGGCACATGAGGAACCAGGCCACAGATGCCCCAAAAAGATGAACTGTGAGGCGCCAACGGGTCCAGATCACGTCACGAGAACCTGAACCTTCGAAGGGCCACCCTTAGTGGGGGCTTTGAAAACGATGCCCCGGAAAAAATCCATCACACAGCCCCCACAAACCTCCAGACCAAACCAGAGAAATGAATAACAATTAACTGTCCAGCCGAGAAAAAAGGCAGCGACGAGACTGACACGCTAATGCGGCCGACGCAAGTCCCCAGCCAGGGCAGGACCTACTGGGGTACACAGAGCAGGGAAAAACAGGCGAAGCAGAACCAGATGCAGAACGTGCGGGGGCAACGAACGAGTGATTAAAATGAGCCAAAGACACTGCATAAAAGAGACCAAGCATAAGGAATTTGTCCACAGAGGAGAGACGGGTCCAAGAGACCAATTCACATTAAGACTAACCAACAGCTACAACAACGAAGAAAATAAACAGAAGAACCGCCATAACAATAAAGCCAGCATCTAATTAAAGATAGTCAAGAGTCACCTTCAGCACCTAAAGAACAAAACAGCAACAAAGAAAATGCAAAAGCCACAAATAATTCAACCAGCATGAGAAACCAGGCCAGACAAGGACCGCCAGCCGTCACAACCACAGAAAAGACCCCACAACTCCTGAAACAATAACCGGACGACGCAGAATAACAGCAGAAAATGAATCAGAAGTTCACCATGAGCGGACCACGAGTCCCAAAACTACAATTCCCAGGGTCCTTAGGGGCGCGACGTCACCATACACGGAAGTAAACAAAACAAGACACAGCCAAGAAAAAAAAACGACCCAGGAAAGACCACACGCCGCTCACCGTAGAGGTCCGGCTGACCACGGCAGACGATAGACCCGGACAGCTCCAGATCCGGGCCCACGGACAACCCGAACACCGCGGAAAGCGCACCCCCTGCAGATGCACGCGACCGCGGCGGAACGAACGCGCTGGGCGCCGTCAGCCTCCCGGTGATCGCCGCTAGCCGCCCGGCGATAGCTGCAAAGGAGCAGGCGCGGCGAAAACAGAAAGCCCACATCAGGAAACGGGGATCAGCCATCCGAAGGACGGGGGGAATACAGCAAGACGTCGAAGAAAAGGAGATCCGCTGGATCCGCGAGCACGGGGAACGGCGAAGAATGAGCGCTGAAGGTAAGAAAGAGAATGAGCGCCTGCGCACCTGGGCTTAAATAGGACGCTGAGCAGGTGCGTTAATTGACTGAACCGCCCTAGGGTAAGCTGTAAACACTGCTACGAGTTATCGCCCGAAATACGATTGAAATCGTCATTAAATAGATTATTTCCCTTTGATGCAGATGTCAGTCATTCAATTTTAAATTAAAAAAACATATAAAAGCAAGATATTCTAATGAAGGTCAAAATTAATTTAAGTTGCACACAACTGAAATGTAATGTATTTAATGTGTTCATTGTGAATATGAATCACTCAGACACCAGAAGGATGCCCTGTCCAGATGTTTGTGTATTTGTTGGTGTTAGTGTCATTGAAAGAGGAATGTTGAGTTACAAAGAATTACCAGTTAAATGCTGATGGATAAATGGTGAAATATTCAGTTTTATCATCGTAAATCTGACTTCAGAGAAGTCAGTGCCTCACCAGCATCAACCTCATTGCCCGTCATTGTGTGGTTGTGTGTGTCAGAGAGAGGCAGAGAAAAGAGTGAAATAGAGAGAGAGTGTGTGTGTGTTTGTGTGTGTGAGAGATGAGAGAGAGAGAGTGTGTGTGTGGAGGGGGTCTCTGACCTCCAGGGTAGTCTCTGTGTTAACTCTGGTTTAGCTGCATTGATGTGTGTATTGAGGGTGGACACTTTCCTTGAAATAAACACAAGTACAATACTTGCTGTTCTGTTGTAGGGAGAGGAGTGTGTTATGGAAAGTAATACGGCTTTAATTGCGTGTTTGTGTGTGTACGTTTTGGCAGGTCAGTGTGTGGTGTGGCTCTTTGACTCTCACAGTGAAAAAATTCGGCTCTTGGTGTCAAACTTGTTCGCCACCCCTGATATAGAGTCTGCAAGTAAACAATTCCATCTAGGACCGGATCCAGAACCAACCTGGACCTGAGAGAATCTCCTAAACAGAGCAGATCCTTACTAACTGAAGAAACCAGATCATCTTCACAAAGATGAGATACTTATGAATGCCAACCTTTACTGTTAAGATAAATCACATACAGTGGGCGTGCCTCAACGCATTTAACTCCACCCATGTTGAGGCATGCTTCAGTCTGCACCCTGCCACCAGGGGTTTCTCCCTGATCCAGCGCAATTTGAAAAGAAGAAACAATCAAAAACGCAGTTTTAATCATAAATTATTGTATAAATGTCCTCCATTATGAGAAAAATGCAACCAGATCAGATCAGCTACACAACCTTCATTGGAGTGGGTCTTTACGTATGCAGGCTGTCTTGTATGTCTATGCAGCCTCCCAATGTAACGGCAGATCAGCTTGAAGAGTAGATATCAATATGCTGCATAAATGAAATAGCCGGATGCAATCTTTTTTCTTGACTATCAGGATGCAAGTTTGTCACTTTGTGTTACCAGGTGTGAAAAGTGCTATATCAATAAACATTGATTTGATTTTAAATGTCATCTCTAGAAAGTTTTGGCATAACACAGGATTCAACTTCAAGTATTTCCTGTCATTGCTTTAGAGTTTCCACATTGGTCCTCATGTTTAGAAAAATGCTTTGAAGGATTCACATAAACTACTTCAGAAAATTTTCTGGTGTAAGATTTCTACAAATTATTTTAATTCTTCTTCTCCAACTTTTTATGTGCAGGATTCCAGTTTTGAATATTTTAAGGATGCTGTTCCACAAATAGTCTAACTTTAGTTTAGTTTTAGGATTACAGACACATTGAGAAAACCTCTGAAATAAAACAGAACTTAAAAAAAGGATAAAAATCAAGATGGCCCATTAAGAAAACTTTTCTGTAATTAAAACCTTTTTAGATCTTTTTGAGAAAAAAATGTGTAATTTTGACGTTAACATTGGGAGTGGGATCATATAGACCCCACAAGATAGCACAAGGGTTAGTTAGATCATGATGCATCTTTTCTTTACTGTATATACAAAACGCATCTTTAATACATAGCAACATTTCGAAATGTTATTTTCTGTTAGCATCGAGGCCTTTTTCCCTGTTTTGTCCTGACCCACCTTTCTACAAAGGTTTAACGCCACATCCGTGTCTCAGTAAATGGTTTCAGCCACGTGTGTCTCTCTGGAAATGTGTCATTCTTGCACTGATCGAGAACATACTTTTTGCACCGAATGTTATGATACAAAATAATCTGAAAAGGCTTTAAAAACAGAGCTGCAGTGGGAGGCAGACACACATCAGAGGAAGATAGCACTGCAGATGTCACGGTTCTACACAAAACGTCCCGTAGTTGGACTTCAGGCAATCGCTGACAGGTGTGAGGCATTAAGCAGCGCATTACACCCCTAAAAAGGCTGAGTAATGAAGTCCTTTAGATTCAGAAGCAACCTCCAGCTAATGTGTCTGGAGGAAACGGCCCTGCGCATGCAGCATCACATGTACCAGCTGAGCACTGCAGTCTGAAGACCACAACACTAGAGATGCAGTCTATCAACGCCTTACAAATTGAGCTGAGGGCATTGAAATTCTATTCCACGCCTTTTTCTTGTCTTTCTGTTCGTTGGTCTTTCTACCGCTGCCCGACTCACATTTGACCAAATAACCAAACAGAAGGAATCTCATAAAAGTCAGCAGATAAAACAGTTGCTTTGGTCTGAGGGAAATAAACCGAGGAATTACTTTGTTCAAGTCACTCATTCAATGTTTTTAGGGAAAAGGCAGGCAGTGCAAAAATAGCAATATTACAGTTTCTATAAAAGTAAAAAGGAATTCTAACCAACAAATGTACTACTAAAAATATTGCTGCAGTGGTTTTGCCTCTTTCATGTTTAGTTCCTCAAGTCTATGTTTCACAGACTTTATCCAGCTTTGAGGCAATGAAATGGTTTACAATTTGCAACCAAGCTTTAAGTCTTTAACTTATTATTAATATCATTGGTCTCTTATAATTTTTGTTTTCAAATCTTGAAACTGAGTCACTTTATTAGTTTTGACTAGATTTAATTCAAATCAACTGTTATAAATAAATGAATAAAATCCATTCATTTATAACAATACACGTTAAACAGTTGTTTAACAGTCCTAATTGCTGAGATAGAGTTAAATAGTTACTTCAAAAGAAGAGAAAATGATCTTGCCTGGCCCCAGCTAGACATAGGAAAAACTTCAAATGCAGCGAGTTATAGGGTAGTATTTACCTAACCCTGTCCTTGATTTCGTTTCCAGCAAAGTATTTTGGTGTATACAAATATCTCAGTTTATGAATCTCAGCTGGATTTCTGACCCACTTGTGAATCCACTTAAAGTAGACAAATCAGTTTTTTTATTTACTCACAGATAAACAAAGTCTTTAAGACTTAAAATACACCATAAGCTTTCACCTTTTAAATGATTGAAGTCAGCTGATACCATTGCAACTAGTGCAAAAAAATGAAGTAATAATCCTAGGGAATCGAATTCATTACTGTTTCCACGATAATGAAAGACTAAACTTCATGTGGATTCACTAAAAATAATGACATACACCAACCAAAACTCCAGGCACAGTTTTTGTGCCATAGTTAAGAAAAATGCTACTGCTGTTCTACAAAATGTTTTTCTGGGTTAAAGCAGCAAATGGCCAAGACCCATTTTTCATCCAGATACAAAGCCTCTTTCTGCATGAAAACCTTGGGATTCGATGAAACTCTTGGGATTTATGAAAATGATGCTTTGACATTTGCCACCCAGCAAACCCTGCTGCACACTGACAGCAAAAGCATTTAGTAGCGTCCTTCAGTGGAGATCTGGTGAGCTCTTTAAAACTGCCAGACAGCCTTGGGCTATATTTTAAAGAAGCTATTTCTTATCTGATTAATAACCTACACAACTTGCTTTGTTCCCAGAAAATTGACCTAGCAACTTAGCACAACCCAAACAAAACATGGGACAAAGTAAAAGTGTCAGAAAGCTCCACACGTTTGCATGATGGTGAAAATGTTGGACAGATGGTAAAGAGCCTTGGAAAAGGTATTTTATCCTGTGTTTGCCAGAACTCAGTTCAACAAACAGCAACACTTCAGAAAGAATAGTTGGAGAAGCCAAGACACAAGTCAGTGCAGTATGTTCACAGACTTTATTCTACAGTAGCTGCGTTTTACATGACAAACGTTATCACAATGAACACCTGATCAGGATAAAAATGCATCATGTAAACACGCTGTTCGGAATAGTCCGCCCCGATCAGACTCGTTAGGATCAAACATCGACATAGGTGGGTTATGCCGATTGTTGATATGCCTATAAACAGTTTTCTTCTGATTGTGGGTCACTACTGCGCTGGTTTAACGTCACGCATACGGTGTGGCGCTCTAGAGAAAGCTTTGGGACCGCTACAGGACCGCTTGCCTTTCATTGATCTTAAGGGGGGTGTTGGTAAATGGGAGTGACTCCAGCCGCTGAAAAACATGTTGTTGTTCCAAGCATGAACTGGTGCCCATGTTGAGGGAGGATGGTAACCTTCACTGGGGAAATCAAGTTATGTCATCCAAAATGGTCGTCCAGGTTTGAAGCAAGAAACCACAGAAACACTGATCACAGCTGTAGAAATCACCACACTTTGACTCACAGCCAGGCAATGTAGGAACCAAACCTGCAACCTTCCGATCAGAGGACATCCACTCTACATCATAGCCACCTTGGTTATGGTGTAAAAATGGCTGCTAAAAATATAGTATATTTTTGATCAGGTGAAAACGTCAGACAGACAACACCTTTGGACCAAACAACTGAAAATACTGGCTGCCTACTTCGAAAAAGGAGAAAACAAATGGAGGACCAGTGTGCCTCAGAAAGACTGAGATGGAAATGCTACCAGAGTAAAGCAGGTTTAAATCCCTCCACCTACAACAGCATGAAACACAGTTAACAGCTCTGTGGAGAAAAAAATGACAACAATTTACTGGGAACACAAAAGCATTTGGGTCTAAAGCCTAACAGGAAATTTGACTGACATTAATTGAAAAAGCTTAAAGTTACAGACAATAGGCATAAAAAAGACTTTGCTTTTGACTTTTTTATTTGTAATGACTTGTGGTCTCGCTGCTTTAAACCATGACATTTTGGGGCAGTTAGTGTGTTGTAATATACAAGTTACTGAACATGTGACGAGTAAAAAATTTTAAATTCTATAGAATAGAATAAAATTAGGAACAGTGGCCTTCATGTAAAGGTACATTAAATGGTGTATACTTATATACTTATACTTGTATATGTTCTACCTTCTTACGAAGGCCTAAGGCGCTTTACAATCACAGTCCCATTCACCCATGCACACACACGTTCACACACTGGCGGCGGCTCCGCTGCCGAACACTGGTGCCAACCTCCCACCAGAGGCAAGTTGGGGTTCGGTGTCTTGCCTAAGGACACTTCGACACATGGGCGTGCAAGGTGGGATTTGAACCTGCAATCTTATGATCATGAGTCGACCTCCCTACCGCTGCACCACAGCCGCCCACCTTAAGAATCATATGAATAAAAAACAATAATATAAAGCCACAAAAGTGATGTTACTGTATTCCATTACTTTTATAACATGTTTAACATTGCAGCTCCATTTACATGTAATAAAATGGAGTTTAAAGTGAAAAATGGTTCCCATTGTAAATGAGCAGTATTTGCTAAACAGCATGTGATCTGACATTCAGCAGTGACTATTCACTGCTTAAAAAACAGCATTTCCTTATGATAGACTGCTTTCCCCTTCCAAAGGTCGTGTCGTCCTGCATGTTTTAAAAAAAACGTCTTCGATGCAGGGCTACTTTTTTATCTGTTGTTTTGTACTTTCTTTTCAAAGTCCTCTTTCACTTTGTAGGCAGAGAAGTCATTACAGAGCATTTAGAAATGTATGTGTGAAGACTGGCCTTGACGGTTAGTTTTTAATGATGCGTTTGCGTCCTCTCTTGCTGTCATATAGTTTTTCCCACAGCTCTCTCTTTCAGCTGTGGCTTCTCAGGAGTCAGCCTGTGCTGCAGACAGAAAGAGGGTAGGCTCTATAAATAGAAATTGGACCAATTATAAAGCAGATGTTCTCCTGTATGATGGTGGGAGCACAGTGTCTGGGGAATGTCTGTGGTCATTTCGTACATATTTCTTTGTGCTTTTGCTCTCTGTTGTTTCAAGTTCATCTTGAGAACAGCTAGCCTCCCCTTTTACCTTCCCTGAAAAGTCTTCTTTGATCAAATGCCTTTTAAGTACTTTTCCCCTCAAAAACTAACGTGTGTTCAGTTCTGAAATGACCTTTGACAGAAGGTCATCTCCTCCAAAACAAAAGCTCATGTGTGCAGCCCTCTTTAGGTGTTATTGTCAGACTACACCCCAAATAAAAGTTTTTCTTTCAGCTCGACTTTTAGCCGAGTGAGGTTCTGTTGTGAATGGATATAAATTGCATTTCTATCACCAGGTTGTTTGGATCCATCTTCTCAGCCTTGATCTTCATCCCTCACATCCTTCATGTAAGCAGAGATTCTCTCATGATCAACATCACAGGGAAGGAAACTACGTATTTGCTGAATGATCTTTACAGAACCACTCTAATCATCTTTTGATCTATTTTCAAAGCGTTCCCAGTGGTCTTTAATTATGATTATGCAGTGTTTAGCCTAAATAAAAAAAACCTGTGTTGTTTTCTAGAACATAGTTTCTGCAGAGGAGCTCATTAGGAATTCACCTCTGAACCTGCTCTGTCCCCGAAAAACCCTCACACCTCAAACATAACATTACCAGAACAAAAATTGGCGAGCAACGTCAGAGCTATGAGGCCAGAACAGTCTCATAATTCAGAAATGCACACACTCCGAATCACAAATGCACACACTTCGATTCACAAATGTCATTTTATGCAAACGTGCTAAATAAATTTGGAAATGCACATGGTGTGTTTCACAAATGCACACCCTGTGTTTCACAAACACACACATTGTGTTTCACACATGCACACTGAATGTTTTACAAATGCACAATAAGTGTTTCTCACAAATGTGCACACTGTTTCACAAAAACATTTTAGAAATTCACAATAAATGTATCAGAAATGCACAGTAGGTGCTTCACAAACATGATTTTTAGGTACACATGTGATGTGAACTCACAGATCATTCGAATTGCAGGATGTGCATTCAAAATCCCGTTCTCGTTTGTGAATCTCCCCGTGTGTGTGAGAGTTTTTTTTACGGTGAATTTTGAGACTCTTCTGACGGAGCAGGTCGACTAATGTCACCATTGGCTAGTGAATCTGTCAATCAAACTCATCAGCAAAGCAGGAGGGTTCACTTTTAGCCAATCGAATGGCCCCTTACACTCTTCACTTTCAAACTGACGAGGGAGGGAGCTGTTCAGCACAGCAGTTGAAACTACGCGGGCGGCAAACATGGCGGAGAGGTCTTCCGAACGGGATCAGTCTCAGCCCGTAAGTAATGCATTTATTTGATCATTCCCTCGTTGTACATCCTGTAATGTTATTGAATAATACGTTGAAACGTCCTGCTTATCCAAGTGACATGTGTGAATGCGACTCAGCCGAGTCGTTTGCGGGGAGTACCCCCACCGCAAATTAGCTTAGCTTAAGTTTAGCCTAGCCTGCGCGGTCATATTTTTTATGGTTTTAAAGCGGGGGAGGACTTATGATGGTTTTGTCAAGTTTTATATTTGGCATACCAGCTCTTCACACAACACGAGTAACTACAACCAACCAGGGAGCTCGAAACTAGCCGGCTTTCGACTCAACTTGTGTCTGCCTGTGAGTGTGAGTGAAGTTCATCCCGGTGTCGGTTCAAGCTAGCGTCTATAGCCAATCTGTAGGTTCTTAACATGATTCAGATGGAACTAAGGGGAAAAAATGCCAGATTTACAGCAGCAAAGAAAGTTTAATAAAAAGTATTGATTTGGAGACGGCGATGTTGTTAAACACTGATGCTATGCTAACTAGCTAGTTAGCTGTTCCGTGTGCTGCCTTTATGTAAACGCGATCCGGGTTAAAGTTAGACACAGTATTTTCACAACCCAGACTTTAAGACGGGGTGGATATGTGCAACAAAATTAATTCATATGACGTTCATAAAAACGGCATTTTTTTAATATAACAGACGTGAATCCACTGTTGAATGAAAGAAGCGTCATTAACTTTCTAACGTCAGAGCCCGTATTGTGCTGAATAGTCCTGTGAGATTGTGTCAGAGTGAGACCACTAAAATCCCTAAAAATCACTAAAATATCTTTACTTCCAATGACGTAATGACAAGAATCCCAAACATTATAATGTTGGTCTCTTATGTAACAAGGGTAGACTGACAGTTTAATTCATATTCTTATTTATTTTGAATTTCACCAAATCCTGATAATTTTTTATATATATTTTAAGAAATGTTCATATTGTTTATAATCAGGATGTGTATATATTTTTGGGACATGAGTGCAAATATCTGTACTATCACTTTAAGAGAACTTTCTAGTTTTTGTGCGCCGCCCCCCCTTTCTCTCAGTTCGCGCTGAGACGGCTGAGAGGAGGTAATGCGTTTGTTCTCTGCTTGCATTTTAAATTTATTTTCTTGGTTATTGCTGAAAATGCAACTGAAAATGGTGGTGAAGTGAAATTGTTACTTTGTATGGTGAATGTTGTTTCAGTACACTGCAAACTTTGCAGATGTGTCATAAGTTTGTAAGACACGTGGAAAGTTTCCCGGTTTTCTGTTCAACAGGATACTGCGACCCCATGTGTTGAACCAGAGAACTACATGTCACCAAGTTATCTGTTTTGTTTGATGTACAGGTATGGACTCTGTTTAATGTGTTTTTGTGTTATTGATGGTAATGCTGGTTGTCCTGAATATTATTTTAAGTTGCATGTATTTTAATATTTTGAGAACTTATAATTATTTTGAAATCTGGAAAAGAAATGCTTTAAGTTATCATTAGTTTGTGAAAGTTGCCTCGGAGTTCGCGCTGAGACGGCTGAGAGGAGGATACTGCGACCCCATGTGTTGAACCAGAGAACTACATGTCACCAAGTTATCTGTTTTGTTTGATGTACAGATCCCGCTGTGGTGATCAATAAACGGGCAACAACCAGCAGATGCTTGGGTCCAGACTCTCCTCATTTGTCGAGCAACACAAAAGAACACAACGCAGACTGATTGGGTCAACGGACGCGCATTACGACCTGGATTGCAGCCAGGCAGATACGCGCCCGTTACATTGGTGCCGTGACCTCTTCAGGATTGGTCTAAGGATCGACGTCAGCTCTTTCACCGAGGGGAACTGCTTTCAGTTATTTTGCTTGCGCCAGGTATTTTCGTTTGGACTGTGCATGTTCATCTGAGAGTTTCTTTTTCTTAGTGGGGACTGCACTAAGCCACATTTTTTATAGGAGAATACGTGAAGAGCAGTTGTTATCCAAATGTTTTATTTTATTGTTTAATGTAAGTGTCTGAACATTTTAAGAGACAGGAGTCTGACTCGTGAACCATATTATTTTGATTTTGGGTCTTACCCTCCAAGTGACAGTTTTTTTTTTCTTCCTGTTTCTCTCGCTCTATCAGATTTTGATTTTATTCTTTTGACTGCATTTTGAAACTGTGCAAGGTTGGGACATGTCGCATGACAGAACATATTCAGTTGGAGATCCAGCTGGGGATGCGGACTCTGTGCCTTTTGTGAGCCAGTTTGGCAAGGGGCGGGGAGTACTCAATCAAACTCTGAGCCCAAGTACACCAGGCCTTAGAGGAAAAGTTCTTGACAGCCCCTTTCTTTCATCAACCCGGTACGTGGACCAAGCTATGCCCAGAAATGCTGACCAGAATTCAGACATGCGTTCATTCATTACACAATTAGCTGAAAAATTGGGTGAATCAATAACAGCTCAGTTGCAGTCTGACAGGAATGCACACAGCATTAAAGCACCTGTACAGTCTTCAGATACATCTCTGCCTAGCCTGGTGGTCATGAAGTCAGACACTAAAGAGCCACCTATATTTAGGGGTGATGGTTCAGACAAGTTTACAGTCCATGAGTGGGAAACTGTTATGAACTTGTATTTGAGAAAAAAGGATGTTCCAATTCATGAGCAGTCTCAGGAAATTCAAGCACGGCTTATGGGCAAAGCGAGGGACGTGGTGAGAATTAAGCTGCGTAATGACAGATCTATTGACCACACCTCAAAGCCCCATGTGATTTTTGACATGCTAAAACAGCATTTTAGCCCTGTGTCATACTCGAATATGCCTTTAGCTGATTTTTACAGTACTTTGCCAATGCCAGACGAGGAAGCTATGGAGTACTGGATCAGACTGAATAATACAGTTGATGTGGCAGTCGAAGGCTTGGCAAGGCAGGGCCGCATTTTGGATGACCCAAGCCATGAGGTCAGCATGATGTTTGTTAAGCATTGCCCAGACCCGTCCCTGCGCCATGTCTTCAAGTTCAAATCCGCAGAGAAATGGTCAGCTTGTGAAATACAAGAGAGGCTGGATGAGTATGTGCAAGAAAGGAAGTCTCGGGTTACTTCTATTAAGTCTGCTGATTCAAACATGCCATCACGCAAAGTTCATTCACAGTATCATGTACCGGCAATTGAGGACAGCACTTCACACGGCACTTCTGTGCCACCAGTTATGGCTCCGCCCTTGCCCGTTGCTCCTGACAATGATTGCATGAGGAGTTTAGTGAGTCTGCTCGACCGGCTGGTCACTCAGCAGACCCAGACAGTTACAAGTCCGCAGCCCACCACAGCGCCTCACTCTCATCAGAAGGTGTGCAGGGTTTGTGGGGCTTCAAGTCATTCTACTTTATCTCATTGCAAACGTGAACAGCGGTGTCTTAAATGTCTCGCTCCAGGTCACTGGAAAAGGGACTGTCCCCAATGGTCTAAGCACAATCGGGTTCAGCCAACTGCTGGCTCTGATGTGCAGAATCAGCCGTTAAACTAACAAACCCACATCAGATGAGGGATGGTGTGGGTGTGGCAAAGGATGAATCCCTCATTGAAGCCACAGATTTAGCACAGCTTTATGAGGACAGTTGCACAAAATCACCTACAGGGTCCAAAATTGTAGTTCAAGCTACTCAGACAATTCAAGCCATTAGTGAGCTGTTTTATGCCCCAGTTCTTGTTAATCACAGTGTTCAGTTTAAGGGCATGCTAGACTCAGGCTCCATGGCTTGCAGTATCAGCTTACAAGCAGTGGACAAGCTCATGACTGCTGGTGTTTTGCCAGAGAAACAGCAACCTGAGGAGAACTTGATTTTGGTTGGATGCGGTGGTTTGCAGACAAAACCTGAGGGTTTCTATGATTTGGAATTTGACATTTATGGCCTCAACTTTGTTGTACCTACATTAGTTGTGCCTGGTCAACATCATGATGTCATTCTGGGTTCTAATGTCATTAAACACATGATTCATCACTTGAAGGATGGCACCGGACAAGGAATTCTTACATCCAGACATGGCCTCCAGCCTGATCCTGAGGTTGAACGCTTTTTATCAATGTTCACCACAGTGGAACCCTGGCGGGGGACCTCTTGTCCAGAAAAGATAGGCACTGTCAAACTCACCCAAGCGGTGACACTTCTCCCACAACATGAGCATTTGGTGTGGGGCAGACTCCCAGCTCAAGTGCCTATGTCACCAGGCAGCACTGTTGTTGTGGAACCGACTGGTTCAAAGACCATGCCAAGAGGTGTTCTTGTGGGTCGCTTGGTCACACCTCTTTGGGGTGATAGGTGGGTGCCAATGACAGTTGTGAACCCGTCTGATAAACCTGTAACATTGAGAAGGAATTGTAAATTGGCTGATGTGTCTCCGTGTGTGGCCTGTGAGGATCTGAATGTCTTTCAGGGGTTGCATGTGGCGGAGAACGAAACAAATACTCCACTGTCAGGAGAGTTTTTTGGAGCAAACAGTGACCATTGTGCAGAGAATGAGGTACCCGATGTTTCACACGGGTCTAGTCCCAATTCCCAACAGGTTCCTAGTCTTTCAGAGTTGGGGCTAGATGACATTGACATTGATTCGACCTGTGTCAGTGAGGACTGCAAGAATAGGCTTATGCAGCTAGTTGCTGAGTATCAGGACATTTTCTCCAGGCACACACTGGACTGTGGGGAGGTTAAGGGTTACACACACCGCATTCGTCTCACGGACGATCGTCCCTTTCGGTTGCCATATCGGAGAGTTCCACCTGCTCACTATCAGAAGTTGAGACAAGTTCTAACAGACATGGAGGAAAAGGGGATTATCAGGAAATCTTCGAGTGAGTACGCCTCTCCCTTGGTCATGGTGTGGAAAAAGGACGGGGGATTGCGGATCTGCACTGATTTCAGGTGGTTAAACGCCAGAACATTGAAGGATGCCCACCCCTTACCACACCAATCTGACTGTTTGGCTGCCCTTGGTGGCAATTGTTTGTTCAGTACAATGGATCTGACTTCTGGTTTTTTCAACATTCCATTGCATGAGGATGACAAAAAATACACAGCCTTTACGACTCCTCTCGGGCTGCATGAGTACAATCGCATGCCGCAAGGTCTGTGTAATAGCCCGGCATCCTTTATGAGGATGATGATCGGGATATTTGGCGACATGAACTTCACCAAGCTGCTGTGTTATCTTGATGACCTTCTTGTCTTCGCACCTTCAGAAGATGAGGCACTCTCTAGGCTTGAGATGGTGTTTCGGAGGCTGCGTGAGAACAATTTAAAACTGGCACCCAAAAAGTGTCATTTTCTACAGGAACGTGTTCACTTTCTTGGTCATGTAGTCAGTGACATGGGCGTGTCAGTTGACCCTGCCAAGGTGGAGGTCATTACTAACATGGAGGTCCGGGATCTAATGGAGGATGATGGTTATACTCCCTCTGTCCGACGGATCAAATCATTTCTTGGCATGGTATTCTATTACCAACATTTCATTCCACATTGTTCCTCACTTGCCAAGCCCCTGTTTGCACTTACAGCTGGTCAGAAGCGGAGAGGAAGGTCAGAAAAAGACAGAAGATCCCAGGGCACTTACCGTAAGCTCACTTCAGTTGACTGGACTGATGATTGTAAGAGTGCTTTTCAGCAGCTGAAAGCCATGTTGTTGGAGTGTGTTATTCTTGCCCATCCAGATTTTGATGAGCCTTTTATTTTGTCGGTTGATGCATCACTTGATGGACTTGGGGCAGTGCTTTCACAGGTGCCAAAAGGACAATCTACGGCCAGACCTGTCGCTTTCGCTAGCAAAACATTGAGTGCTTCACAGCGGAAATACCCAGCTCATAGACTGGAGTTTTTAGCACTCAAGTGGAGTGTGTGTGAAAAGTTCAGCCATTGGCTGAAAGGTCGTACCTTTACCATCTGGACTGACAACAATCCGCTTACTTACCTTCTGACCAAACCCAGACTCGACGCATGTGAGATTCGTTGGGTATCTAAGCTGGCATCCTATACCTTTGACCTCAAACACTTACCTGGGAAAAAGAATGTTGTGGCAGATGCATTAAGCCGTGATCCCTTTGCAAAGACAGTTGGACACAGGCTGTTGGAGGAGCCATATTCTGGTCTGGTTGAGAAAGCTGGTGGTGTGGGGGAGAACTCTGTGCAGGACATTTTCAGAGTCAGTTGCCAAACTCAGAGTGTTGCCCTGTCTCCAACCACCTGTGAGGCAGCAGCATTTAAAGCTTTTTGTCAGGCGCATTGTGACTGGGTAGATGCATCTGAGTCCAGAGCACTTTGCTTGGTTCAGCATGTTCAAAAACTGTCGAGTGGTCAAGATGTGCTGCCTGCTCTCTCTGTTTGTGAGTTACAGCAAGGTCAGGAGCATGATCCTATCATCTCTAAAGTGTTGCCTTTTGTTGTGGCCAGACGGCGGCCTTCCAGGCGTGAAAGACATGGCACTAGTCCGATAGTTCTCCGGCTATTCAAGCAGTTGGAGAGACTTGAGGTTCGTAATGGTGTTTTGTATCGAGTGACGAAAGATCCTCTATCGAAACAGAAAAGATTCCAATACGTGTTGCCTCAATCTTTAAAAGCTGAGGCACTGTCTGGCATCCATGATCTTGCTGGTCATCAGGGTCAGGACAGGACTCTTTCTCTTGCGAGGCAGCGTTTTTACTGGCCGGATATGGAGAAAGATATCCGGACATATGTCAAGTGTTGTCAGAGATGTGTGGTTGGGAAGAGTCCGGAACCTGCTGCTCGTGCTCCTCTGGAAAGCATTAAGAGCTCGGCTCCAATGGAGTTGGTGTGCATTGATTTTTGGTCAGCAGAGGATAGTAAGCAGAGGTCTGTTGACGTTCTGGTTATTACAGACCATTTCACCAAACTCGCTCATGCCTTTCCTTGTGCCAATCAAACAGCCAAACAGGTCGCCAGAAAGCTTTGGGACAATGTGTTCTGTGTGTATGGGTTCCCAGAGAGAATTCATTCGGACCAAGGCACAAATTTTGAGAGCAAACTGATAACAGAGCTTCTTCGGTTGTCAGGTGTCAATAAGTCCCACACAACATCTTACCACCCTATGGGCAACGGGGGAACTGAGCGATTCAATCGCACTTTGGGTAATATGCTTCGTACCCTTCCCCTTAAGGACAAAGAGAAGTGGCCTCAGCAAATTCAGTCTCTCACATTTGCTTACAATGCCACAGTTCATGAAACCACAGGGTATGCACCATTCTTTTTAATGTTTGGTCGTGTTCCCAGACTTCCGGTGGATGTTGTATTCAGACATGTCCTCAATGACCCTGACGTTACAGACTATGACTCATATGCTAAGTCTTTGCTTTCCTCTTTGAAGTCTGCAATTGAGATTGCACAGAAACACTCTTCCATTGAGCAGCAACACCAGGCTCAACAGTACAACAAACGTGTCAAGGGCACGTATCTCTCTGTAGGGGACCGCGTTTTAGTGGCTAACAAAGGAGAACGTGGAAAGAAGAAGTTGGCTGATAAATGGGAGAATGGCGTGTATACAGTTGTTGATGTCAAGCCCGACATTAATATTTACACAATACAAGACGGTGATGGACGAACACGGGTTGTGCACAGGAATCTTCTGTTGGGGGTTAATTTTTTACCAGTTCTCGGACAGGATTTGAGCACAGATACCCATTTCTTAGATTTGTCTACAGATGATGAAGCGTCTGATTCTGCTGGACATGGCTCTGATGATGCCGAATCTTCGCGGTTCGATATCTTCCCACAGGACATCAGTGAACATGATTCGTCACATCCTCTGAATGTTGGACAGCCTACTGATTCATCGCTGGTGTTGTCACATGACCCTGTCGTAGTAGACCCAGTCCAATGTGATGTGCCATCTAGCTCAGTTAGTGAAGCCTCTGGTAACTCCCGCACATCGTCAGCTTCGGTTGTCACTACGTCTAGTCACACCAACCTTCATGCAGGGACTGGATCTGCTGGCCAAGTCAGAACACGTGCGGGTCGTTTGGTGAAGTCTGTTAACAGACTGATTGAATCCATGGTGCAGGTGCCATTTTTGAAAGGATCAAATTTCTCATTTGGTGATCGTTAGGCAAAAGAAAAAGTTTTTGTTTTGTATTATCTGTTCTTTGTATGGTTATTTCAAAGTTAACTGTTTAAATTTTGTGGGGTAATCTACGGACAACATTTAGCGGGGGTTACATTTCAGATTTAAGTACCAATGTCACATATGTCTATGGCATGTGCTTTTGTTGGCCAAGTGTTGTATGGCGTACACGGCGTCATATTACTCTAGGGGACTTTGAAGGCCTGATCAACCTTTATTTTCCCTGAACCTTGCTGTGAGGTAACTTTTTAGTTGATGTGAAGACTAGGTCTTCCCTTTGCTTGAGCCAGTTTGCACCAGTGGTGGACATGTGCCCTTCATGTGTATATCCCAAGTGTTTCTCCAATCAGGATGTTGGTGAATTTCAGAGGGGGTGTATGTAACAAGGGTAGACTGACAGTTTAATTCATATTCTTATTTATTTTGAATTTCACCAAATCCTGATAATTTTTTATATATATTTTAAGAAATGTTCATATTGTTTATAATCAGGATGTGTATATATTTTTGGGACATGAGTGCAAATATCTGTACTATCACTTTAAGAGAACTTTCTAGTTTTTGTGCGCCGCCCCCCCTTTCTCTCAGTTCGCGCTGAGACGGCTGAGAGGAGGTAATGCGTTTGTTCTCTGCTTGCATTTTAAATTTATTTTCTTGGTTATTGCTGAAAATGCAACTGAAAATGGTGGTGAAGTGAAATTGTTACTTTGTATGGTGAATGTTGTTTCAGTACACTGCAAACTTTGCAGATGTGTCATAAGTTTGTAAGACACGTGGAAAGTTTCCCGGTTTTCTGTTCAACAGGATACTGCGACCCCATGTGTTGAACCAGAGAACTACATGTCACCAAGTTATCTGTTTTGTTTGATGTACAGGTATGGACTCTGTTTAATGTGTTTTTGTGTTATTGATGGTAATGCTGGTTGTCCTGAATATTATTTTAAGTTGCATGTATTTTAATATTTTGAGAACTTATAATTATTTTGAAATCTGGAAAAGAAATGCTTTAAGTTATCATTAGTTTGTGAAAGTTGCCTCGGAGTTCGCGCTGAGACGGCTGAGAGGAGGATACTGCGACCCCATGTGTTGAACCAGAGAACTACATGTCACCAAGTTATCTGTTTTGTTTGATGTACAGATCCCGCTGTGGTGATCAATAAACGGGCAACAACCAGCAGATGCTTGGGTCCAGACTCTCCTCATTTGTCGAGCAACACAAAAGAACACAACGCAGACTGATTGGGTCAACGGACGCGCATTACGACCTGGATTGCAGCCAGGCAGATACGCGCCCGTTACACTTACAAGTAATTTCTTTTAATTAATTTTACCCACTGATTTTTCAATTATTTACCTTTTTATCAATCTTTTTAATTTGTGATATTTCTATTTGTAATGCGTGTGTGTTTTAATGTGTTTTTTATGATGGCCATTTTTAAAAATTTCCTCAGGGATTATTAAATACCCTTCTATTCTATTTCATATTTTTCTATTGTATTGTATTACTGTTTTACCTGTCAATTGGGGATTTAGCATGTTTGCCCCTGTAAATATCTGTCAGTTGAAAGTATTTGTACTTGTATTCCATAGATCTTGTACCTGAAGATGGCAGACAACAACTGTGCAGACTGTGCATTTGTAATGATGTGTTTGAGACATGATTTTCATGTTATTGTCAGAGTGAGAGGAGATCATGGAGGAGAACATGTGGGCATAGCCGAGTTAATGCTCACAGTACGTAGACCTGACACCAACAGCTTCATTGTGGGAAAAGTGTACACACAATCAACGGTGAGTTGAACCTACTTTTAGAAGCTTTAATATATACATAAAAGTGAATGATGTATTAATAATAAATCTGACAACACAATATTTCTTTTTGCTTTTTTCCAAATACAGGATTGAGCCCCTCTGGTGTGATGTCTTCCTGAATGTAACTGGTTAATATTACAACATCCTGCACTCTCCTGAGGACCAAGACTTGCTCAATATCAGTAACACCTTCACTGTCCAGTTTGTTTAGAACTTAATTTAGGCTACATAATTACATACAGAAGGAGAGAGACTGAGGGGAGGAAGACAGAGTTCAAATAAATACTGCTGGATTGTTCAAGGGAATTTATTGAATGTAAGGATGTTATCAAAATTAGTTCCAGTTTAAATAAAATTCAAATCAGTAGAGATCCCGCATCTGCTTAAATTTTGATGTTTTAATCCAGGGGTGTCAAACTCATTTTCACTGAGGGCCACATCAGCATAGCGGCTGTCCTCAAAGGGCCAGATGTAACTTATACATGTAACTAAATGTAATGAAAAATAAATGTAACTACTCAATGTTAAATAACTAATTTATTTATTATAATAACTTTTTAAAGTGGCAATTCCAGTTGCATGGAAAACATGTTTGCTTGTTACTCTAGCATAAATCCTTTTAAATTTGATTCTAGTCGTAATGTATAGTTACCCAATCTGATATTTCAAGTCCGATTCCCCCTAGATATGAATTAGAGGTAAGATCTTAAGCCCGAGCCCGAGTCCGAACCCGACCCGACCCGAAATTCGGGTCGGGTCGGGTTCTAAATGACAGTCATTACGTTCGGGTCGGTTCGGGCCGGGCTTCTCTCTCGCTGACTTTTTTAATAAATATATTGTAATGTCTGCAAAGAAGCTCCTCAGTCGGCGGTTGTCAAACAGCTCTTTATTAATCCTGTATGTCAGAACGGTTACCGCACGAACCGAAAGGCACAGCCAGCTTCTTCTTACTCAGAGGGAGAACGTTCCCTTAGCGCACACACCCACACACACACACAGGTAGACCCCGCCCCCTCCACCAGTCACCAGCCCACCGTTGATTGACATACACTGTGGTCCCGCAACTGGCAGAACAAGGGGGGGCGCCGGCCACCCGCAGCGTGTCGTGAACGTAATCTTCCCTCCCCAAGTCCGCATCTATTTTGATTAGGGATCCCCGATATGGAGCAGCAGGAAGTCAAGGAGAAACTTCAGACAGGGAAACTGAAAAGGCAAACGCGCACCGCCGCGGCTGCAGTATTTCTCCGCGTAATGAAGCGAGTGCTTATCATCCAGATCTCTCTGTCACTCTCTCTGTCTGGCCTCTTCTTCTGTGTTCCAGCGTTATTTCATTGATCAAATGCATTTGTCATGTAGGGAGGAACCTATGCTCAGCGCTTCCAGCGGAACTCTATGCCACAACAGAGAGCTTATACGCGCGCGGCTGCAGCGACCACTCTCTGTTAGAAAGAAAAAAAACTTTCATGATCATAAAAATATGTAGATTATTTTACCTTTAAGAAATCTGGCGATTTTTTTCTGCCAAAAATACTATGGGATACATTGAAATTTCGGGTTTGCTTCGGGCTCGGTCCTGCAAATCAACTTAATTGGTCGGGTTCGGTCCGAGTTCGGCTTTAATGCCAGCGGGCCTGTGTCGGGTCGGGCCGGATTTTTTAGGCCCGATCTTACCTCTAATATGAATAGATACACAACACTTTCTATTTTTTATTTTAAGAAATTAAAAACTTTTATGCTCTTGAGGGCCACATTAAATGAAACTGAGGGCCACATTTGGCGCTGGGCCTTGAGTTTGACACGTGTTTTAATCTGTCCATGTTTTCACTGAATTTTACTCTGCAATAAAGGGTGAATGTTTGCACTTTGTTGTTCTATGACCATCTTTTGTTGTGTATTTAACCAGTTCTAAAACCCAGAGATGAGGATCTTTTTTGGAAGTGTGACCTGGCCAAGAGGTTAGAAGCAGAAATATGGTTACAGAATAAAATCAATGACATTTGAGTTATTACAAAATTAAAATAAAGGTCCAGCAAAGTGACTTGGGGCTGAGCAGGGGAGGTGAATTTATTGGGTATCTGTGATTGACAGTGAGATGAACTTGAGGTAATGTAGTCCCACTGCGTGGTACGGAGCAAAGTGATGCCAGTTTCTCCACAGAACCTTCTGTGGAAGTTGAAGGTTTTTCTCCTCCACCTTCATTTGATCAAGACCGAAGGGAACCGTGTCTGAGTGTTGAAAGGACGCTAGCATCAAAGCTAAGAAGGAAACAATTCCGAGTGAAACGTTCATTGTAAATCTCATCACCAGGACAGAGTTCTCTGGATTCAATGTCAACTGCATTCAACCACTGTTGCTTCCAGGTCCACTGAAAAGTTGCACCAGCCAGTAATTTTTGACGACCGAAGGCAATAAATTGACAAGCCATGCTAAGGCTAACACGCTAACGACCGACTGGTACAGAATCAAATATGGGCGGGGCTTTTGCCACCTGAACGAAAGCGTAGTAGAGAAAGTGTAAGGGGCCATTTGATTGGCTAAAAGCGAACCCTCCTGCTTTGCTGATGAGTTTGACAGATTCACTAGCCAATGGTGACATTAGTCGACCTGCTCCGTCAGAAGAGTCTCAAAATTCACCGTAAAAAAAACTCTCACACACACGGGGAGATTCACAAACGAGAACGGGATTTTGAATGCACATCCTGCAATTCGAATGATCTGTGAGTTCACATCACATGTGTACCTAAAAATCATGTTTGTGAAGCACCTACTGTGCATTTCTGATACATTTATTGTGAATTTCTAAAATGTTTTTGTGAAACAGTGTGCACATTTGTGAGAAACACTTATTGTGCATTTGTAAAACATTCAGTGTGCATGTGTGAAACACAATGTGTGTGTTTGTGAAACACACCATGTGCATTTCCAAATTTATTTAGCACGTTTGCATAAAATGACATTTGTGAATCGAAGTGTGTGCATTTGTGATTCGGAGTGTGTGCATTTCTGTATTATGAGACTGTTCTGGCCTCATACAGAGCTGTCCAGCCAAACAGTTTGGATCCAGATGCCAGCCCAGACGAGGAAAACAAAGACATTCATGGATCTATTTGTCTGACAGTGGATGATCAGAATGGAGCAAAGCAGGAGCGGGTGGACTGAGAATAGCAGCTTCTCCGTCACAACTACAAGCTTTTCATTCGGCATTTTTTCCTCCGCTCCTGATTCACAATGATTTGAATAAAGAAATATTCAGGAATGCAATTTTACAACTGATTTCTTTCATATATGTCCACTATTGTAAGAAAAACTCTGCAAGAACATCACCAAAAAAACAATTTTGACCAGATTAGGTCATTAAAGTACCCTATGACTATTGTTCTTAAATAAAAACTTTCCTAGTGGGGTTTTAATCATGATTATGAAGTTTTTAACCTAACTTGTATTTAGAGTATCACTAGGTAACAGATCAAATATGCTCTTTCATCTTCATGAAATCCTAAATTCTACCTTCAAGCAACTATTTGCCAGTTTGGGATGAAGCTTTAGTCACACATGCCTGGGCACAGCTCCTGACCTCATCACACTTCCAGTCATTAAAACTGTTGTCATCATCTAGACTGGCAACAATGTGGCCTTAATCAGTTTCAGCAGTGAGTGAATGATGAGCGATAAGGCTTTCTGAGGCATGCCGCAGTCAGTCAAGCCCTATCCATGTTAAGTAGGTTATTGGGGTATATCTTAAGGTCTACGGGGGCTGTGCCTTTTCCCCCCTCCCTGTCTCTCCCTGACAGGCACATGAAGGCTGAGAAGAAAAGTACCCACCTCCGCTGTTCTCTGTCCTGCCGCTCTCTGCTTCACTCCTTTAGTGATCTATTCTCAACTGTCTGTCTGCGCTCACATTTCCTTCTCATGCTGCAATTTCGCACATGTTCTTTTTTCCAGCATTTACTGTCTAGCACCTTCTACACAGAGACTACATACTAACGCTGACATGTGTACTGCATCCAGTAATATCCAGCACAGCTACTTAGACAGAGTCATATTTAAAAAATGACACATTTTGCTTTCTATTGCCTGATATTCTTAGAAGCTATAGCTGCTCTGCAGGCCTGTGTAACTGAAATTACATTGCTGCAGTTGCTAATGTGAGTCATTGAAGCTGATGTAAAACTTTGTGGCAGATGACACAGTTAGACTTGACTCACAGTAACAGTGAGGCACAGCCGTATTCCCCATTAGGGGTGATTTATTGCAGGGTTGAGGCAGCAAAGTATTTAAGATATGTTTTTAATCTGCTGTGATGAATGTTAATGAGGAAATGTGTTGTTTTTCAGAGGTGCCCTAAAAAGTGTTTGCTTAAATGCACACTTATCAGTGTTTAATAGATTGAATAAAGTGCAACACTTAAAATAATTTTTTTTTCTGCTTAGAAAGTTTTAAAAAATTAGCAAGAGCTGTACAAGAGGTACCTTTACCTAATGTTTACAGATTTCCATAAAAACTAAAGAGAAAAGCTTTGTATTTCCCTCACTTTCTCTAGCCTATACCACTGAGTTCTAGAATCATTTTAAAGCAATAAATCATATAGTAAAAAAATGGGGTGTAACATTAATTTAACAAAGATTCAATTCATTTCATAATTTGTATTTGCTGAACTGATTTATAGCCGATATATGTTTATTTGAACGATCCGATTGGAAGGAATCCTCTGCCCTAAAGTGGATCCAGATCCTCTTGATCCAAACTTCCAGCAGTGAGACTCAGACAGAAATTCCTGCTACTGAACAGTGAAGTTTTCCAGATTCTTGGATTTCTTCCAGATCATCAAGTGGAAATGAAATATAAGTTTCTTAAAGTTCACCACTGTTGTATTTCCACATCCAGAGAATCCAAAGGGAACATTCTTAGAACATTCTAGACACTGGATGGTCACATGACTTTATTCAAAGTCTGTCCACACATTGGACTGGAATGATGGACTGATCCGTGTTGATGATGCCATCACGTGTGTTGTTGCTGTGATGCACTTGATCGTTGTTATGTTATAGTGAAATAAACCTACAGCGTCTCAATCCAAATGGTATTTTCCAAGATTCCTATAATTGTATTATATTATATTGAAACCATTTTATAATGGTATGGGTCGATTCGATTACCAGCCTGTCTCAGACAAGTTGATCTGGTTGGGTTGTAGGAATATGAAGCTATTTATCAATTACACCAAGAGTAAAAATATGTTACAATATCCAGAAAACATAACAAAAAGCTTTAATTAAAAAGGAGCACAAAACAACCTCTGTTCAAAAAACAACTCTGGCAGCAGCTTATAGATTAAAGTTGTATTTTCCAAAACTTAAGAGGCATTTTGCATTTCATTGATTGATTGTCATGTTTATTTAGAACCAAGGAAAAGGTAAAAATTGTAATGCTGTCAGTTCTATTTGTTGTGGCAGAAACCAAAGCCAAATAAAGGCAGCTTACCTCTGTGAGGTGAGGGTTGGGGTTGAAGCCACACTGGTTGCACACCATGGAGCGGCACTGTGTGCAGGTGTTGAAGCTCAGCTTGTCATCGCCAGCGGCCGTCAGGTCAGTGTTTTTGCAGACGGGGCACAGCTTGCTGCTGGGCATGGGAGCTATTTGAGGCACAGAGTAAGGGGAGGTGGGGATAGTGCCGCGGTCCGGGGACACAGAAGGGGATCTTCCACTCCTGTTGCTACCCAAATCCACCTGGAGGTTCCTCCTGGCAGCGTGGCCTTCGCCCTGCGTTCCTTGAGGTGCAGCATGCTGGGAAGCGTCATGGGAGGCTAACCTGTCCCCCGTTCCATGACCGCTCTGACCTCCTGGATTAGGGTCTGATGGAGGTGGTCTGGCAGGGGCGGGGCCAAGGAATGAAGGAAAAAAAAGATAATTAGATGTGTGACATTAGTTAGGATCGTAAAGGGCTTGGCAGAAATACTGACAGATGTCTAAAGCTACTTTTATTAGTCGATGGGTTGATAAGCATCTCATTGTTGAGAGGCTGTGTCACTATTGATCAAAGATTAGTAATTAGTTTTATCTGAATGGAAGGTGAGTTTTCTTTTAGATGTATTTGTAACTCACATTTTATCAAATGATTTGTATTATTTCTAAAAAGATCTTTATGATTTACTTTATTACCCTGTTTTTGTGGCTGAGCACTCTTCTCTCACGGTGAATGACTGGGACCTTTCTGTGTGGGGTTAGCATGTTCTCCTTACACATGCACGGATTTTCTCTGAAGCTTCCTCCCACACTCCGAAACAAACAAACATGCTTCATAGGTTAGTTAGTCACTCTAAAATGCCCCTACATGTGACTGTGTGGTTGTGTGGTCCTGTAATGGACTGGAGGCCTGTCCAGGGTGTACCCCACCTTTGCCCATCATTAGAAAGGCTCCAGTGAGCCCTAAAGGGATGAACTCGGTTTGGAAGATGGATGCAGATACTGTTGTGTTCTTGTTACACAAGAACATTTTTTGAAAACAAAAACAAAAAAATACTACAAATTATTGCTGTTCTTTAAATCCAGGAAGATATGCACAGCTCTCTGCATGCAACAAATATGTCTATCTAGCTTGCAAGATGCCAAAAACATTCTTAAAGAAAGACTGTAAGCAATCCATCTATTTTCTGTACATTCCTTTTCCCATTTTGGGGAACACTGAAGCCAATCCAGCTACACACCCTGAACAGTTCCCCAGTCCGTAGCAGGGCCACAAAACTACACACATTCACACCTGACTGACATTTCAGAGCATGTTTGTGAATTGTGAGAGGAAGATAAAGCACCTGGAGAGAACCCACACATCTATGAGAACACACAAACTCCACACACACGGGATTTGAACCTTTTTGCTGTAAGGTGAGAGAACTAATCACTACATCACCATGCAGCCCTTGTGGGTAATCAATTCTAGTATTATTATTATTATTATTATTATTATTATTATTATTATTATTATTATTATTATTATTTACACAGAAAACTGCACACTTATTTTCCTACACTTGTTTTTTTATTTAATCCAGACTAGTTTTCACCCACAATTGGTTTGGTCGCATTCTGGGTTGATAAGGAGAAGAATGAAGGTTTTCCCGTAAACAATAATCCAGGAAAAAGGGCTTTAGTTACATAGAGTAATCCAGAGGATCTACTATTGTGCTATTATAAAGAAACTGTAGCTTAACCTTTAACAAACAACTTATCTGAGCTTCATTTAAAGTTTCCTTCAATTATTTTAGAACAGCAAAATTACTTAAGATTTTTGTAAATATTTCCATTTAACATTTTAAGCTTTTCTTTCACTCATGACTGAACAATACTAACTTCTGTATATTTAGGCAGAAACTACACTTTTTGAAGTATTTTTTATTTGAATCGAGAGAACTCAAAACAATTTCAATCTTGTAACATCTCCCATCTTTGAAAACAGATACAGCAGTTGCCCTGCATCTATATTTTGGAAGAAGAAAAAAGTGTTTTAACAGACAGATTTATGTCATATAAGGTGAGTACGTGTAGTTATTGATTTGATCTGCTCTCATCATGATCACATGACCCATCTGGAAAGATTTTATACTTGTCAAAATACAACATTTTGGTTTCATGTTATCAGTTCAACATCATTTCTGAAGGCCCATGGCAAAAATGAGGAAAATATCAAAACGCCCAAACTCTGTACCTTCATGCAAAGAGGAATCTGAGGCTTTAGTCCAAAAGAACGTATTAAGTAAGAGAATAAGGGGCTCAACAGGAAACATCCTGCTCCCAGCACAACAACTTTAGGACTCTTCGCCTTGGGTTTATTTCATTCTAGTTGTCACAAAACAGTGACATGTTCTCAGATTTATGTAAGGCCTGCTGGGTAACGTGGAGATATTTGTGGGTTTAAGACACTTTTACTATCTTAAAAGGTTCTAAAATATTTGTTAGATTTGTTCAGATATAAAGCAAAACCGTATCATGTTTTAAATGTTTAAAGTTCTGTATGGATTAGTAGAACATATATAAATAAATATAAAATAAATAATTTTATATGTGTAAATAAATAAAAAAATAATAAATGTACTTTAAAAATTGCTTTTACACGTTTTTTGTCCTTTGAGTTTCTAATTTCAGTGTAAAGACAGAAAACAACTCCCAATTGCAGAAATTTATAATTTTAATTGACAGGTGTTTTGACCAAGAAGCATTTAAAAAATGTCTGGGCATCCATCAATCACTGCAAAGTAGCTGTATTGTTTATTGCTTCATGAGACAGTCTACAAATCCCATCTCTTCACATATGGACCGTTAAAGCTATTATTTGAACAATTCCCCAATTGAATATTGCACAGCCTAATTTTAAGTCTGATTTGCATACATATGCTGTCTTGACAAGACACAGGGAGGTTATGCAAATTAGCAACCATTTAAATAGCAGCAGCATCCAGTGCAGACTCCTGTGACTCTGTCTCTCTATGTAAAGCCTCAGGCGTGGTTATTTAAGGGGAAAAAATGTAAATGGAAGAACACCTTTTTCAAGAGATGTTTCATGCATTGGCAAACAGGAGCCCAAGGACCATGAATTCCTATCCGCCCATATAAAGCACTAAGACTTCTGTGTGTTTTCATTAAGCATTTCAATGATGACAATCAGCTGGATTTGAAACAATAAAACATCCCAAAAAGCAGCAGAGAGATGCTTTAGACGTGAATTATGTCAGCAACACATGGAAAACAATCCCACAGTCAGAAGATATTATGCTAATTAGCTTCACACAGTGTAAATATAGAAGCCATGCCTGTTCAGTTTGCAAAATACTAAACGGAAGTAAAGAGCAAATTGACCAGGAACATGGGCATCAAACAATGAAGAGCCCAACACAATGCATGACACACAAGAGGTCACAGAGGTCTGACAACATCAGGACACTTGTGCGTTGTGCCGATTTAAAGATACATTTTCAGATTTATATTTGAATATGTGTTTTTTATGGAATGACAAAAACTAGACTTGTGTTACCAGATCCAAGAAATGTTGTTTAAATGCATGAAAATGAAAGTAGAGATTTTGCTCACTTATGGTATAGCTCTTAATCATATTTGCATTGATATATGGTATGGAGCAGCATCGGCATCCTTCTTTTTTCATTTTTACTTTAGTCAATTTAAGGTCTTTCAGTGATAAAATGTAAAATATAATAGTATAATAATATTCAAGGAAATAATTGTGATTATTAATGTTGCATATGGATAAAATAGATGTTCTGTGTAAAAATGTAAAAAAAATCCACTGTCTAAAAGCCGCATTCAACATTGAACAGTTTAAAGATGTCGGGCTGATGTCTGTAGCATTTCTGGAAGAGTCTAATTGGGAAAAAACTTTTACTATTTCAGGGGGGAATACTTTTGACTTAAATAATACTAGAGGTATTTCACGCTGTCTATTGGACATGCAGTTTAGGACAAATTGAAGGATAAAATGAACAAGTAAACTCTGATACAAGTATAAGATTGTTTTTTTAGGAAATGATGGCAATGCTTCCATTCAAGAGTATTTCTACTATATTTACATATCTAATACTGCCTGGCCAGCCAATAACTGCTGGAAGCTGCTTTAACACAAGATGCAACTAAATCTGTCAGATATCATTGTCACAGATAGAAAACTGATGGATATGTACCCATGTAGATGATGTTAGCAGACAAACAAATCCTTTACAATCAAATAGGTTTAAGTATTTAGAAGCAACCAAACATGAAGTTTGTTGCAAAGAAAATGTGAACAGCATCGCTGGATTACAACTATATTGTACCAGACAATATACCCAGAGTGCAGAGCCATGACTACGATTTTTGTTGTGATTGTCAAAATGTGGTGAGTGGCGGGGAATCAAACATTAAGACACATCAAAGTTTCTGATTCTTTCAGAACGGAGAGCTTAAGCCTGAAGATATAGAGTTAGGAACGATGCTGACTTGACTCTTTGCCTTCAGTCAGGGATTTGTATTTATACATATGTGTATATATTAGCTGCATATGAATGAAGGACAGAAATGGTAAATGCAAATTTAAAGAAAGATAAACGCTCCCATCTATGTAAATCAGATTCAGAATCAGAATCAGAATACTTTATTGATCCCACATGTGGGAAATTTGTTTGTCACCATAGCAACTGACAGCAGAGGGGAAAAAAGACTATAAAAATAAAAGCAAAAACAAGAAAATGTAGCATAAATGCAAACATCAAGGTATTATAATTTAAAAAGCTATTTACAGAACAGTGCAAAGGTAAAAAGATGTGCAAAAAGAAATGTGCAAAATAGAAAAAAGCTAAATAAATAGATAATAAAAAAATGTGCGAGGTTATCTTTTGCATAGTGAGTTGTTGTACAGGGTTATTGCATTTGGTATGAATGATTTCTGGTACCGGGTAGTTTTGGAGCGGAGCTGTCTGAGCCTCCTAGAGAAGGAGCTCCGCTGTTTGTCCAGAACGGGGTGGAGAGGATGCTCTGGGTTGTCCATGATTGAAAGGAGTCTGTTCAGTGACCTCCTCTCCATCACGGAAAAAAATCTGTAACCTTAAATCTGTAACCTTGTAACCTGTGTCCTGTATGCAGCAACTTTACTGATGATCAGAAATGCATTTGGAGATTGAGATTTAAGAATGATCCCATTCATATGGCCTATAAAGTCTACAGTGAACTCATTGTTGGCAGTAAATTAATAATGACCACATACTGCCTGGACAGTATCATAGCAGTTGTGGGTTTATTAACTGTATATTCATTCTGAGTTAAAACCAGTCGAGGTTAAAAAAAAAAAAACACTTTGCTGGGTAGCTTTCCCATTCTGAAGAAGGTTTTCCTCATTATTGATGTAGTTTGGAACAAAACCAATAAGAAAGTGGAGGAGCAGAAATTATGGGAAAATATTGCTTGGTTGATGTTTTGAGGTCATGCTCTCTTGGAAAGCCTCTGTTGTGTGATCATTGTCCTTTTGAGTCTGATTGAAAGGACTAACAAAGGAATTGTTACCAACATTGTCCAGCCTCTAATGGAAATGCTGGTCTCTGAGAATAAGAGCCTCTGACTTGCAGGGCAGCGTGCCGCACCCACACTGCATGATTGGGACAAAAGAAGGTAAAAGAAAAGGACAGAGAGGCGTTGCAGATGGAACAGCTATTGAAAGCAGTCCCACTCATAGGGCAGAACTCAACTCAAAGTGTAAGCAATAGATTGATCCTTTGACATACGTGACATGTGGACAGCGTACTCAGCAGGAAAACCTATTAAAACTGTTGGAATAATCTGGGAGACCTGCACCAAAGTAGATTCAATGGTTAGTTTGATTACCATAGGAAAGACGCACTGACACAGATGTAAAAGTGGATTATGTGGAATGGTATTGTCGCCTTTGGAGACAAAAATAGTTCTTTTAAAGACCCACTCCAATCACCTCGCTCTAGTGGAAAAGCATTCCCAGTGGTCCTTTACTTATGGTTGTCATTTAACCATAATCAAAAAACCTGTGTCGTTTTCTAGGCCCCCCCATTTAACCCCTTCCCCGTTGCTGAGAGCTCTCTGTGTCTCTCCTGCTAGCTTACAGCCCCCACAACAAGGTGGAGGTGCAACAAAAATAACTAGCAATACTGGATCTATTTGTCTGCAAGTGAAGGCATCAGAATGGAGCAGAGCAGGAGCAGAGCTCGTGGCTCACCCATCAGAGAGTCTACATCACAACTAAAGTCTTTTCTAAACTGCATTTTTTCATCTGCTCGTGATTCACAACGATTTGAATAAAGAAATATTCAGGGATAAAATTTTAAGCTTAATTCTATTCATTTGTATGTCCTACATCATCAGAAAAACACATCAAGAACCTGTTAAAAAAACCCAGAAACACCATTCTTAGTGGAGTGGGTCTTTGATGCCAGCAGCAGAAAGACTATCGAGAAGAAACTGTGGTCCCTACAATGGCAACTAACAAGTCTAACTTAACCTCGTACTCAATTAAGAAGGCCAAATATTACAAATGCCACAATTAACCTTAAACAATTCAGCTTCTGGCTCTGTCTGAATTCCCACCCTGACCCCTAACTACTAAAAAACTATATAGTGGGACTATGTAGTGCCCTGAATTTTAAAAGCAATTTGGACACCGCACTCACTACTTTTTTTCAAAATGGTGAATATCAAGTCATTGTTTTTACAAATATTAGATATGAGCCTTTTGGGACGATTATTTATGATCCACTGTCTTCTGAAGATGAAAATGTTGATGGTTTATAAAAAGAAAATACATTTAATTACATGTTTTGGCAAAATTGTTCCTACGCAGTGCATTGTGGTCTATGTTTGCTGATCTAGTGAGCAGTGATGCACACAGGTTTTTCGTAGAGATTTCTGGGAAATTTCTAGGGCTCTGGATTTTGGAGTTGTAGATTTACTACAAAATGGGGAACGCACTATTTAGTGCACTATATAGGGGTTAGGCTGGGAATTCGGACACAGCCTCTGTCTCACTGCTTGAGCCACAGCAAAATTTGTGATCTTCAGGGAACCGTTTAATTCTGATCATGTGATGCTTTCTCCCTTTCCCTTTGTCCATTTCTCCTAATGACACTCTGTCTTCTTCCAGGGGTTGCCATCCGTTTATCAGATACCAAAAAGAAATCAATACATAAAAGCATCATAACATGACATTAGAGCTACGAGTCCTTAGACAATCCCAACTACAAACACACTGACTGCAAACGTGAGCAGGCTGCATTAGGAATGCTTACAATGAGGGGAATAGGAGGCTGCAGCTTATGAATGAAGTGCAAGAATCGGCTCTACTACAGACTGGAAAAGCACTCAGAGCAACACATACATGTATCTGCATTAACATACACTACACACAGCTGCATCTTGAAGTCAAGATGATGTGTCTATTTGATGTGTCTATTTGTGCACACTCACAGGTCTACAACTGTTGAACTGTGTAATCAAGGCAATATCAGATCTTGTTAAGAGGGTAATCCCTACCACACAGAAAAGACACCCTGGCACACCGACATAGTGATAACACTCCTGATCTAAAAGGGGCTAATGCTTGATCAGACTCTATTGTATTAGCATACAACAGGGTTTAAATTAGAAACTGCCAACAAGAAGAATGCTGTCATGTGAGATCATGCCACTGCAAGTGGGTCCCAGCTTATGCATAAGCTGGTGTCTGCATTTCTTTAAAAGCAATGCAGCACCGATTTCCCAGCAAGGAGAAAAAAACTATCAATTTCCTGTATATCTGCAATGATAATTGAATGAAAGGGCATGGAGATTTTACTGATCTGAAGCCTGCTGCGTCTGTTTTGATCTCTCAATGACGTTGGAGAGACGTTGTCATCTCACACAGTCCTCAACATTACAGGTGTGAGGTGTGTTTTTCACAATTACCCTGTATTTACTGCCCCATCGTGTCGAAGAAACATGTAATTCAACCGACTGAAGCACTCTACGTGAGTTGCGGTGCACTTCGCATCATTTACATTTCTAATTTATTTATCACCTTAAGCTATGAGGACGTCAAAATTTCAGAGATCCATTACAAAACACTGGCGTTGGGTCATTTCAATGGACAAATATGCTCCTTTTTAAGAATAGTCTGTGATAAACTGTAAAATGGAACGCTGAACATTACGGTTTTATATATTATAATTGTGACACATTTAATTGTATCCATAATATTGCTAGCTAACCGGGCGTTGCGCTCAAAAACAACAGAACAAGTCTGACAGTACTGAACTGCGTTGATGTTCAAATAAAAAACTGAGAGCCGATTGAAGTCTGCACGCAGTCGGGTGCTTTTCTCTGTAGCTGCCCTCCTCCACGCTGCCATCTCACAGCCTTCTTCCTCTGTTTGCCCCAGTTGGACGGAAAAGCCTCCGAGCGAGCGCGTGTACCTGTTAATCCCCGGCCTGGGAGCGGCTCCGCTTCCCCCGGCCGGCGCGCCGTTGCTCGGCTTGAGGAGCTCTCCAGAGCCCGGTGGTGCTGAAATGGAAGTCGGAGCCCCCGCTGCAGGGACGACGGGGCCGGGCTGCCCTGCCTGTCCCTCCCCCTCCATGCTGGCCTCGTTCCCCATCGCCTCGTCGATAGTCTCGGTGGAGACGAGCTATGTTGTGGATGCTTCTACAGCTGTAATAAGAACTCAAAGGAAACTCAGCGGTGCTCCCCTTCCGCCATCATCACCTACAATTCAGCATCCTGCACTGAGCACGCGCACAGAAGGAGAAGGGTGCGGGAGCGCGCTGACGTTATGGGTGGCTCGTACGTGCGCGTTCACAACGGTGATTTGTGAAAAATGTAAGCTAACCAACCCAAAAGCTGTTCCGCTATGGCAGTGTCAAGTGATACGTGTCCCCTTAGGGCACCTGATAGCACGCTTAGGCATCAATTATCATTGCAATAATAATAATAATAATAATAATAATAATAATAATAATAATAATAATAATAATAATAATAATAATAATAATAATAAGAATAATAATAATAAAAACAACAACAATCATAATAATAATATTGATAATAATAATGATGATAATAACAATAATAATAATAATAACAATAATACTAAAATAATAATATTAATAATAATATTATTAATAATATTAACCCTTTAACTGCCTGCTCAACCAAACGGTTGAGCAAACTTTGAGTCACCATATTTTTATGAGAGAAGTTTCTAACTTGACTCAAACTGATTCAGCCATCTCAACCAATTGGTAGAAGCATGCAAAGCTAAAGAAAACCAACAGATGGCATTGTGTCAGTCAGTGGTTGCTTGCCCAACCTCTTTGACTGACGAGCAAGTCACAACTTGAAAATGATCATATACATTTTCTTCCTTTTTATGAAAATTTGAAAGGCAGGAATATTTGTCTTACTTGATATTACTAGTAAAGGCTTTAATGAACAGAAATATGTTCCTACATAAACAAAAATAAAAACATTTTGTTTGTGATAATTTTTTAAAACATGCTCTACCAAACGGTTGATTTGTCACTTTATGGTATAAGTAGCAGAATCAAGCCAATGTTAAATAAAGGGACTGTTAGTCATAAAATAAGTTAAAACAACCTTCTAAATCCTCCATTACTAAAGAAATAATCATTAACACATCATGAATAACTATTTAAAATACAAACTACTGTATAGTTTTGTCTATTTTTGAGTTTATATCAGCTAGAGTGTAAATACATGAAAAATCAAGATTATTACAGCTAATTCACTTAAAACTAAACAAAAAAAGCTACAATAAAAGTATTACCAACTATTACAAAAGTTTTCTATCATTATATTTTGCTTTACTACTACTAGATAGACTCTAAAACATTCTACAGTGCAAGACCACGACAAAATCCAAACGACTCAGATGCAGATCTGTATGACAGTGATGATGACCCAACAGAGGATCCTGATTATCAGTCCACACATGCAAAGGCCATCGGTGACTGTTCTTTTGAATCCCTGGATGAAGAAGAATCTCTTTCAACAATTTTACAAAATTTGACAGCAAATGATTTAACCTGCCTTTGGGATCATGCCTCCTTCAACAGTCAGGCGGTGGAGCAAATAGTCAAAAGAGTTCATCCCATGCCCATCACTGATCCCTGCCTAATAGATCTCTCTGATATGCTGGTGCACCTGTACAAGACCTCAGCTAAATCAAAGTGATGGTACAGTCCCCTGTTTGGATACATCATTGACTTGTGTCACTAATTTCTGGAGGGACCTGCTGAAGCAAAAACCAGTGTCACTCAAAAGGTTCCACCTGGCTGTTGCACACAGCTTAAATAAGATCAACAAGCAACGAAAGTTTGCCGACCATCATTGAGCTCTCTACCACAGATGTGGAAAGGCCACACACCAAGACCCTCACGACCAAAACCACAATGTGCACTTTGACAACATGGTACACCGGCCTCTTCATTCTGACAAGCAGGGACGATAATACCTCTGTCCACAGAGGTCAAGATGTCAGAAATATGTTTTTCTGAGTCTCATTTCAAATCAAGAATGCTTTATGAAATACCATCAAAAGTGAGTCAATATCCAAAATCGTTGTACTGTTAAACAACTTCCGGGAAATATAGGTCAAAATTTGCTCTGTTTTAAAAAAGTTCAATGTTTGAGGCATGATAAAAAGAATGGAGACAAATGCCCTTAATATTGAGTGTTAATAATGTCTAAATTTTTTGGTTTACATGATTTTTTTAAATATTAGTTGAATCAGTATGAGATTTTGTACTTTTACCATTAAAGGACATCTCAACCGTTTGGTAGAGGTCATTATTTAAAAAACTAAAAGGTCAGTTAAAAAAAACTAAACAGATTGTGGTCATTACTTACCAAAAACAATAAGAAATGCAAACAAATAATTTTTTGATAGCTTTTTTCTTGGTGGGGTAGTTAAAGGGATAATAATAATAATAATAATAATAATAATAATAATAATAATAATGAATGGGAAACAAATCCATCATCCATTAAGAACGGGGCTGCACAGTGGAGCAGGCCAGACCGTTGTGTGTGGAGTGTGCATGCTCTCCCTGTGCATGCAAAGTTTTCTCCAGGCAATCCTGCATCTTCCCACAGTCCAAATACATGCTTTGTGGGTTCACTGGTTAATCCAAAGTGTGTGTGAGTGATGGTGTGCCCTGCAACAGAACAGCAACCTGTCCAGGGTGTACCCTACCTTCAGCCGAGACAGGCTCCATCTACTCCAACAAGGACATGGTCAGTGAAGAAAAAAGATGAATGGATGATAACAACTTTTGTTTTTATTATTGTTTTATCACTTGAATGATGCCTTGAATGATCCTTTTAATTGACTGAATGAAGCATAGTTTTTTTGTCATTACGTTCTTTCTGTGGAACATTGAGATTTTGGGGTTTTTGTGTGTGTGGAAGAAAGCTGCCCCGTTGGAGGTATTTGTCTCAAAAGAAGAGGCAAAAGTTGAGTTCCCCTGGTCTAAGGGCCAGAGCTAAAAACAACAAATCCTTCCTCCATGGATTCTCCATTCTCATTACTGACCATTTGTTTAAGCAACCTGATCAGGACTGAAGACTTAAACAGACAAAATAAATAAATGCACCTCAACCAACAATATTTTACCTACCTGGGGGTTAGCCCCGCCTTAAGCCCCTGAGGCTCATGGGAAGTGGGGAGTTTTGGGGTGAAAACCTTGAGTGAGAGGGCTGGACACATAAGTGACCCTTGCGCTTGAATAAATGGGCCTGATGCTGAAAAGGAATCTTTAGTTCTCTTCCTGTTTATTTCACCTTGATATTGTTCGGGGTCGTGCGGTGTATAGGGTACAGACTCTCCTACGCTCTCCTACGAAGCCACTTAGTTAATAAGCAGCTTGTGCTTCTCCACTAAAGTGATGTACTGGCTGGGTCGTTACGATATAAAAGACCTGGCAATCATTTGTCATGAAAGTCTAAAGCAACTTGTGATCAGAATATCAGCATTCTCTAATATAAACATAAATATTGAAGGAATTACACACAGAAGGAAATTGAGTTTCTATGATATAGAAAGTTTAAGACATAGTTTCTACTTTTGCTGTTTGTATGTGAAATATGTAAAGTATGTGAACCCTTAGGGGTTACTGTGGAGCTAAATCACCAGATAAATAGAATTTGCTTAAACTAATACAGCACCAAAAAAAGTTACAATTTTCATGTTTTTATTGAAAACAAAACGTGAGGATTCAAATTGCAGGGTGGAACAATTATATGAACCCTTGGACTTAATTACTGGTTGTCCCTCCTTTGTCAACAATGACTTCAAGCAAACATTTCCTTAAGTTTGAGATCAGACCTTTGCACAAGGGTCAGGAGGACTTTCGGACAGTTCCTCTGAACAGAACTGTTTCAGTTCAATGATGTGTGGTGTGAATTGCTGTCCTGAGGTCACGCCACAGCGTCTCAATCAGGTTGAGGTCGGGACTTTGACTCGCCCACTCCAGAAGTCGTATCCTGGAATACCCACTCATATGTGTAACATTCACCCCACTCTACTGTACAGTATTTATGTCTTACATAGCTCCTTATTCTTATTTTATTTTATTCTACCTTTTTATATCGTTAGAAGAGAGTTGCTGGAAAAATTTCCATTGTGCACTGCAGAATGATAATAAAAGATTCTGATTCTGATTCTGATCCTCTTCTGTTTGAGCCATTCTGTTGTTTTCTTCTGGGGTTGTCCTGTTGCATCGCCTGTTAAAAATAGTTAGAAACTCCCATTTACTTTTTTTGTTACACTAATGGTTTAAACTTAATTCATTAAGCACGTATTATCATCTCAAAATTATATTACATTTGAAGACAGCACAGCCAAACTATTTCTCACAAGTTTCTTCCCACACTCCCTTTTTCTCTGGGCTATGCTATGCTCCGTGAGAGCCTCAGAGTTATCTTCATTGTGGCCTTGAAGCACCTCACCTGTGATAACCTGTGGGTGTGATTTTCACATCATTGTCCATTGGATGAGCTTCTGAATATGCAAATGCAGGGTTTATATACCAAGCCCAATTTCCTGCATCTGTGTGTGCGGAATTTAAATGCATCCTGTTCATCTGTCTGTATTATTCTTCGTACAACCTGTTTTGTGCTGCTTGTAGGGAGTAAACTTCCGCAAAAGATGAGTATCTGTCTCTGAGTCATTATTAATTTATTAATTTGTTTCTGTGTGCAGGGAACTGTGGGTATGAACCTTAAACCTTCCTTTTTACAGTCCTATTTAGAAAAACCAGTTTCCTCACATCGCCCATTCTCCGTTTAGCTTCAGTTGGTGAACATATGGTATTACGTTTTCCTGCAAAATGTCTTAACAAACTTGAGAATTCATTTTTCTGTTGACAGCAAATTGACCAGGCCCTGAGACAGCAAAGCAGCCCAAAGCATGATGCCCCCTCCATCATGTTTCATAGTGGGGATGAGGTTTTGATGTTGCTGCTGTGTGTTGTGTGTTTCCTCCAAACAACTCAAGTTTTGTTTCATTTGTCCACAGAATATTTTGCCAGTAGTGCTGAGGAACGTCCGGGTGCCCTTTTGCAAACTTCAATCGTGCACCGATGGTTTTTTAGACAGCATGTCTTCCTGAACCTGATCCTTCCTGAATCTGTCAATGAACTCCATTCTTGTTGAGTGTTTTCCTTATAGTAGATGTGTCGGTTGAGGTGGTTCAGGCATCTAGTCCGGATGCCTCCTGGACACTTCCCTGGGGAGGTGTTCTGGGCATGTCCCACTGGGTGGAGGCCCCGGGAAGACCCAGGACACGCTGGAGAGACTATGTCTGGGAACGCCTCGGGGTCCCCCCAGAGGAGCTGGAAGCAGTAGCCTGGGCGAGGGAAGTCTGGGCATCTTTGCTTAGACTGCTGCCCACACGACCCGGTCCAGATGAGCGAAGGAAGATGGATGGATGCGTAATGTTTTATTGTTAATCCGTCTATTAGTTTTATTTGTCAAACAACTAAAGACTAAAGCCTCTTACACATGAATGTAAATAATACATGTGATTAAATCTAGAATAAAACACAGTATCTATGAATTAAAATCTAAATGTTCATTTAAAAAGGTATTTAGAAATGTTAATGTATGTGTAAATAGAATTGTTGACACTTTTAATGTAGTTTAATCAAAAACGCTTTTTTTGTGTGTAAAATATATATTTTTATAATTTATTTCAAATTTGTCAGATAAGGCTTCATAACAACAAAATACCCCCACATTTATGAAAGTCTGACAGTACGGATGGATGGAGATGTGTCAGCAAAAATATTAGACTCTGCCAGAGATTTCTAAGTCCTTAGCTGACACTCTAGGATTGATTTTCACCTCACTGAGGACTCTGCACTGAGCTCTCGCTGTCATCTTTACAGGACGACCACATCTAGAGAGAACAGCAACAATGCTGAACTTTCTCAGTTTGTAGATCTGATCTGTCTAACTGTGAACACCAAAGGTTTTAGAGATACTTTTCTAACCTTTCTGGCTTCATGCAACTCAACCATTCTTGATTGTAAATCCTAGGAGAGCTCTTTTGTGTGAGGTTCACATCAGGCAATGCTCCTTAAAAGTAGCAAACTCAAAACTGGTGTTTTTTTACAAGGCAGAGCAGCTTTAACCAGCATATCCAATCTCACCACATTGATTGGCTTTGAGGTTGGTCTATTCGTAGCTTCAATTAGCTCTTGGAGAAGTAATTTGCTTTAGGGTTTAATTTTTTTTTCCATTCCTTTGAATATTTACATGTTTTGTTGAATAAAAACATTTTTGTGTTGTAGTTTAAACAAACTGTATTTATCTGATGATGAAAATCAGGACATGTTTTTTGCCGAAGTAATCCCAAAGGATTCACATACTTTTTCTTGAAACTGCAGGTTTCTTGTTTGCTAACAAAACAAATAGAACTAAGATTAATAGCTACGCTACAGATTTATTCATCCTATAAATTCAGTGACATGAAGAATAAAGTAATAAGATGGACAAGTACAGGTTTCAATTTGCAACAAAACAAAAAGCAACAAACATAAAAATTGTTTAAACTGCAGGAAATTAGCAGTATAAGAAAGAACTCAGCTTCTCCCATAATAAATATAAATTTGATAAAGGCTTTTATTTTCAGGACATAAAAATGCCCGACTGTCCTCTCCCCCTAGTGTAACGTGTTGTCACTACACCTTCTAAACTAATTGTTTTTTGGACTTTTTTGTTTAAAATTAACACAAGATTTACTATAGAAAACAGCAATCTCAGATAGACCATGTCATCTTTATAACAAAAGACACAGTAAATTTGAAAATGTACACTTTGATGGACTTTATTGCTGAATGAACTCATAAAACACAACAGTACAATGTTCACTTGAGCCAAATGACAGATAAATATATACAAGGACACACAACTGCACACACCTTAATATTACCTTGAGTAAGGAATAAAATACACTGGAAATGTCTGAATGGAAAACAAACAAGAGAAAAGAGCTTTTTCTATAAACATGAGGAGGCTTCTTAAATTGGGTGCAAGTTTTCTACTTATGCAATAATGAAAACAATACAGAGGGAAATAGCATCACTGAAAGTCAGTGACTGAAAAGGTGAGACTGAAGTAAGGATCTTTATTTGTCAAAACCATTCAGCGCTTCATGGGCACTGAAAAAGGTGAGGACAGAGAAGTTACCTTTGGAGAGACTTAAATAAGTACATTTTCCAACAAACAACATTTGTACTAAAAAAAATATAACGAAGAGAAGATTGTTCATTAAAAACATTGATGTTACCCCCCCTAAAGACATGCTTCTTGATCCAAAATTACAGTCTACATGTGACAATGGCACAATAGCAAGATTTATATTAAGCCAAGAAAGGAACACATGTTCCACTTTGTGAAGCAGAAAAGGTTTTGGCTATAATACAACACTATACTGCCTGTAGGAATGAGTGTCAGGAGTCCAGCAGCTTCCTTATTCCCCTCTGTTGATTGCGTGGTGTTGACACATCACTAACACGGATGTACTTGTTATTTACTGACGTTTGGCTTTGTAAGGTCGGGAGCGTTTCCTTCGATCGGGCTTCCTCTGTTTGTGCAAGCGGCCGATACTCACTCCCTGACGCCGGCGCACGGAGATGTTCTGCTCCACCAGGCTGGCCAACATACCTGAATGAAGTCAACAAAGTTGGAGGAAGATAGAAACCACAACCAGTTTTTAGTTGGTTTTTACTAAAAGCATGAAAAATAACAATAAGCACTTCTTAAGAGGTAAAAATACGTGACGTTTTACAACAAAATATTTTTACTAAACTAAATATATAGAAAGCTTTTAGTTTTCAAAGTATTTCTTTTTTTGCAAACTGCAACACCTTCCAAACCTTAGTCATGTGCACCCGTACAGGTGCTGCAGGTTTTTGGGTTTTCTGGCCCGGGGAGGGGCGCAGAGGTGCCTCAGTGGCTAGTATGGCCACACATCGACTGTGTTGCAAATTCCCACCTAGGGATGGGTATCGTTAAGGTTTTAACGATACTACTACTCTTATCGATACTGCTTATCGATCCGGTACTCGTATCGGTACTCTTATCGATACTTTTTGAGGACGAAAAAAAATAAATAAATAACAAATTAAGAACATAAAGTGTTTTATTTCCTCATTATGGAACAACACTGTTTTTTTTAACAAAACATTTTACTTTATACATGAGAATGTTCCAGACAGGATATTTATTTATTTATTTAATCTAATTGTTTTTATTCTTTATGAGTGTGATGTTTCATTTGGTCTTTTGTCCATTTTCCACAACCTTGAATAGACTTTTCTGTCTGTCAAACACCAGAGTTAAGATAAGTTAGTTAAGTTAAATGATGGAAACAAATTCACTTTGATGCAGACTCCTTTCTATTTTGCCAACTCCATTTATTTTTCTTTAAATCCAGTAAACCCAATAAATGATATTAATTTTACGGATGACAACTATCATTAGTTATTAATTATTATTAAGTATTAGGAAGCAGCTGTTAGTTTGTCGCGGGTCTGAAATCATAAGCGGTGAATCTAAGCCCCGCCTCTCTACCTGTTTGTTGTATTCTCCGCGTGCAACGCCCCCCCCCACCCCCCCTCCCGCTGCCCCAGCCTGTTCTGCACAAACAGCGCAACATACGGTCATCGTAGCAGCAAGGTGACAGCATGGTCGGCAAACGTAATAATTTTTACGCAGAAACATTAGTTCTTAGTCTAGGGCGGCATGTGTCCCCTACATTACAAGATCGCCACTGACTGTGTGTGCGCTGCCTTGTCTTGTGTGTGTGCGCGCGCGGCGCGTGCTGTCTGAACAACAGCCCCGCCCCCCGTGCACACAAATAGACAGACAGAGCTCTCCGCTACAACGAGAATACCGAAATTAATATCATCATCTATAATTAACGCAAAATTGACTGACTTGGTGAGTTAAATATGGCAGATAACGTTTATATTTTGTGGGACACACAAAAAAAAAAAAAAGTAACTTCTCCAGTACCGATTGCAGAACCGTTCAGGTCAGATCTTAACGATACTGCGGTCTTGAAGAATGCGGCCCCGGGGCTCGTTCAATACCGGGGTACGGTACCCAACCCTATTCCCACCTGTTCAGTATATTTTGTTCAGGCACTGCTGTGAATTACTCTCTGTTTAGTACATTCTGTTCAGGCATGTATGTGGACGACCGGAGTCCTGAGGAAAAAACGGAGGGAGGGAGGGGAGCAGGCAGGCTACATGTGAAAAAGCTGTGAGCTCTGTAAAAAACGGAAGAAAACTGAAGATAAAAAGTTTAAACCACTCTTCTTGTCCTATGCTCTCTGATCGGAGTCCTGACGTGGATGTAGAAGTCCCAGTCCGAGGAATATAATGCCTCCTTTATATAACAGACTGTATAACATAACTGGACGAATCTCGTGTGACATCACCCATAGGAAATGCTTCACTTCCAGTTCCAACCAAATGAAGCCGGTTTAGTGGCAATATTTCCACAGTATGTCCGTCGCCATGTTGGAACCAGACATCCTCAGCAGGTAGTGATTTCTACGGCAACCACTCTCTCCAATCAGGAGTGAGCGTGCTAGAAGGCCACACTGAGATCGGGAGAATCTGTCAATCAAATGCTTTGACCAAGGCCGCCTGCTGTTGTTAAGGCATCTGATGGGTCTGTTTATAACATGAATAACTTGCACTACAGCAAAGATATCATGAAAAAATGTAGGATTATCAAAAACATGATTACAAAAGGTAATAAAGCGAGAATGGCTATTCTGACAAATATGATGAGTCAGTGAGAACGGTTTATTTCTCTATGGGATTTCAGCTTTTTGGGACTTGTGGGTACTTCCTGTTTAGAAAGCAAAGGGGGGAGGAGTTTGCTGCGTCCAGTCCTCATTTACTGTCGATGTGGCGTCGTGAAAATGGAACATACCATTGCTGTGCTTGTCATACGTAAGGTTCTGGTTAGAGCTAATGTAAGTTGCTGGCAGTTCTGACGTACAGGTGCTGCTGTCGTACAGTGTGCCCTTACGCTACACTATTCAATAGCAAGGTGTGTGTACTGGCTCCTTACAGACATCGCACAAATGCTTTAAGCACGGCATGAGTCAACACCAAATACACAGTTTCTCATTTCCTCATGTCTTACAGTCAGGATTTGGAGAGTTGAAAAGCAGACAAATTCGTGTGACACGCCTGCATGTCTCCAACTTCACCCTTAAGTGTACAAGTGTTTACTACAACCCGTCACCCGCAGCATGCCCGTAGAAAAACGTGCATGAACATTTTGGCTCGACGGGCTCACCGATTGGTCCACGGCCTTGACTTTTGGTGCAGAACGCCTGCACACCCCATACCAATTTGCCCGTATTTTGCCTGCAGACAGCCCGTCTCCAACTGTAAGGATATTTATGGCTAAAGATTATGCCTTAGTCACAACGGTGTACAGCCTGGTTGTCAGAAATGAAGAAATTAGACAATCAGTGGGTAGTTTGAGTGGGTGTCCAACGGCACTTTCATACTACCTGCTCACCCAGTGCATGCAGCAGCTCCCAGCTTACCAACAGTGTAGCACATGGGCACCGTATGACAGCAGCACTCGCACATCACAAGTGTGTGTAACTTCCATTATCCCTACAAATACGTCACGACACAACTTCCCACATGTACAGCAATGATAGGCTATGAGCCTCAAACAAACACTTCTGTGCTCCTCTTGAGAGGCCCTCCACAGGCCGGGACAACCCAAAAACCCGTAGCACCCCTACAGGCAACTTCCATTCAGGTGCATGTGACCAAGGCAGGAAGAGAAACCTTGTGTTGACTGAGGTCTAAGAGAAGCATCAGCTGAAGGAACATGCCAGAGAAAAGCGAGCTTTACCTTCTTGGGCCAGCATGGATATAAATGTGCAGATAAACTCGTCGTAATTGTGGGTCCTCCTCTGATCATCAATCTTACCAAACAAGAACCACATGTTTTAAGCACAAAACAAACCAGACTGGCAGGTGTTTTTAATGACTAAAAACAAACCTACTTTATATTTCTTTCTCTTTTCCACTTCCTCCTTTAGATACACCTCATAGTTGGCGATGTCAGCCTCCACACACTTGAGCAATGCAAGAAGCTCCTGGAAAAGACAGGATCAGCTACATCTGAGGAGACACTCTGGCGCACAGCTTTGGCAGAAGCACTCTAATTAGCATCACCAATCGCCCAAAACTTCAGAAATACGTATAATCAAAACACAGTAAGAAGTGTTGTTATATTTTCTAGACTTACTTTGGGTGAGTACCGATCCCCGGGAGGTTTGCCCTCTGAGCTGGAATCCGTGGCACTGAGCCTTTCTTTTCCGGGCTTCAAGTCTGCTCCACATTTCCCCTCATCCTCTTTCTTTACCTCTGCAGAAGACCCATCCCCTCCCTCCTTTGTAGCCTCTTTTTCAGAAACTTTTCCTTTCTCAGAAGTGCAAGGCTGCTTTGTATTCTCAGCACCCAAATCTGCTGTGCAAATAACAAATGCGGGAACATAAAATGTATGTTTAGTAATAACTGGAGTCAACTATAAATGTTCTGGCCTGCAGGTTGTTTTTTCCAGTGATGAGGGTCTGGTGTTCTCACCTGGTGAGGAGAGGGCACACATGACTCCGTCCTCCTGCAGGTGCAGCAGGGCTATGCTGACAGAGGGGCCCAGTTCTCTTACAGCGCGATTGTGTCTGGAGTCCAGCCTCAGCATCTCGTCCTCTCCAAACAGCACACGCGACAAATGGGATGCGACTGGACTGGATGGGCGCGTGGCGGCCTGGGAGCGTGCCGGGGAGCGCAGCGGGGAGTTGAAGGCGCTGCCAATCTCAGACGCAGTGTCTGTGCTTTCGTTGCTAGGCGTTGGGGAAGGCTGTGAAGCCGATGTGATACAGATCCCACCCGTGCGGCCTTCGGTGCGCACAGACAGGGGGGTATTCAGAGCATCTTTTCTCTGGGCCTCCTTCTTCAGTTTCTCGGCCAAAACATTGAGGGCAATCTGGCTCTCCATTCCAGAACCGACCCGACCTGCTCTGGACCGCAGACTGGCCTTCCGCCTGAATCTTTGAAAAACACAGAAGAGAAAGAAATGAAACAGAAATAAACAAACTTACGGAACTATTAACCAGAACAACACAACATACCTGCTCGCAGTGCTAGTGGAACCTACCACATCCTCTTCATCATCTTCATAGTCATCTTCATCATCAGAGTACGGGGGCTGAGGAGGACCTGGGATCCGGGGCCGACCGACACCAGCTGCAAGATCCTCTTCCTCCTGTCAAGTAGAGATAACTTCTGTAATGACTCCACATTTTGGATTTAGAACAAACTATTCCGTTTGAGGATACTACCGCAGTGAGAACTCCACTGAGGCTCCTACCTGCATTGGAGACTTGGCGTAGTTGTGATTGTCCAGGAATGCTGGCAGCCGTTGAACGATGGGGTTGGAGCCGCTCACCTGCTGGGAGCCTCCTCCAGAGGGAGCCGCTGGTTTACCCACAGTTTTAGAGCCCACTGAGGAGTTAGAGGTCTCTTTGGACTCATCCACTAAAGTTAAAAGTAAGAGTTGGAATTGTTTTTACATGCTTATTGCTCAGGAAAATCCCTCCTGCAGGGGGAGTTTACAAGTGTGATTTTGTGGAGCTGAATTGCCAGAGAAACACTGAATTAAAACAATATCTGGTTGTTAAAATAAAAAAACGGGATACCTGAGGAAGCCCCTGAGCTGGTGTCTGCTTCTTTCTTGATGCTGTCATCTGCAGCAGAGGCGTCTGGCTGCTTCTTCTCGTGGACATGCTCGGTCTGAGTGAGCCGGATCATCTGAAAGAGTGACGACATTCCTCAGACATTTCAGGCGGTGCTGTGAGGTCTTTCACCAGACACTCCAACTACTCAGACAGAAAACCCACAAACTCACCACATGCTGACACATTTCAGGATGCGTTAAAAATAAAAAAATTTAAAAGGTGGTTGAGTTACTGACCTTCTGCAGACCTTCCAGAATAGTTTGTCGGTTTTTCTTGAGAACTTCTAATTTAGACTCGTACTTCATTCTCCGGTCAGGCACCACTGCCATAAGGTTGAAGCGGATGTCATGGTACGGCTCACTGCGGACGAGCACAGCAGCAGAATGAGAACTAAGCTTTGAGGGTTAATGTAAGAGCTATAGCATCACTAAAACGGCCTATCTGCTGCATAACTCACCCAGCTGTGGCCAGTCCAATCCTCTCCATAATAACCCGCCGAGCTTTATCAGTCCACTCCTCCTCTTCACCCCAGGGTCCTACATGAAACCATTTAAGGATATATTTTTAAAAAGCCCCAACACAAAGGATGCAGAACCCCAAAACCAGCAAAAAAAGTCCCAGAAACTACTGTCGTCAAATTCAGTTTGAGAATCAGAGGTCAAATCTGGGGATTTCTATCAGCTGTAGCTGTATGAAGTCTTACCGTGGTCAATGGGGTAAGCCTTCAGTCCGTCCAGCTCAAAGAGGCGGTCTTTGATAGGCACATAGCTAACAAAATGGAACGCTTCCATTGTACGAACCGCACTGATGCCGTTCTGCTTCTCCGGCAAGTGCCTCGGCTCCGGTCTCCATGGAAACACAAACAAGTTGAAGAAACTTTTTTTTTTTTTTAAGTGCCTGACATTCAACCAAATTAGCGTTCTTCTGAAAATCGGACAACACTTTTCTTTTTTAGGTTTCTCTAGAGACTTGTTGCTTTTCTGTTTCTAGAAGGGGATTTCAGGCTGCAGCCTACCTGGCATGGCTGTTATGGGCTCTGGCAAGCTCTGGGGCATTTCCTATAGCATAACCTTTACTCTACAGAGGAGAAAAAAACAATAGATAAATAAAGATGAACAGAGAAGAAAAATCAACAATCTTCAAAACATAACACAAATAATGTATAGTCAATATTTTAAAGTCTTAGGTATTCATTATAGGTTTAGACATTTTTAGTTTTTCAATAGCTATTCTTTTAAACTATTTGAGGACTACTGTAGTTTTCCTGAAAAGCCATTAGTTTTAATAATGATTTAGATAAATCTACAACAGCAACGCTAAAAAGAAGGGCTAAATAGTAAAAGTATCAGTGTGGAAGCATTACGTCCACTAAAATGCTGCAGTGAAACTTCAGGAGAAAGACACAAAAGAAAAAGCACAGAAATCAAGAACCAAAGCAACAAAGAAAAATGTTCTAAACTGTTACATCGCCAAGAGAAATGTATAAACCTAGACAGAGATGTTATTAATCAAATTTTGAAATTAACTTAGTTTGTCACATTCCCTCATCGGACTCAACAAACAAAATAATCATCCAACAGTGACTGCTAGAATGTGTTCTCACCAGGGAGAAGCAAACAAAAGCACTTACTTCTGGACTGAAGCCTTTAGTGAAAGCCTTAATGCGACTGAGTGTGGAGCCCAGCTCCACTCCACTGCAGTTCAGAAGGACACTTAGCAGAGCATGGGTAGCACACGAGTTTGGTATTAGCTAGACACATAAAACAAAAAAAACACACACTCTTTATATGAATACGGAAAAAAAAGCTTTTCCATGTATTCTCTACGATTCTACTGTGTCTGCTTAAACAAGGGTTCCTCTTTCTTTCTCCTCTTTCTGACAGATTATTTATTTATTCCTTCATTCGTCTTCTTCCGTTTGTTCCCTTTCGGGGTCACAGGGCTGCTGGGGCCTATCCCACCCACTTGTGGGCAAAGCACTGTCATGACAGTACAAATAGTAAAGAAAACGGATGGAAATTCATCTTTGTGACACCAAATAGGTGCAACCAAGATGCACGGTAAGTTAAGCGTGTTTGAGATCACCCAGGTGAACTCAACGCTGCGCCGATCACTGGGTGTGAGACATATATTTTTGTTTTTGCTCGAACATCACCTGTCAATCATCACAAAAATATCGCGAGAAAGATGTGGGAGCAAGGGGCAAACCTACCCGGACACAGCTGGAAATTTAGTACTGAACTGACTGAAAGCTGCCCTACAGACTACAAAACAATGCATTATGGGACATGTGTCCTGATGGTTTTTGTAGTTGAGTGATTAATTAAAATAATTTAAAATACCAATTCATTAGAAAAAGGCTACATACATTACAAAACATTAAAATAATCATAAAATATATAATAACACAGATCACACTAAGGGGGAGAGGAATATTAAAACTAAATTGAATGTTAAGGACAACTCCAACTTCCTGTTGTCCTTCAGTCTTGCTGCAGATCCCCCCCCCCACCGCCTGGTCTCCCCAACGATCCAGGCGTGGTGCCGGTTCATCTCAAGCACGTCTATCGTTGCATTTTCCCCACGTATTTTCAGTGTGTCTAAAACTAATGTTGTTTTTGCTCGAGTGTGTTTAATGTCCAAGCTCCCGTAGCTGTCACGCATGTAGGTGTGGGACATTTATTCTCCTCAGCAGACCCGACTCCCGCGGGAGCGGTGTGCTGCCGTAACAGCCGTGCATAAACCGTTTGATGCGCTGCCGTAACCGTAACCAAAACTTAACCTTCCTCCGGTTCTGTGTGACCCAGAGAAAAGTTCAGCACGGAGTCCATGTATTTAGAAAATTACGAGCGAATAAATGTGTTCTAAAAAGGAAAGTAAGGAACTCCTTAATGTGGTCCGGGGAGGGAGGGGGGTGTCAGGTGTCCGGCTTTCAAGCCCCGTCATTGTCCCGCCCCCAAGAGTCGTTTACCCCACTGTGATTGGTTGGTCAGCTCCGTGCACATCAATGAAAAAGTGTCATTCATTAAAACTGGCGGGCTGCAGTAACATTAAACTTTCATATTAAGGCGGGGGCCGCAAAATATCATCTTGGAGACCGCAAATTGCCGCGAGTTTGAGACCCCTGCTGTAGTTCTGTCACTGGTACACTAGCCGCAGGTCGGAAGAATGAATCAATAGTTCACTTACTCATAGCTCAGACGCACATATCAGGTTGTGATGATATTTGTCTCCGTTTCCTTCCCACAGATGTTAACGCTCGATTATCTCTAGGCCCCTCCCCCTCCACGCATTTTAGCCACTTACAGTGGCTTTCCCTATTCTTCTCACACGCAGTGGCCGCCTCACAGACGGGCATCACTCACGTGTGTGCTCGCGTTTCATGAGTATGTGCGCGAGTGTGTGTGTCTGCCTGTGTGCGTGTGCGCTCGCGTCTCATTGATTATTTAATTGATCATTGACGTGCCCCTTCCACGTTTAATGTATAAAAAAATACGTAGGGTGGGGGAGGCAAATTTACTGGTCGGGCATGTGCGACTGGATGTAAAATTCAGTCGCACACTCTCAAATTTTGGTCGCAAAATGCGACCATTTGGTCGCAGTCTGGAGCCCTGCACCCTGGACAGTCTGTTGCAGGGCCACAACCACACACACATTCAGTCTCACCCACGGACAATTTGGAGTAACCAATTAACCTATGAAGCATGTTTTTGGACGGCGGGAGGAAGCCGGAGAAAACCCACGCATTCACGGGGAGAACATGCAAACTCCACACAGAAAGGTCCCCCACTGATGTTCTGGTTCAGGTCCCCCAGCTGGGGGGCCTTCTTGCTGTGAGGCAAGAGCGCTAACCACTGTGCACCGTGCAGTCCCACTGTCAGCTTAATTTGTAAAAGTTCACTTACTGTCATTCTGCTTCTTAATGTGTTTTAGATTTTTCACTTCTCCTTTTTTTATTTCTCTAAAACTATTCCATGGAAAATAATATCCAATATGATCAGTTTTGCCATAATCAAAGCTGAGTGACTGAATCCCAAAATCAAGAGTGACTCCTAATCTACACAAACGGCTGAATAAGTGAAGGCAGAGTAAACCCTAAGCCCCTCACACCCCAACCTCAAATTACAAAGTGGTGGTGGGGGGCGATCAAACCACCAGTTCTGATCCAGATTGCAGCTCAGACGAGGAAAACAAAGACGTTCATGGATCTGCTGGTCTGACAGTAGAGGATCAGAATAGCAGGGAGCTCTGGGCTTGCCGTTGTCCTACAGTACACCAAGTATGGAAGCATTTGTGTCTCATAATTCTAAATTAAAGTCAATACCAGAAAAGCTTTTTCATTTTCAAAATGAAGCTGCGTCTGTTGACTCAAAAATAAACTGAAAAAAATCAATCCGCAAAAACGTTTTTTCTTTTTCTTCTTCAACACAGCTCCTTCATAAAATGATAAAGAAAATGGTATTTGGCATTTCACTTTCAAAAAGCTCTCTAGTAAATGTGCAGCAAAATTCAAATAGAAATATCTCATTTGAAAATGAAAATGGATCAACAGAAATGCTTCCGTACCCCTGGAACCTTTTTCCAACCGCATTTCTTCGCCTGATTCACAACAATTTGAGTAGGAAAAGCAACTTTAAGTTCAGTAATCTCATCCCTCAAAAACTCCAAAGCTAGAGATACATATGGTTTCTCTAGTCATTTTATTAAGCAATACAAAGATGTTCTTGCACACCCAATTGTACATCTGATTAATCTGTCCATTAACCATAGCATAGTCCCAACAACATGGAAAATTGCTAGGGTTATACCTGTTTTTAGGTCTGGGGACAAAACGAAACCTGAGAACTACCGTTCAATAAGCATTATACCAATTATTTAAAAAATCTTAGAAAATGGGTCACAACACAACTAACCATACATCTCAACAACAGTCAAACCTCTCTCCATCCAATGCAGTTTGGCTTCAGAAAATATCACTCCACTGATACAGCCACTTGTTGTTTCCTTGAAAATGTGAAACAGCTGCTTGACAAGGGAGGCTTTGTGGGTGCTGTATTCCTTGATCTGAAACGTGCCTTTGATACTATTAATCATGATGTTCTCCTTGCAAAGTTATCATATTTTAATTTCTCCAACAGTGCCCTCTGCTGGATGAAATCATATCTCCATGACAGAAAACAAGCTGTACAAATTGAAAATTCACAGTCATCGTTTCTTAGTTGTTCAGATGGAGTTCCTCAAGGCTCAGTATTGGGGCCACTTCTATTTAGTTTGTATGTGACCAACCTGCCAGATGTATGCAAAAAAACAAAAATACAATTATATGCAGACGATACAGTTCTATTTGCTCATGCCAAAACAAAAGCTGAAGCAGCTGCAGTTCTGTCTGGAGCCATGGTTCCAGTCTTTCAGTGGCTCCAAAAGTCATGCTTACATCTCAATACTAAAAAGACTGTATGTATGTTTTTTTCACGTCAGCCAACGAGGGAAGAACAGCCATCTGTAGTGGTCAATGGGGAGCGATTGGAAGTTGTAGAGCAATTCAAGTATCTTGGCGTAATCTTTGATTCAAACTTAACTTTTAAAGATCATGTAAAGAAAATATCCAATATTGTTAAATTTAATCTGTCAAATTTTAAACAAATAAGGTCTTCTCTCACTACTGAGGCAGCAAAGGTTTATATGCATTCATTGATTTTTAGTCATATAACTTGTTGTCTTACTACATGGTCCCAGACAAACGAAAGCACTTTGAAACCTCTCAAGTCACTGTTTAAGAGAACCCTGAAAGTTTTAGACAAAAAGCCTCTGCGTTCTCATTACTGTGGCATTCTAACCAAGTATAACATAATGGATTTTGAAAGTTATAAAATGTACACGGATGCCTGTCTCATTTTTAACGTTTTGAATGGGCTGGCCCCTCCCCCCTTGTTAGATTTTATAAGTAAAAAAAACAAATGTTGGAATAGGCACCAGGGCTTTAACTCAAGGGGACTGTAATGTTCAAAGGCGCAGGACTAAATTCAGCCAAACTGTGGTGTCAATCAGAGGCACACAGTTATGGAATACGCTGCGCCACAGCACATTAGGAACTGTGAAAACTACCCTACCTTCCAAACAACTCTGAAACAATGGCTGAAAACAAACCAGTCTTGCAGACATTAGTTATTGTTGTTTTTCTGTGACTTTCTTGGACTTTTTTAGACTTGCTTTTTATTGTAATAACCTTTGTAAATATTTTACCTCTAATATTGTGCTGTTTTATTGTGTTGTAAATGTAATTGTTGAACTTTTTATCCTGCCCTAGGACAGCAGATGAAATTTAGCTCCTGTGCTAACTCTGGCATATTTATGTTAAAGCAGCTGCTGAAACATTGTTTAATATGCACTGTCCTAATTCAAATAAATAAATAAAAAAATAATTTAAAAAAAGGTTTTCTGTACAGATGTCCTCATTCGTGAGAAAAATGCTACAAGAACACATTAAAAAGAACAAATTCACGACTTTGATCAGAGTGGCTCTTTAAGAGTATCGGGGGATTACAGGTTAACAAAAAATTAATTGAAACAGTGCCAAAAAGTGTTTAATTAAATTTGACCATTCTCATTTATTTTTGTTTAGTTGACTTATTTATGTATATTTAAACTCAAAAGTACATTTTTTGTATTATATTTCATCCAGTATGTTCAAAGAATGACAATAATTGCATTTAAAGCCTTAACTTTTGTAGTGAGAATTTAATGTTTGATACGCATTTGTATGAAGGTATAACTGCTGATTGTATTGTTTTGTGCATTATTCTTGCTTTGATTGCTTGAAATAAACCATTTAAAATAAAATATAAAAAAAGTAGAGTTCCAAAAGAAAAAAGAAAATGAAATGGTAAATCTAATGGTAAACTAAACATTAAATCCAACGCTGTATTTATAAAACAAAAATATCCTCTTACCTGATGAGCAAAAAACATGTCATTTACAATTTCCTCATCGATGACCGAAGTCTCGTCCACCAAAGTGTTCACTTTCCTCCTGGATCGGCGCTCTTCAATCCACTTGAAGAGGAAGATGAAGCCATAGACGGGACTGAAAAGTTGAGCAAAGCTCATTATTCTATTCTATATACTTGAATTTCAAGTGTTGCTAATATTAATATGCAGCTTTCCTGAGCAAAAGTGGTAACTTGAACCTTGAAAATTGTTTTAATAAGTATACATAAGTAAAAGCTTAAGTATAGCTAGTATACAATTGACCATGTACTACATAAAGAGTTGAAAGTATACCAACTGAATAGTTCTTCAGACTATATCGGAACAATATAAGTGTACAACATATAGACAGTTTATTAAAAATCCAACATCCCATTCTCAGTGGTCTTTAATTATGATAAAAATTTTAAAAATTGCATCCGTTTACATGCTCTCCCACTAGCTTACAGCCCGTCACACCGCCAAACACAAAAGTAGCAGTGCAACAAAAACGGCGAGCAATATATTGGAGCTATGGAGACGTACAGTTCTGAGCCAGATACCAGCTCAGACGAGGAAAAGGATCCATTTGTCTGGGAGCGGATGCATCAGAATGGAGTGGAGCTGTAGCTTCTACATGACAAATAAAACAGCATTTTTCTCATCTGATCCTGATTCACAATTATTTGAATAAATAAATACTCAGAAGTGTCATTTTATGCTTCATTTTCTTCATTTATGTCTCCAATCGTGAGAGTTGGAGTAGGTTTTCAAAGATTTTTTTTGCAGATGATTTACATTAGGCTTGAGGTACAAATACCAATTAAAACTACGGAGACAATTCATAAAATACCTTTGACACTTGCTCTGGAGATCATAGATTTCTTCAACTTGCACACCTTTGACCCCTTTAATAAATTGGGAAACAGGTTACAGCCATTATTTACCCTCTGATAGCCCCAGTGAAGACAATCATACAACCACAGATTCATATAACCACAGTAGCATCCGAGAGAAAACTAGCATCTTACCAAAATCTTCTACCAGCAGAGTGAAGAGTCCTGAAAATACAAAAGAATACAGAAACAACCCAAATATAAAACCACAGACCGCGCCAACGTTTATATAGACGACTAAACAATATAAAACTTTACTACAAATACACCTAAAATAGAAATAATAATGATGCTAATATTCGTTAAAACCGCTACGAGGTGAAAGCTAACGTTTGCTAGCCGAGTCGTCTGTCGTGTGAAAGATTTCTCACCTGGATCGCTCTCTAGCTCCAGCCAACCTTTATTCATGTTGTTTTTCTGCACAACACACTGTTACTTAAGATGTCTTCCAATCCATGGCCGAAAGCGCGAGAGCAATGTTTACCTGAATGCCGCTTTTATTATTTTACATTTAAAAAACCTCCACAGAAAACTCAACATAAACACAATAGAGAGAGTCGGTCGCTGGTTATTACGTCATCAAAACGCGCCGGAAGTTTGTCGTAAATAACCGTCCGGAGTCAAATCTTTTGTAGTTCATGCGCGACAAATAATAATAATAATAATAATAAAAATCTCATCAATTTTTTTAAACAAATATTTATCCTATTTTGACGTCATTTTTGGACCTATATGTTTTTAAAGGGGATTAATACAATGCACATAATAATGCACACAGTCCTTTGCTTTCGGCTATAATGAAGTGTGATGCCACCTTTAAATCAATAATTGTGTTCTCATTAATTATGCCATGTACTTAAAAATCTAAATTTTTTGTTTTTTCGTGTACGTTTTTTCGAAATAACATAAAAATGTACACGTTGAATAAAATACAATTTTTTCTCTCTATTTCTAGCGTTTTCAGACAATTAACTTAAGCACATTGATAAATTTTCATTAAAATATAGTTTGGGGACATTATGTAAAAATACGTAGATAATACTACTAATACTACTGTTCCACTGTAAAAAAAAAACACAAAATAAACTAAAGTTGTTTGGCAGGAACTTTGGGTTGGGTCTTTCCTCTACGGGGACATAATTTGTGGTCACACTAGAGGAAAATGGAAATAAGCAACGTTTATCAGTTCATTTAAACATTCTCGTATTTACTGATAGAAGTGTTCCTGCGCGCGCGCTACCGAACCTACTAACTGACCCGCGCGCCATCCATAAGGTAAGCTGGAGAACACCTGAGCGTTAAGTGTTAATGACGCGCCTTAATTAGCCGTGCGTGTTAGCCTCGGCTGTAATTTGGCTAGCAGCAGCAGCAGCAGCAGCAGCGGTACACCTACACAATATCAGGTCATTATCTCCTAGCGGAATGCGGGAGCTGGATGTTTTCCTGCTAAATGCCCTCCGCTTTAGTATAGTTTACAAACAGTCATTCTTTCAGCTACTCGGGTGCTACGTTAGTTTTTGGGTTATTGAAAATCGTTTTTTTATGTTTTTTTTTTTTTTTAGCTACAAACTTACTCTAGTTCTGAGAAACAACATTACAGTGGATTCTGCCTCACCAGGCCATTTTCTTGTCGTCGTTGGACATGCAGCACAGCAGTCACAGCGATGCTTTAAGTTTATGTGACATTATCTGGATATTTCTCTAAAGCCTTTGGTGGAAACTTCCAATTTAGAAGCCTAACATTTAAACAACTCAAAAAGGAATATTCTTACCCATCAACCCCGATTTTATTTATTTTTTTCATGCAATTATTATTAATAAACTGATTAACAATGGAATATGTATCTGTTAGAATTTGCATTAAACGAGTTAAAATAATCACATATCACCATTAAAAGGGGGGGAAAGGGATTTCTAAATGCAATAACAGTTTGAGATTTTCATACCTCTGGTTTGTGTAAAAAGTTTTGCGTTTACAGCTTAAAAAATCATTTAATGAGTTTAGTCTAGACATACACTTTCTTTTCTTTGCTAATGAGCAACTAACGAGCATTGGAACAAAGCAAAGCATAATGAAACCTTCGTAAATTTAGCACAATGCGCTTTAAACCTACAGTGTAAAGTATGCAGTAGAGCTGCAACGATTCACTTTGTTTAACATATGCGTCAGTTTTAAACAATAATTGTGGCATTTGCAGCCCAGAAGGGCTCTGAAATGTAGTTTAGAACGTAAACAAAAGCATGCAGAGACTGGGTAATGCATCTCAGCAAAACGCATTTTACAAATAAAAGTGTTTGCACAATAAAATTGGTTCAATTAATAAAATGATTAGTGAGCTGATGTTACCAAAAAGGAAGAGATGCAGACTAACAGAAAAAGTAAAAGCCCCAGTGTGAGATGGTGGCATTCTCACGGTTCTCTGGGACGTCTCAGCTTTTAAACAAAGATCCCATCTGAGCTGCAAAAACACGTCTTTCCTCTTCACTTATCAGCAACATTTCAACTGTTAGTTTATCCTTTTTAATCTACCAGACATCGGTTAACAACATCACATTAACTGAGCATGTACTCGCTTTTCCCCCTAACAACCAAAATCGTTATCCATATACATCTGGATGATTTTAATGATCTTTTTTCACTAAAACTGCTGTGTTAATGCTGAGTTTGATTGACTTTGTATCAAGCTAACGTAATCTTTAAGCACTTTAACTGTAGTGTGAAGCGGGTGAAAGGGTTTTTGTTGGCTTGGAGATCAACACAAAGTAGTTTACAGGTACAGCTAGAGCTGCACGATGTGAGGAAAACTCGCGATTTGTGATATTAGTGATCAATATTGCAATGACGATATAACTTGCGATACATGAACAAATGGCAAATCCACCAAAAACATAATTTCCATTTCACTGCAACAGTTTAATGTAAATAAGAGTCAACATTTCTTCAATTATTCTCCAAATGAGCCTCGTCTACATGGGAGGCAAACATCTAACATCAAAGGAGTCCACCTGATTGGTCAAATACATAAAGAATTTACTTGATTCGTTAAATACTTCAAGCTGCCATAAGATTGTTTTAGCACAGTTAACCATTTATCTCAATTTTCTCCAACGTTTGCGACATGCGTACTGCGCAGCTTGATATCGTGATAACTTGTCCAGACCTCGCTACAGCCACGTCTTTGTGTTAACAATCTTCCCAGACAAATGACTGTGGCTTCTGTTTGATTGTGTGCTTTTGTCCTTCAGTGCTTCAGATGAAGGCATTTAGGTAATTGTCTTAAAACTCTGTAAGACAGCATGTCTGAAGAGGCATTATCAGATAGCGACCTGGAGGCCAGCGTCGACAGTGAAGAAGATTATTTGGAAAATATGGAAGAGGAGGATGAAGACATGGATGAAGATGAAAATGATGGTGATGATGAGGATGAGAGTGCTGGTGAGTTTTTTTTTTTTTTTTTTTCCCCTCATTTTTCCCAAAGTTTTGATTAAGTAGGCCAACATTTTACCACATATATACACACTATATGTCAGGGGTGGGCAAACATTCTGACTCGTGGGCCACAGAGGGTTCTAAAATTTAACAGGACTGGGAGCGGACGCACAGCATGATTTGGCAATCCACCTTCAAAAAGAAGGAAATATTATAGAATCTGAACAAAAATGTGTTTTATCTGTAAATGAAAATGTTTATGTATTTTTTTTTAACTGAACATTCTGGTGTTTTTATCTCAAAACTGTGACTTTTGTTCTCATTCTTAATGCCAGTTGCACCAATGGCTTGATGTCCTTCATGGAAAGAAGCAAACTTAGAAAAAATGCAGCATTCATGTGGAATGATCAGAGAAATTACTGTCCACGTCGGAAGACACAACTAAACATTAGAAAAACAACCAATCTTCCAACACAACACCAGTGCATGATGAGTTTCTCCACCTAAACAAAAGTTGCTTTATTTGTAAAGTGTCATCTATGGGGAGACACCAGAATTACAGAGAAAATTAGTCAATCAGACATATCAATATAATTGATTTCAGTGTGGCGGGTCAGATTAAATAGTTTGAAGGGCCACATGTGGCCCCCCGGGCCGTACTTTGCCCATCCCTGCTATATTTATATATTTACAGTTCAGTTCAAATGCTGTTCTTTTTTTTTTCAAGATCGACCCGGAAGTAACCAGAGCCAAACAGAAGAGGCTGAAGATGAAAATGAATCTCCTTCAACCCCCTCTGGAGAGCCTTCTTCTCAGCCTGCATCTGGCTCCTCTTCCAGGGCTCCCTCCAGACCTGCGTCCCGTTCTCAGTCTGCAGAGAACGAGAGGAAACCATCCATCAGTAAAACAAAGAAACAGAAAGCCTCTAAATTATCCAAGCCTGCAAAAGGTTCCAAAGCTCCCAAGCTATCAAAGCCTGCACACATGAGAAAAAACATTAGGTTGGTCCGTCCGTTGTGTTTTTTAGGCGTGTCAAATCGCTTTGGGGTTCGTCGAAACATAGACTGTACTTTGTGATCACAGAAAGCTGCTGCAAGAAGACCAGCTGGAGGCTGGGACCAAGGCAGCTCAGCAGGAAGAGATGGAGCGACGGAAACGACTGGAGCAGCAAAGAAAAGATTTTCCTACCCTGACTCCAGCTGCTCCAGACTCTCAGATAGGTAATGTGTGTCAACCATGGTCAACGTTGCTGTTGAGGATCGCTGCTAATCCCTTCCTCATCTTTCCAGCACTGGAAGCGGCAGCGTTGTTAGGGGATGTGTCTCATTTGGTCCCTGCCATACGGGGCCAGCAGGATGTCATCTGTTTGGACAGCAGTGGTGAGGAAGATGAAAAAGAGGAGCTAAAGTTGCCTCCGCTTGCTATCAGAGACGGTGAGATCCCTTCTCTTCCCCTTGACTTCTTGCTCTGGTTGCAAGTAAGTTCTGAAACTTTAACTTGTTCAATTATGATGCAGATGTAATTGAGCTCAGCTCAGGAGATGAAGACACCATGCAGATAAGCAGCGAGTCGGCTGAGGATGACGCTGATGGCGTCCCCGGCTCGGAAGAGAGCAGCGGCGCACACATCAACGACGCGCTCAACCTGCCGGATGCTCAGGGTCAGGTGCTAGTTAATATAAACCACCCTGCAGAGGAGAAAGACATATTTCTTGCCCCACAGCTGGCAAGGGCTGTGAAGCCTCACCAGGTACGTCTCTGATTTCATTTGATCGTCTGTCCTGGAGAGGTCTGTTTCTGAAAGTCAAGAGTTTTTGTGAATATTTTCACGTTTAGATTGGTGGAATCCGGTTTCTCTACGACAACCTCATCGAGTCTCTAGAGAGGTACAAAACCAGCAGCGGCTTTGGCTGCATCCTCGCTCACAGCATGGGGCTGGGCAAGACACTACAGGTCATTTCCTTCATTGACATCCTGCTGAGGAACACTGAAGCCCACACCGTGCTGGCCATCGTCCCCGTAAGCGCTGAAATGTCACTCTAACACTGTCAGAATTTCCTCACTGCTCTTTAACCTCTAAAAGACTATATACCATGGTCCGGGTGAATACTCAGTCCTGATTGGCTGCTGGGTGTGCATTAAAAAGTGATAGCCGCAGATGGCACCCTGCTTGTTGGATTGGGGGGTTAAACCATGGCTGTGTCTGCAGCTCACCGCTCCCCTGGGGGAGGGGTCAAATGCAGAGAACAAATGATGGGACTTCAACTTTAGATCGTGATCAAAAAGAGGAAAAAGCAAAAAAAATCAACAAAAAATCCCCCAGCTTGCTCCCCCTTCCATCTTACATGGGGAGTTAAAATCACTTGACATCTCCGCCCACAAACATGTGACCCACCAGCCGATTACCTACTCAATTACCCCCAGTAATACTGTAATCCAAACAGAAGCAATATTCATTGACGTTAATAAAAACCACAGTTGTCATGGCACCTGCAGACCACGCCAACCTTCTGTTCCCTCATCTGCAGGTGAACACCCTTCAGAACTGGCTGACAGAATTCAACCTCTGGCTTCCGCCCTCTGAGGTTCTTCCTCCTGACACAGATCCTTCCGTGGTCCTAGCTCGCACTTTTAAAGTTCACATTCTCAACGATGAGCACAAGTATGTTGTGCACCGGCCCCCGTTTGTGCGAGGTCCGGCATTCCTGGCTGATCTTACTGCCTGTTTGACCGACAGAACGACACTTGCCAGGGCGAAGGTTGTGGAGGAGTGGTCTAGAGACGGGGGCGTGCTGCTGATGGGGTACGAGATGTACCGCCTGCTTTCCATGAAGAAAAGTTTTGTGATGGGTAAGAAGAGGAAATCAAAGAAACCTGCTGGCCCTGTCATCATTGACCTTGATGAAGAGGACCGACAGCAAGAACTCATGAAAGGTAGGTAGTTGGTAAATATTTGGACTTTGCATTAAAACATATATTTTTTAAAGATTATATGAAATAAAATTGGTGTAAATCTGCAAAAATAAAATTCCCAGTTTTTTGGGGATTCAAAAAAAAATTCAATTTTGTTAATAAAATTCAGACTTTTGTTTTTGTTTTATTTTTATTTTATTTGAAGAGTGTGTGGAATCAAACCCTAATGCTGCGTTCACACATGTGAACACGAGTCACACGCTCCACAAGAAGGAAATGAAACTGAATTGAATTTATGGAAGACTTGGCATCATAGAATTCTGGCTGGGCACAAACCACAATGATTAATTTCTGATTCACGATCAGTATTCCAACATTTGACACTTCCGCATATTAAAAGGGACGCCGTCCACACGTCACTATCAAATCCAAGTCCCTGATTGGTGAAGATTCGACCTGGTTTAACTAGCAATGTGCGTTCAGAACGCTCAGAAAAACGTTATAGCAGCTAACAAATTCTAGAGTTTTGAATGCGGAAGCCCAAAATGCACATTCCCACATGATTACATAGACTTTTCAGTGGAAGTGGTCGCCTAAATGCGTTGCCGGGGGCGATGTGAATCTCAAACTTCCACTATCAGCGCTTACGTTCTACCTCTACATTACTAACCTAAGCTCAACACAGTTACAAAATCTTTCTCAGTAGTGATGCAAAAATCTCTTTTCTTCTGTTTATGGTCAAGCGAGAGTAGATGAAAAACATATTGACATGCGTCACTGTGGAGGTGACATCACTGATACCCCAGAGAAAGCAGATGATCCAAATGTGTCCATTTGTTCAGATGCGTCATGTACAGAGTAGCGTTACTTTGTTGTTTGATCCACTGGGCCCTCCCTTGCTAGGCATTGAAAAGGCCATAGCCCGGCCTGGTCCTGATGTGGTGATCTGTGATGAGGGCCACCGCATCAAAAACTACCATGCCAGCACATCGCAGGCCCTGAAGAACATCCGCTCCCGGCGCAGGGTGGTGTTGACCGGCTATCCGCTGCAGAACAACCTCATCGAGTACTGGTGCATGGTGGACTTTGTTCGGCCAGACTTCTTAGGAACACGGCAGGAGTTCAGCAACATGTTTGAGCGGCCCATTCTCAACGGTCAGTGTGTGGACAGCACACCTCAAGACGTACGCCTGATGCGCTACCGCAGTCATGTCCTGCACAGCCTGTTGGAGGGCTTTGTTCAGAGGTAAACTTCCCGTCACGTCATTATTATTCAAAGGTGGACCCTATTGACAGGTGTTTAGTTTCATCACTCTTTTTTTTTCTGGTTCACAGACGAGGCCATGATGTGCTAAGAGACCAGCTGCCAGCAAAAGATGAGCATGTCATTTTGGTGCGGCTGTCTTCTGTCCAGAGGGCGCTGTATACCGAGTTCATGAAACGTTTTCGAGAAGCTGGGAACAGCGGCTGGCTTGGTCTTAACCCACTCAAAGCCTTCTGCGTGTGCTGCAAGGTGAACCCTGGGGTCTGCCAGAAGCTGCAGGGATGTCCTCTGCCTGTTTGCATTTCTTTACATCTTTCTTGATCTGCACAGATCTGGAATCACCCAGACGTCCTCTATGAGGCCTTACAGAAGGAAAACCAGGCTAATGAGCAAGACCTGGACCTTGATGACATCACTTCAGCTGGAAACGCCCGCTGCCCTGCACCCAGCACGGGCCTAAAGGCCAAAGCAACAGACTCCAGTAACAGCAAAGTCAACAGTAGCCTTCCACCACTCAACGCCTCGCAGGACAGAACCAACCAGGTCATTACATATGAATGGGTACGTTGAGAGCACAGTCCTGTAACACCTGATTGGTTGAGGATGCGTTGTGGAAAGAAAAAGAAAAAATCATGATCTAGTCTCTTTTACTGGTTAAAGGTGAATTTCTGTCTTAGGCAAAGGACATCATGTCAAACTACAGGATGGGAGTTCTGGAGAACTCTGCCAAAATGTTGCTGCTCTTCCATATAATTGATGAGAGCGTCAGGAAAAGAGACAAAATTTTGGTCTTCAGGTAAGTTTTTGTTCACTTGATTCTTAATAATATTTAAAAAACAGCCAATGCTTGAGATTCTTGGACTAAATACACTGCAAACACTGAATCTTAAGGAAGTTACAGGAAAATAATCTTATCAATAAAGGTTTTCTTTAATAGCAAATCAAACATGTTCTAGCCACTAGAACTTTTTTCTTTAAATAAGAATTCTCGATCATTTTTCTGACTTGACAGATTTTTTGGTTGATTATTTCTATGACTGATTATTTCTATGGCTGATTATTTCTATGGCTTTCTACGGCTGTTCTTTTAGCAGAGTATTAATAGAAAATCCCATTCTAACCTAAAGGAATGTGCTTTGAAAAGTAAACCTACTGATGTTTCAAAGAGATTCCTAAACTGTGTGTCCACTAGCCAAAGTTTGTCTACGCTGACGGTCATTGAGGACTTCTTATGCAAGAGACCGATGCCTCAAAACATCAACTCTTCTGACAGCCAGAACCAGAACTGGGTTCGCAACCTCAACTACTACAGTGAGTCCAGTCGTCCTTCCTCTCAGACTCCCAGCTGTGTCGCTTTTATTCCTCTGTTCATCTCCCAGAGACAGACGGGAATAGAACTGTGAATGAATAGAAATCACACGCTCATTTAAACAAGTCATCCATGTTTCTAAACATATTCTTCAAAAATAAGTTGAAAACATTTCTTCATTTATTTATTTGTACAATGAAATGTGACTATTTGCAACAGAATTTGTGAGTCAGTCCCCGTTCTTTTGTTATTGTTTCACAGCATGTTTTTTGCTTTTCTGTGATGGTAACCAAATTATTTCAGAAACTTTGAGATAACTATTTGCATTATTATTATGGTCTGTGGTAAGCTTGCACACTAAATGGCAAATTTAGCATTACTGCCATATCAAGCTGTGCAGTACACATATCGCAAAAGTCTGTAAAAATTGCAATAATAGGTTCCCTTAAATGTGCCAAAACAATTTTCTGGCAGCTTGAAGTATTTAACAAATCAATCAAATCCATTTATGCATTTGACCGATCAGGTGGACTCCTTTGATGTTAGATGTTTGCCTCCTATGTAGACGAGGCTCATTTGGAGAATAGCTTAAGAAATGTTGACTCTTATTGAAATGAAACTGTTGCAGTGAAATAGAAATGATATTTTTGGTTTGGTTTTGCTGTTTGTTCATGTATCCCAAGTTAAGTCGTCATCACAATATTGATCACTGATATCACAAATCAGGAGTTTTCCTCACATCGTTCAGCCCCAGTCTGTGGGAATAACTGTGACAATGAATCCATATTTGGAGTAAAGACTTTCTTTCCAGCTTGTTTTCCAGCTTCTTTCACTTCTCAACCATGGATTCATTCATCTTGAATTCTCTGGCAGCGGCTGGATTCCCGCGTTCCTCAGCGTAACTGATAGCTGCAGTTTAAACTGTGCTTCATAAGTGTGTCTCTTCACAGTTTTTTCAGGTTTTCCCAAACGACGTTGTTCTGCATAATTCACATACCTGCACTTTAGCACTTTGTGGGCGTGTCTTCTTTCACATCCTCACTTCCCTGCTTACCGCTGTCATGCTGTCCTCTCCTACGTCCTTTTTACCAAAGTCACACAACAGCCCATTAGGCGCACCACACCATAGGGCCCACCGTACATTTTTGGAGAAATTTACGACTTTAAAGTGTGCCTTGTGGTGGTGAAAGTACGGTAAGCCTGTCCTCCACCTTGATGTGTTCTGTTGTTTGACAATTATGAGGGGATTGTCCGTCTGTCTGCAGGACTGGACGGGAGCACCTCCGCTTCAGAGAGAGAGCGCCTTATAAACCAGTTTAATGATCCAGGAAACAACAAAGCCTGGGTCTTTCTGCTCTCCACCAGGCACGTGTAGCAGCTTCCTACACCATTTGCAACTCATCCTTTTCCACTTGAAGTTTGTTTAGAATTCTGTTGTTTTCTTCCCTTTTTCTCAGAGCGGGCTGTTTAGGGGTAAATCTGATCGGTGCCAATCGCGTTGTTGTCTTTGATGCTTCCTGGAACCCCTGTCACGACGCCCAAGCTGTGTGCCGCGTGTACCGCTACGGCCAGGTGAAACGCTGCTACATTTACCGCCTGGTCTGTGACTTCACCCTGGAGAAGAAGATCTACGACAGACAGGTGTCCAAACAGGGCATGTCTGGTAGGAGAGCGCCGCCTGCGTCCCACAACCGAGCAGCCCGCCTCGCTTCCAGCTCCTCTGTTGAAACCATGCCGTCTTTCTGTTAAAGATCGCGTCGTGGATGATTTGAATCCGGTGCTGAACTTCACCCGGAAGGAGGTGGAGTCTCTGCTGCACTTTGTGGAAGAGGAGCCGGAAACGGAGAAAATCTCTCTGGAGTCTCAGAAGGATTACGAGGAAGTGATGTTCAAAGCTTGTCAGCTCTATCCCAATCTAATCACCAAGGTACCCATGCTCCATATATGACCCATTATTCCTACAGAGTTGCCTTTTACGGAACTGAACTGTCTTGTTGTTGTTAGATTTGACTGCTTTCCTATCCTGTGTTGTTTTTAGAAGGTCGACAATTTCTCACCATCGAAATGTTGTTTTTCTATTCTGGTGGGTTTCAAATATTCAGAAAGATGAATTAGTTTGTTTCTCTGCTGTAAATCTGGAAAATAAATGACAATGCAGGGAGATGAAAATAATTATTCACCACTTTTTAATGTACTGACACCTTTAGAGAGGAGCATTTTAAGCAAAGAAAAGCACAAGAGGCAACACAAGACATAGCCAAGACAAGACACAAGACAAGAGGCCCTCAGTTGTCATCTGTCTGCCCAGCTGTTGGACAGGACAAGTTAATTAAAAAAAAAAAAAAAAAAGGAGATTTATTTTCAATTCCACAAAGGAATGTGTTGACTTGTGAAATATGAGTTTGTATATTTAACTGAATAATGTCCGTATTCATGTTTAAAATGCTTTCTTTTTCATTCCAACAGCCTCCTTTCCACCATGAATCTCTGCTTGTGGACCGTAAAGAATCCAAACTGACTAAAGCGGAGAAAAGAGCTGCAAAGAAGAGCTATGAGGAAGAGAAGCGAGCCTCTGTGCCGTACTCTCGTCCTTCATACGCTCCCTATTACCCAACAAGTGAATACACACTTGCAAGCATTGCTGCCTTCAATCAGCGAGGCTGGTAGGTTGAAGCCGCTTGTTTGACCTTTTTTAGAGGTTTTTGTAATAAAATGTCTAAAAAGGATTTCTGAAATCACTTTTAGTTTATGACGATCCTAAACATTAAGTCTCATTCGTTTTTGTTTTTTGTAACAGTAAAACCACTTTAGCCTGGAAATGTACTTAAAGGTTTTCTGCACCACAAAGACATGTTTTATTTAGACATTTTTGGTGGGAAAATGCTAGATTTTAAATGTTTTTTCTGACTTGTGCTGTGTCCAAATTCCCACCCGAACCCCTAACTGCGTACAAGCAATTCAGACACCGCGCTCACGACTTGTTTTTTTTGTTTGGTTTTTTTTTGACGGCGGATATGACGTCGATTTCAGGAAGTTAGAATCTGATTGATATGAGCGTTTGTGACAATTATTTATGATCCACTGTCTTGATAAAGACCTTGATGGTTTATTAAAAAAATACATTTAAATACATTTGTTTTTGCAAAAATTGTTCAGACGCAATGCATTGTGGTCTTTATTCGCTGATCTAGTGAGCATAATGTACACTGGTTTATGCAGAGACTTCTGGGATATTTCTAGGGCTCTGGGTTTTGGAGTTGTAGATTGGGACAGCACTAGAACATGACAAACGCACTAAATAGTGAGTAGTGAAGGAATTCTGGCAGAACGTTGGTCTCTTCATCTCTTTGCTTTCCCTATAAAGCAGGACGTGGTTTTTAGCTTGTTTTTTCAGGGATCATGTCTGCTAATCACCTCTACTCACCAGTGAGAAGCTGTAAAGACTGAAATGTTTGGAAAAGAAGGAGAATAGCTATCGAGGCCTGCATGTGGAGTTCAGCCCACTCAGATGAAAAGTGTGTTTTTTGGTGTTTTTAACATGTTCTTGTGGCAGTTTTCTCATTACTAAGGACATGTATAAAGAACATCACTCAAAGTTGATTTCTGAGTGTAAAAAAAGAGCGTATTTGTGATGTAGAACACACGCTGTGTGGGCCACAAGCTCCCTGCTCTGCTCCATTTTGATGCATCGACCTAAACATGACTACATCCATGTATGTCTTCACTTCCCTCACCTGAGCCGGCATGCTGCTCCAAGCTGCACATCTGGAAAGCTGCAGTATTGCTCTCTGTTCTTGCTGCAACGGTAACATTCAGCTGGAGGTATGAGAGGCTGTAAGCTAGCGGTAGAGCGTGCAAACACATGGCTCAGCTCAGGTCTGAATGATGGGAACATGGGTGGGATTACTCCATGTACCCCCCCCCACACACACACACACAGACACACACAGACACACAACTTGGAGGCAAATTTCGAATGAACTCGTGCCGCTCTGCAGAAACTATGTCCTAGAAAACGACACGGGTGTTTAAATTTTGCCTAAAAACAGCAGAATCCTAGTTAAAGACCACTGAGAACACTGTTACAACAGATGATCGGCATGGGGCGTTTAGATCTGTCTCTATATGTTTAGGCACCACCTGTCCAGGCCTGATGACAAACCGGTGGCGAGTGTCCGGCCCATCCAGTCGACCCCGATCCCCATGATGCCCCGGCAAGCCGGCCTGGGCGTGGCTGGCTCCAGCTCTGCCGGCAGCCTCCCCGTCAACTTCCTGCAGAAGGCTGGAGTTTATGTGCAGAGGATCGTCACCACGACTGGTAGCACTTATGCTCCGAATACACTGACTTCCTGAATGCTGCATTGGAATTTTCCTGCTTCCTTCTAAACTTAACAAAACTTCTAACTGTAATACTGAGATTTTCCTCTGGGTCTGTAGATATTGTCATTCCAGGAGCTAACAGTACCACGGACGTTCAGGCTCGCATCAGTGCTGGGGAGGTCATCCACATTATTCGAGGATCCAAAGGTACTTTAGACCCCACCCAGCACAGTTTGAAGATGGAAACCAAAGGTTTCTGTTGGCCACATGTTCCTCTCCTCAGGCACCTACATCAGGACAAACGACGGCAGAATTTTTGCCATCCGATCGGGGAAGATCAGTCGACCTGTCACAACGGGGTCCGCCGCTCCAGGAGGTATGGAGTAATGCTGTTCCCTCATTTAAATCGCTCATGTAGGAAGAAAAAAAAAAGCCAATCATGAAAAAGTGGGGGGTCGTACGGTTACATGGACAAAAGTAGTGGGAATGAAGCGGTCAGAATAAAAAGGCGTCATTGTTGATCCGATCGTGGTGCGTGGAAACGGTTTAATCTGATCCTGGGTCACTGCTGCTCCGGTTTAGGTCAGGCATAGACGGTGTGGCTCCAGAGAGGGTTTTGGAGCACGAACACGACCGACCGGCGTGTCTCTGAGCAGAGCAGGACTCGTAGCTTCGTGTTTGCGGGCGGGGGCGGGTGTTTTGTTACAGTGAGCGCTCCGGAGGAGGCTTCGGACCGTCCGGCCGCTCTGCGTGAGCGAGCCGCCGGACGCAGGAGAACCGGGTCTCCAAGCAGAGGAGCGGCTCTGGGACGGCGTGTGAATGCAGAAATGCCACTCAGTCCTGAGAAACCGTGAAAACCATCACGAGGATTCATGTTTCCAGTGGTGTCCAGACAAAATAAAGGCTGAAGTTATTCCCACATGTTTCCATGCAGCAAAGATGCAGATTGCAGCTTTGACCGCATGGATTTGAACCACATCCACGGCTAAGCGTTGTTGTTTTCACGTATTAGCCTAATCCTAACCCTTCTTCCGGTTCCGTTCTGCCAAGAAAAAGAGCATGCATTAAACAAATTATGAGCAAACAAGCGCTTAACAATAATGAAAGCACTTTTAGAAGATCATCTCGCTCTGTGTTGCAGCTTGTTTGTTTACAGCAGAACTTGATATTTCTTCTTCTGCGGTCGTTTCGGGTGTTTTAGAGAGTTCTGCGTCTGTCACAATGACTTATTTCAGTCAAAGTGTGGCGTATGGAAACGATTGTTCTTCATCATTTATGCAGTGTCTTTGATGTTTTCCTAAAAGATATTCTTACAGAGAAATGGATTCCGTTGAAGCATAAATGCGTGCAGCTGTTCATGAGCGACTTCCTGTTCTCGGCAGAGGCTCAGTTGGTCCATCCTGCCAGCAACGGCTGTTCCTCACCTGTGGATCAACAGCGCCGCTCCCCAGTGGGCGACCAGCGGTCGTCCTCTCCGCTGAGCTCCGAGATTCTCCGGGAGATCAGCCGCTACTCTCTGTCTGCGGACGAGCCCCCCCTCCCTGGCGGCGGGGAAACCGCCTCGCAGTCGTTGGATGTGCCGACCGACAGAGACGCTGGCCAGAGTTGCGAGCACGGCAGGCAGCTGAGCGACGACCTGCTGCGCTCGGCCTTAGAGATGCGGGGGAGCAAACGCAAACGCGAGGACAGTCAGGGCAGCACGCAGATCCCAGACAAGCCCGGTTCTGCTGCAGCCCAGTTCCCGGGCATGTCCATGAGCTCTGGCGGGCTCAGTTTTCCCCCCGTGGGTCTGAACTCCTCCTCCTTACTGGGGAACCTCGGTCACATGAGTCACCAGCTTCTGATGGCGGGCGGCGGTGGGTCGTCATTCCTTCAGACGCCAAGGCAAACAATGGCCGACCTACAGACTATGTTTCCCACACCAAGCACGGACCACCTGAGGCAGCCCCCCACCGGAAACGGGCACCTTCCTCCTCCCTCCTCATCCTCTGCTTTTTCCTCCACTGCTACCACCATTCCAATGTCCTCTGCGGCCTCAGCAGCCACTTCCTCCTCCTGCCCGTCAGCCTCGCTCCCTCCTTACCTAATGAACCCAAACATGGCCGGGCTTCTCACATCCCGGTTCCCTCTGACTTACAGCCAGTCGTTGCTCTCGGAGCCGGGGATGTTCCCCAGCTCGCTCCTGGCAGGAACTGGGGGGTTCTCGGCGTCCAACTCCAGCTCCGCAGCCGGCTTTCTGTCGCCGTTCAACAACCCCACCTCCAGCCTTTTGGGGGCAGCCCTTACTCAGCCCGACAGATATCCAGGCGCAGTGAACGGAGGTGACAGTTCGGATGATGATGTCATAGAGGTGACAGGACAGTAGAGCCCCGAATGAGCCGCATCCGGCGTTCTACCAGGAAAACACCAGGTTTAGGAATCAACCTGGTTTGTTACATTCAGTCGCAGCACCTCAGCAAATGTCCAAAACACGACACATGAATATTTTTTCATATTAACAAAGACAAAAAATACAAATTCATTCTCAGGATCTTAGGTTTACTAATTCAGAAATGACATTAAGGTCACATGATGCAGATTTGAAGCTGCAGTCAGAACCTGAAGCAAACCGCGACCAGACTCTTCATCTGCAACAAGAGAACCCCACCTTAGTAACTCTAAAAACCAAAATCCTGATGCTGAAAATCCCAGAGATGATGACCAGCTGAGACCTCCTCCCCCCCCGCTTCCTCTCCACACCCCCCGTCAGCAAATCCCATTTCAGACGGAAAGCAGGGATTAAAAACGGTTGGATCTGCTTAGGATATGGTGTGGAGCCTTTAGCGATTTGTCCCACTAATCTAGGAAAGTAGACCTGGCTGCCATCGCCTCGTGCGCTTTACCAAGTGGGTTTGGTAGAAATCTGAACACTGTCATGAAAAGCAGCTCTCGGTGTTTTCCACAATCTACAACATATTCAGAAAAAAAATCTTCCAGACTGACTTTTAAAGTTTAGGCTTTCAGAGCGTATTTTAGTATTTAGCAGTTTGATAGACATTGTAGCATCCCCTGTTGAAATATCTGCGATACTATAAGGAAACATGTGAAATACTGTGTACATAATAGTCATTATCATTGTTTATATTTCCAGTCAATATTGTGCAGTGTGTAGATTTGGTCGTAGGGAGACTGTCTAATATTCCAGTGACTAGAATGATACTAAACACACCATGGTTCCAGCACTGAAGACACATTTCTGTTCAAGCATCAAAGTTTTGCCCCTCCAGCTCTGAAGAATGTACTTTGTTAGCCTTTGACAGCATGGGGGTGAGGAGTGGACTTTCCTATTTTCAGCCTTAACGGGGGGTAATCGACATCAAACGACGCCTTTCCAAATATCTTTTAAGTCATATCTTCATTTAGTTTTACCCAAAAAGTCCTGTATTTGCAGAAAGCACACAGACGCCGTAGCTGCTGTTATTATTGGCGTGCCGCCACGGCCTGGCTTTAGCGCCTGGCGTGGTGGCTTCATGCCCGTGGCGTGGGTCAGTGTGGTCATCCGTCGTTTTTGAGCGCTTTAGTCTGCTGCCTTCAGGAGTTTAGATGTAGAAAATCCCTCCTCTGGTGGTGAAATAGACTAGATTGGCTTTTAGGAAGCCCTGGATGGCCTAAACTATCGTCTTTTTCTTTTGGATCATGACATCATTCACCTTTACCTGTTTGCTTGTGGTTCATTCTGGCATCATGGCTGCCGGGTTTAATCCAACTCGATGGCTTTCTTTGTCATATTTGAGTTTCCGATCATCTCCACATATTACAGTAAAGGGCAAATAAAAGTTACCCCGAGTCTTTATTCTGAAGTCTTACCCCCCACCCCCCTGAATCAGTTTATTTTGTATCTACTTCCTGACGTTCATCCTTTGTTTCAAAGCATCTGAATTGTTCTTATTTATGATGTAAAATATTGTCTTTTATAATTGTGAGCTTTTGTTTGTACTTTGCTTTGATCCGTTGATGATTTCAGTGAGAATTTCTTGAATGGAGCCCAAATCAAAGTAAAATGACTGTGTTCTCTGTTATTTTTAACAATAAAACACTCTTCTATGGTAGTAAGAATCTTTTCTTTATTACAAAACATGATATTGTTGCTGTTCATTAAAGTAGTATTGACACATGTGAAGGTTAGAACAGTTTAAGGGGTTATTCAGTTCAGGATTCTGCAGGATTTTTCCAAACATGGAAGTCTTGAATCAGACGTTTATGGAGAAAAATATCAGCTCCTTTGGAATTCTGTTAAAAACGGAAACATTCCCGTCATAAAATTGTTCTCGCTTCAAATGTTTTTGGGTTTGTTTGTTTGCACAACAAAAACCTGACACAAAGTCACAACTCAGTGGGGTTGAACTTCTCTAATATTAATATTTGGCAGAACCCACTTTAGGACCGAAAGGTTCTGACTGGAAGCAAGAAGGAGTCTCTCACATCCCTGCTGGAACCTTTGCAGCAAAGTGCTGCAGGTCTTCCTTCCAGCTGCTGTTTCTGGATTTCCTTCCAGATGTTCTGTGGGGTTCATGTCTGGACTTTTCCCATGACCTTTGACCTCTGGTGGAGACGGAGCTCCCCGTCACTACGTTGTTCCTGAGCGTTCCTCTGCAATCATGGCGTTTCATGAAACTGTTGAGTGTCAGAGGCAACAAACCGGTTCCAGGACGAGTGTGACTGCTCGGCGGGAGGGACTGGGCTCTTTTCCTGTTGACGGCTCTTTTCTTCGCTAAAAAGCTCCACTTTTTTCTCATCTGTCCGTGGTTCGTTCTCCCAGAAGGTTTGTGGTGGAATCACAGGAGTTCAGGCCAACTCCAGTCCTTGGTTTTTACGCCTCAGTGTCATCAGCATTGTCCTCCTGGGTCTCCTCTAAAGCTGGAACCGCCGTTTCCTGGGTCTGCAGATCAGCTTCAGTCAACCTGGACGATCCTTTTGCTGTTTTTTCTTCAATATTTCTTCTTCAAACTCCTCATTTGAACTGGTTGTGATTCCCTCGTGTGTAACCACATGTGCTTCAATGCAAATCATGTGAGCGTCACACGCTTGTCCATCAAGTGAGGGTTTCTAAACTTTTTGACAGAGTGGGAATAATGTTGACCAATCCATTTATTGATTCTGTGGGACAGTTTTTGTGTTGTTCCAGAGCAAAAACCCCAAGACACGTGTGTGTTGAACCGGTTTCTGAGAGAAATCTTCCCTTTTATGACACAAGTGCACATAATAACTCCTCTCTGGAATGACAAAGAGCTTCAGGACAGCTTTTAGCAGAAATGATTCCAATCAGGGTCTCCAACCTCTTCCAGGCCGCAGAAACGGTTTAACGTCAGACAGTATTTTCCTGGACCGTCCGAACAGGACAAAGTTTACGTTTAATATTTATTAAACCTCCAGTTTTGGGAAAAACCTATTTTTCCAAGTTAAAATGCTGCTACAAGAAAATCTACTAAAACATTAGGACTTTTTTTCTTTACCGATGATGAAGAATCAATGAAACAAAGTTGTTGATTTGTGAATAATTCAATAAAAGCAACATTGGTTTTTATTTATTTATAGAATACATTATAACACTGAGAATCCATCCCAGCCTCCCATCATCTTTAGGGCAAAAAGCTTGATCGTATTTTGTTTTTACATATGGTAAATCGTACTGAAATGTGTCATTATTTTGAACACAGGAACATTTTAAGTTTCTAAACCCCGCCTAATTCTCCTTTGCTGTAGGAAAATTCATAAACTTTTACGTGTATGGTTTAAACTCGTAAAAGTTGAAACTTTTTGGTGTAAACTGGTCTTTGTGGTGAAGATGAAGTCGTCAAAGAGGATGCCAACACCAGATCCCACTTTACGGTGTGATCAGAATAAATGAATCAGAATAAAACGACAACCGTCTCAATAAATCTGTATTTGGAGGAAAACTCCTGGTTTTGTCTGCAAACAGCAGCTTCTTTCTCCTTTAAAGTTGAAGGTTCTTCTCCCTAAAGAAACTTTCCAAAAGCGTTGAATTGTTTGGTTTTGAGCTGCTAACTTAGTGCTCCGAGCACGCGGCTGATGAAAGTCACGTGACGCGTCAAGACAGACGGGATCTGCTAGATTTTCCAAAATAAAACATCCTTCAGTATCAGAACGGAAATAATCCAAGTTAGTGTATGCATTTATTTTTCTGTTCGGTACAAAGAGACCCACGGCCCGGTACCGGTACACGGCCCAGGGGGTTGGGGACCACTGATTTAAATGACAGTAAATAAGAATACTTTGGAAGATAATAAAGTTCATGGTGTCTGTATTGTTAGATGACTTCTCAGGTTCTATCGTTATCACACACGGTTGTGTGTTTGTTCACATTGTTGGTTGTTTAAGTGAACAAACACAGCCGTGTGTGATACCAGGAGATGTCAGTCATCAGGACTGTAGTCGTTTCTTCACTATGTACGCATTGGAGACTTGGTTCATTATGACAAGAGCACTGACCACGGGACCGAGCGCCAACAGGTACCAGGTGTGTTCTCCGACGGAGGCCGTGAACCAGGTGGAGCAGAGCCCCAGAAGCAGGCTGCCACTTCCGAGCAGGTAGGCGACGAGTCCAGACGCCGCGTGGTAGCGCTTGAGTTTGGCAAGAGACCAGCCTTTAGCCAGAGAAGGGTAAATGAGGGGCGCGGCCGCCAGAGACTGAACGACCGCCACGCACACGGTGAGCAGGCCAAGCAGACCGTGCCAGGAGGAGAAGTGGGGCTTTCCGTTCAGCCGTTTGTTGTAAAAGATGGCGGCCAGGCCTGTGACGGCGCTCAGGGCGCAGAGGCCCTGCAGCATCCAGTGGACACGGCCTTTGGCTTTGTGGGAAAACCTTCGGACGAGGGATCCGTGGGGAGAAAAGAGGAGGATGGCTTCTGTCATGAAGAAACTAAACTGCAGAGAACAGAACAGAAGGCTTTCATTATAACGATCAAACTCCTTAAGTTGAGTATTTTAAGCAAATATTGTGAATATTAACATCTGGAGTAACTAGGTCCTAGATTGATAAAAGATTCCAATCAGCGTCTTCATCCATGACCTCCTCCATAGGTCAGTTTACCTGTTTTTTGGTCTGATGACGTCACTTTGAAACAAACAGGAAGAAAAGAAGACTTGGACGTTAAACCTGCACTTGTGAGGAGAACTGCTCCTCCATGCAAATGCTCTCCTGCACAGAAACTGACCACTAAAAAACTGACATCAAGATGCCATGTGTGCACATTTTCAGAGCACATCTGTGAAAAAATGGTTCTTTCAAGACTGATACAACTGGTTATCAACTTTGTGCAGAAATGCACAGGACTTTGTGTCGAATTAAATGATTTGGTGCTGCAAGAATTCTGGTTTTGTGTGCAGGATTGACTTGCAGGAGAGCATTTGCATGGAGGAACAGTTGGCTCGTGCTTTGTTTAGGATTTTGAAAACTTCTGTAAACCTTGTGCTATCCTAGGCCCTTTAACATTGGGAGTTGGGTCATCTAGACCCACTAGACAGTGCTCTGAACCTTTTTTCTTCAATGATTTGTGATCTTGACTGGTGTCCATGGTAAATAGTAAATGTCGTATACTTATGTAGTGCTTTCTACCCTCTTTCGAAGGACCAAAGCGCTTTACAGTCACAGATCCATTCACCCGTTCACACACTCCACTGCCAAACACTGGCGCCAACCTCCCACCAGAGGCAAGGTGGGGTTCAGTGTCTTGCCCAAGGACACTTCGACACATGGGCGTGCAAGGCAGGAAGGTCGAGGCCTGCCGCTGCACCACGGCCGCCCCGTGTCCACGGATGACATGAAATCCTCTCCACCTTTATCCACCTTTGTCATGGTAGGAGAACACCTCAATGGAATGGGGGGGGGGGGGGGGGGGGGGTCATAGGACAGCACAAGGTTAAATTGCCTATACCAGTGTTTTTCAACCAGTGTGCCACACTAGTGTGCCGTGGGAGATGGTCCAGTGTGCCGTGGGAAATTACCCTCATTAACTGATCTAGAAACATTTACCATCTCCAGGATTTCAGCTCTGTGTTCATGCAAACAGGCCCTGATAAAACACTGAGTAGTTAGGAATATAAAAGATCATAAAATAATTTTTTCTTTGTGTTTATTTGATTCTATTAAAGACATTTTGATAAGAATGACGGTACCGCGATTTAGCTACAACTAATCACATGTCATCAGTCTGACCAATCAGAAGTGGTTAAAGTCTTCACTTCCTTGTTCCAATTTAGCTCGTAAAGTCTCTCAGTTCTAACAAAAATAGCAGCTAAAGCTCGTCTTTAGTGGTGTAGCTTTCAACAGAATCCGGTGTCAGACCGTGGAACAAGAGAACAAAACAATGAAGCTCAGAGACGCTAGTCTTTCTGCCCTTTTACGTCCGATTTCACACTACATCTCCCATGATGCATTGTCTTAAAAGGACAGTGTCTCAGCGTACAATGAGTCGTCCTTGTTATACGTCTTGAAACCAAAAAGAACACACATCAAACAGATTTTTAATTTTCGAATGTAAATTTTATTTTTTATCTCTTAGAAAAAACAGCTGCAACTTCCTGCTTTTTCTGCCACGATTATCAGACAAAGGTTTACGATTTAATGCGATATTTGCCGTCTTTTGCGATATGCATATTGCAGAGCTGGATCTTGCGATAACGATAAATTTGCGGTATATTGTGCAGGCCCAGTGAGGAATGAACATTATAATCCGTTTAAAAGCTTAACCTACACTATTTTGCATGGTGTAGGCCCTTTAAATTCCCAGTCCGATCATCTTTTGATCTGTTTCAAAGCGTTCCCAGTGGTCTTTAAATTATGATGATGATGCCGTTTTTAGCCTAAATTCAAAACCTGTGGCGTTTTCTCGAACATCGTTTCTGCAGAGTGGCAGCAGTTTATTAGGAATTCACCTCTGAGCCGTGTAAAAAGCCCCGTCTTCTTCTCCCCGTTGCTGGGAGCTCTGTTTACACACACCCCCCCTCTAGCTTACAGCCCCTCCCACACCAAATGGCAGCAACATCAGAGCCGTCCAGTTCTGATCCAGATTCCAGCTCAGACCAGGAAAACAGACGTTCATGGATCTGTGTGTCTGGCAGTGGAGGATCAGAAAGGGGAGGACCTTGGAGACAGTGCGGATTTTCTACTAAACAAATATATAGATTTGTTTTCATCTGCTGCTGATGCACAATAATTAGAATAAAGAAACACTCAGAAATGTGAATTTAAGCTTCATTTTCTTGAAATATGTCCTCCATCATCAGAAAAATTCCACAAGAACCTGATAAAAACACATTTTTATCAGTGGTTCTTTAACATTATTGATCCTGATCAAATGATTTTTAAAAAATCAAATCATGTGTTTTTTGGATTCCACGCTGTTAAAGAAAAATGAAATAAAATGTAATAACTTCTTTTGAGCTTTTTTGTAGTTATAAACCTTAACTAAATGCCTAACTTTTTTAAATGGCCTTTTGTACTCAGTAGTTGTTATATGTATCTATATCTATTTTTAAACTCATTCTATTGGATTGTTATCTGTCTTTTATGTATTTTATTGCTTTCATTAATTATATGCTGTTGTTTGTTTTTTTTTTATTGTTTTCTCACATTTGTATTTTCCTTTTGTATCTGTTTTCTTGTCAATGATCATTCTGGTACCTGATCATGGAGACGTTTAAAGTAGAAAAGAAATAGAGTTTTTTCTCTGAACTGGAACTTACTGCCAGCGTCATGAGGAACGGATGCCACGAAAACCAGGCTGCAGTGAAAGAGGGACGCCGTTAGACATCTGCACTCATGCGGGACCGTGCGGGACTTCAGGCAGGACTCACTTGTTCCGGGTCGACTCAGAAACGCCATGAAGGCGGTGAGGAGGACGGAGGTGAGATGGGTGAGCGCTGCGGACGCGGCTCTGCCGCAGCCGTCCAGGCGGGGCTCAGACTCCGCCTCTCTGCTGGCAGCCATGACCCGCCGGTCTGCCGAGCATCACGCGCCAAGGCTGGCCGATTACAGTAACGCTGTCAACCGTTCAACAGGCTGACTGACGACGCACGACCGGGAAATACTCTCTACCGGAACGAGGAACCACGTCACAGTGTTTTGGGGTTTCGTCTGTTTGCGGTTTACAGCAAACGCAGATGCACATTAGCGCCACCTAGTGGACCGGAGGTTAAACAGCCTTAAAGGAGGAAAAAGCACATTCTCAGAAAATGTATTAATTAACTTGATTATTTATTTATTTATTTGCTTATTTTTTGTCTGTCTGTCTGTCTGTTTGTCTGTTTGTTTGTTTGTTTGTTTGTTTCTTTGTGTATTTACTGACTTAAATCAGGACACTGCATATTAGGTAATGTTTCAGTAGCTGCTTCGACATAAACGTGCCAAAGTTAGCACAGGTGCTAAGTTTCCTACGTTGTCTTAAGGCAGGATAAAAGGTTCAACAATTACATTTACAGCTAGAGCTGCACGATGTGAGAAAAACCCGCCACATGCGATATCAGTGATCAGTACTGCAATGGCGACATAGCTTGGGATACATGAACAAACAGCAGAACACCAAAAACATCATTTCCGTTTTACTGCAACAGCTTAATTCAAATAAGAGTTAACCTTCGTCTTCATAAAAAGGCTCCATCTGATTGGTCAAATGCATAAAGGGATTTATTTGATTTGTTAAATACTTCAAGCTGCCATATTGTTGTTTTAGCATATTTAAGGTTAGCACTTAGTGCCATTTTTGCCGTCTTTTGCGATACGCGTGAGGCACAGCTTGATATCCCGATAACGATAAATTTGCGATACATTGTGTAGAACTAATTACAACACAATACAGTGGCACAATAGTACTGATAAAGATATTTACAAAGGTTATTTACAATGAAACACGAGTCTAAAGAACCAAAGAAAATCAAAAATATCACCAATGTCTGCAGGACTGGTTTGTTTTCAGCCATTGTTTAAGAACTGTTCGGAAGATTTTCACAGTTTCTAAAAAGTGAGCACACAGACAAATGTTTTAAAACCAAGAATGCTTTCAAAAGAATTCATTGATATGAATCACCAAAATGCAGGGAGTGAACTAGAGAACAATCCATTTAAATCCAATCAGTATTCAGTGTCTAAATTGCCTTCAGACCAGCATTCACTCCTCAGGCTTTACTTGTTCAGTTTTTCTCACAGAACTAATCCCAGATTTTCTAACATTCTTCTGTCTCTTGGTGTAAATCTAGACCTACTTGATGAAATTGGGGCTCTGTGGGGGTCATGCTTTACAATGAAGATTATTCCTAACGGCTATTTTAATAAATAATAATAATAAATGTTATTTGTATAGTGCTTTACATGGCACACAGAGACGCTTTACAACATGTGAGTAAAAAACAGTTCATAAGAACAGAGCTAATTCAATTATATTTGAACTAATTGGGGGCAGTTATTTGCCCCTCTAATGGTGTTCCATGATGGAAAAGGTCTGTCTGGAATTCCCAGTATTGAGAATAATGTTATTCCCTCCAACTCCATTTGCAGAAAGGAATTTCCAGACATTCACAGATGCTCCATCGTTGCCTCCACACTTGTCATTCTACCATCCTCCAGCCCTTTCATGAACAAACACACATTTTATTTTTTTCAGATTTGATTTATCAATCCAGAACTCCTGCTGGTATCTTCTCCGCAGTGCAGCTCCTCTGTTTTCCTGCATGTTTGAGTCGCTCTTCCATGAGTCATGACACTTCTGACTAGACTTCTCTGGAGAGCAGATGGTTTGCTGGGGTCCCACTGGCAGTTCTGCAGATCTTCTGATTTTGAAGGTAAAGGAGCTTGATGTGTGTCTCATGTGTTTCACTCTTCGGCATCTGTGACCCTTTGAGCGTCTTCAGAAGATCTTGACCGTCACATCGGGAAAACCCAGTCTGCTTTGAAACCTCTGTCTGGGGGAAACCTTGCTGATGCAGCAGAGCTACCAGATGTCTTAGTATCAATGACGTTCCTAGTGTCTGTATTAACTGACATCTTAGGTTCTTCTGTTATCAGACACGGTTGTGTGTTTGTTCACATGCCTGACATGTTTTGACGCCTGTCAAACCATGTCAGGCATGTGAACAAACACACACCTGTGTCTGATAACAGAAGAACCCAAGAAGTTTCCATATGTCTGGTTGCTGTGCTCAGTCTCACCATGACTAAACCTGTAATGTTCTGATGCTGGTTTGAATAAAAAGTTAGAAGCACCATCAGATTTACATTTTTTTGTTTTTGTTTTCCACACTTGTCTCACACTTTGCCCAATACTTTATGTGTGTAAACAAAACCTGTATAGACAAGTTATAATAATCACTGACATTAAGTAAGACATTAAGTATACGCCATACGCCATTAAAACAGATTTTTTACAACCGTAAACCTGGAAAAGAGAGTCCAGATCAAATTTAGCCCAATAACAATTTAAGTGTGAATTGTGATTTTAACATGGCTTAGGAAGGAAAGGAGAAAACCTTTGGCGTTTTCATTCATTTGAGAAAAAAAAACAGATTCTGAAGGAAAAAGGTAGCTAAGACCTCTCACCTATGTGATCTGTGATGTTCTGCTGTACTGACAGATTCCTCACATTTAATATTTATGCTTCAGAAATACGTTTACGTTGAAATATGCAATAAATGAGCCAGCAGGACTGGCAACTACCCCTTTGCCTTGGAAAGAACATCCTCCATGACACTATTTAGGGCATTTTGAATGTTTGAAGGGTTCTGGTGAAATTCCCAAGTGAAGGCCTGACTGTTTGACTGCTCAGCTCTCCTCAAAATGGTCTGTGCGGCACTTAAAAACACATCTGTCCTTTTGTGTCAAGCCTTTCTTAAATCCATTTTCTTCTCTGTAACATGTTTGTGCCATCTGTGCTCCAACTTTTCCTGTCATCCCAGACCGACTCTGTGAAGATGGGATCACAGCTTTTTTGAGGCTTCGCCATCTGCCGCAGCTCCACGCCAAAGAATGCTAAACATGGCAAATTGGCTTCAATTTGGGTTGAAAAATATTCTGGCCATAAATTCAAAGACGACATTCGCTGTCAGACTCATAATGTCTTCTGTGAGTCTGGGCATTTCTGCATTATTCATCTTACTTTTAAAGCAGGCTTTCTGGTATATGGGAGAGGAATATTTCCTGCAGTAACAAGTCAGCAAACGAAAATGTTTCACTGAGACATTCCAGGATTAAACTCTCCAAACCAGACCATCACTGCAGATGGTACTAGGTCCACAACCAGACTTTTACCGACTGAACAGAGTTCATTAGACCTCCAGGTCATCCTTCTGTCAAATTCATCCAATCAGACACGTCTGGACGGTGACACGGTGGAAAGGGTTCAAACCTTTGTACAGCAGGTGATGACTCATGCGGCTGAAGCCTCAGCCAGCCGAGTGGTCATTTGCTCGCAGGCCTTCGTGCTCCAGTTCCTCTAAGCAGCTCCTGACTCTGCAGGGCTTCTGCAAAGACCTCAGCAAACGCGTCCATTCCCTGCATTCCTCTCTGTCTCCGTCCTAACAACCGCATGCTTATGCACTGTGGCAAACACATTTACTGCTCTAACGTTTCTTTCTCCAGCCGCGAGACATGTTTACATTTGTTTGTTATTTTGGGAACTTAGATTATGCAATAACTGTCAGAATGCACTCGAAGTGACTTTGTGCTGCATTTGTAAGCTAAGACAACACTTGGGTTATTTCTTCAACCTAATTCTGTATATATTTTTATGTTGGGATATGCTTTTTGGTTTCTTTTTGGAGCTATATTTCATTTATAGTGTTTTTGTTTTACCCAAATCATGTTCTTTTTTTCCTGAGTTAAAATAACCCATCAAGAAGTTAATCACTGCTAACATCAGAGTCGGGTTAAAAACAACCAACTTGGGTTATTTTTAACTAGGGAGTTTTTAGAGTGTGAGTGTTGTTTCCTGTGTGAATGATTATTTATAATATTTGATCTTTCTTAGTTCTCTGCACAGCATGCATTTAACTCAACGCCTAAGGCCCCTGTGTCTTTCTGCTTGACCCACTTTTTCTTGAGATTAAGTAAATGAACAGCTGCTGTGATTTTCTCCTTTGGAGACTTGATCAGTATCAAGATTTTCATGCAATAATACAGTTTTGAAGTGATGTGAGCCCAAAAAAAAGAGGATTTCTTTTATTGGTAAACTGTCATCAACGGTTTATTCCCATGTTTACCTTGATTTACTCTTATTTGTCATAAATTGTTCTTCATCTTGAAGAGAGAGATTGAAAACGGTTTCAGTTTGTTCCAATACCGGATTCTTCCTGTTCGGGATTGGGGAAAGATCTCTGCTTTTGCTGCATGAGGGACAAATGCATGCTTTGATGAATACAACCCTTCTGGTCTTCATGAATGATTCAGAGGGGGGAGCCTGTGCGCCCCGGGAGGCGCAAACGGAGAGCCGCACTGTGTGCGCAAAGGGGAATCCTCAGGCGGTGCCGCTGCTGTCACGCATGAGGGGATTAGAAGCGCCGTAATCCCGCGCTCACAGTGCATGCGCAAACCCAAGTGCGCGCGCCTATAGAGGGGCTGCCCGCTGGTCATTCAGCGGTATCCTCCTAAACGTCTGAAGACACCAGCAGGTTTGACGTCAGCACGGTAACGGTAAGGTCGCTGTTATTTGACCTAACGGTCACTTATGAGAAGATCAGGCGTTTCGGTTGATTGGTTTGTTGCGGGATTCATTCACTTTGTCTCCAACGTCTGACTGTCATAATCCGTGCGGCATAAACCGAATCTGACGTGTGAGACTCTTGCTGTCCCGCGTGCGCGGATAGATAACTGCGCCGCGCGGTGACCCATTTGGCAGAGGGTCCCGGGTTGTTCACATTCAAGGCACAAAAACTCATCCAGGAACATGGAGCTCTTAGGAGCAGACCGGCCTCTGATGGCACTGAGGAGGTGCTTTAACAGCCCAGAAAGTACACACTTTTGGGGGAAAAACATTTAGAGATCCTTCTTTTTTTGGCTTTAAATAATTTTAGTGTTTTTAGTTTTTTCACAACTTTTTTACATTTTTAAATATTTTTTTAATGGAATTCATTGATTTAAAGCTGTATAATTATGCCAGGTTCTTTAAATTTTTAAACTGCTGAGTTCTGGTTTTGGGGTACTAATCTAACATTATTTTTTATATATTTGCAAGTTAAGTAAAGAATTGCTATTTTATGGGATGCTTTGAAACAATAAAAAAAAAAAGGTTAGCTGGAAAAATTTCAACGCAATATCTGAGCCCCAACAAAAGAAAAATCAGCAGCTCTGACAAAAAATAAATACAATTTTTTTGTGTTAATGGACCAAAAACACACTTTATTGTCTTTAAAAGTAACATTTGTTATACTTCTTATTATTTCCTTTATGTTTTAATAGAACATTAGTGTCAGTTTTTAATAAATTCGTTTATTTATTCATTATTACTGCAATTCATTATTTATCAGCAATCCTAATTATAGTAACACATACTGACAATAATAATACATAATAATAACACATACTGACAATAATAATACATAATAATACCACATGATGACAATAATAAAACATAATAATACCACATGATGACAATACCTCGTACAACAGCCGTGGTTTTATGAGCTCTGAATGTTACATTGGCCTCGTTTTCTGGCTCCACTTTGCCCAACTTTTGTGCCGCTGACAGAAACGTCATCGCTTGCGGATTGTCTGGGATTATACTCGTCTTGTCCTACATTTCCAGACATAATCGATTTAGATAATACACATTCTTCAGCTTAGTGGAAACCAATGTTCAAACTTCTGCTTGGTCAGTGTGTCCAGTCCATTGAAAATTCTGTAGGTATTGCATTGTTGTGCGACACATCTCTGTTTTTGTGCTGCAGCTCCTGTTGGGCCTGGGAAGTTTCGTGGCAGAAATTCACCAGCTATGCAAAGGAGCAGCTCCTGCTTTGCCGTCCCCTCTTAGGGCTCCACACCTGTCCTCACACGTGACGAGCAGCGCGTCACATGTGAGGGTCTGCACCATGTCTAAATGTGAACTGATTGAGCTAAAGGACCTCAGTCTAAATGATCCCATCGAGCTGGCTGCTCCACCCGTCCACAACACCCCGCCACCCCTAAGCTCAGGTCAGACCAGCCACCCCCGCGTTGTCCGTCTAGTTGGCGACAGCGTCAACATCGAGGCTTCCCTCCACCACCCAGAGGGAGCTGCTCTTGGTCACAGTTTCCAGCCCTACAGCTACACACACCTCACCTGGTGTGACCTCTGTGGGGAATTCATCTGGGGTCTTTATCAAAAGAGTTTGCGCTGCACCAGTGAGTACTTACACATGAATCTGTTGATGGTTTCTCATGATAATAAAGTGACTGAATACATGAATTCCTGTCAGAGGATGTGAGGCTAGTGTATGTCGCTCCTCCTCGCTTTTGGGCTGTATATGAGGAACGACTTAACCCTTGTGCTATCCTAGGCACTTAACCGTTGGGAGTTGGGTCATTTAGACAGTGCTCAGTGTTCAGTGCTCTGAACCTTTTTTTTCAATGATTTGTGATCTTCACTGGTTCAATGGATTACATGAAATTTTTCCACCTTTATCCACCTTTGTCATGGTAGGGAGAATACGTCAAAGTAGGGGTGGGGTCATCTAAGATAGCACAAGGGTTAAGGAGTCCTGGCAGTACACTATGAGCCTGGAGAACACGAGTGACGCTGTACAAACAGTCAGTCCCTTGCTGCAAAACCCAAGAAGAACCCAAACGTGTTGCTAAAATAATGATTGAATTCTTGTCTCTTTGAAACGGTCGTCTAATTCTATAACCAGAGAGATGTTTACTTTCAGCACTAAATAATTTACCAAGACCCTGAGGTATATTGAGAGAAGAAGACTGATGAAGCTCGACTTTAAGTCCAAATGCCAAGACTCCCCTTAAAGACGTCACCTGAATGAACAGGAAACTTCATTGATATTTTGCCAAAAGAAAACAAAAAGGACTGTAACAACAGAGAGAAACATCTCATCATTAACTGAAAAGCTAAATGGTTTACTAGTATTATAAAATGTGAAGAGTTTCTTTCAAAACATTGAAAGAAAATAATTAGAATAAAAAAAAAACTAATAAAATGCCGTTTTAATCAGATTTTTCTTTATATATGTCCTCCATTATCAGTAAAATGCCACAAGAAGATTTTCATTTTTTAAATAAATGAAAATGAAAACATGTTGCTAAGATAATGTCCAGCTCACTGCACACATCCAACTCCAAACTCAAACTGTCTGTCTGACCATTTTTTTCTGTATTTCCGGCTTTCAGATTGCAGTTACACTTGTCACTACCGCTGCCAACCCTTCATCCGGCTGAAGTGCAGCGCTCCTGGAAGTGTATCGACAGAGAACGACACGGATGACTCCATTGAGACCGACACTAATGTGGTAAAGAGCTGCTCCTCCGATTCTAGACCCAGATACATTGGTATAAATTTAAAACATGGAAATGTGTTGTTTCTGTTTTTAAGACCATTTATATTGAATTCAACGGTTTCCTCATTGCAAACAATGTGCTTTAGCGCTCTCTGCTGGGTATCGCTGTGCTTGAACATCAGTTTGCAAACAGGCCAGATTCATGTGTTGAGTGAGTTGAAAACTTGAAGGATTTCATTTATTTCTATCCTTTTTGTTCTTCTTACCTTTGATTTTTTTTTTTATCCATATTTCTTCTGCTGACTGTCATCCCTGCTGACAGAGGACCTGGTTTCCCAGAACCCACAAACATTCTGCTGCCTCTGTGTGTAAACGGTTGTAGACAAATAAAGCCCTCCTACAGAGGATTCTTGAATTCTAGTCTGGTTTTTCGAGGCATCATGCTAACATTGGAGACATGTGTTCCCTCCTGGCAGAAATCAGGCTGCAGCTTTTTAGCTCAACAGGAGCCTTTCAGACACGCTTTGGATTAAACTGATCATGGATACTTAGAGGACTTTATTCTTGAGTTAATAAATGCACTATTTTAATATTATCATGCAGCGAAGAGACGACACTTTTCCAAACAATCAAATCAAAAACAACTACCTTCATCTTTCTACTAAAACGGACTGGATGGGATTTGGAGAAAGAAGGTTTTCATGAACTTTTGATTCTGAGGTTGAAGGATCCACTCTGTGCTCATTGCTGCTCTGTTTGTGCTTTTTCTTTTCAGGATGAACAGATTACAATAGGTTTACACGATCTGACTCCTGCAGAGATCCAGCAAAGGGTCAAAGAGTATAATGCCCAGATTAATAACAATCTGTACATGGTGGATGTGAGTCATTTTTTCCTCAACATGAAAAAGTAGATCCTAAATGTACTTAATACCTTATTTCAATAATTATTTGTAAAGGGAATATTTCTAACTCTTACTCTTTGGATCTTCCTGCCTTTTAGAATAAAGATGGCTCCTTCACTGGTTTCATCAAAGTTCACTTTCAGTTGGTTCGCCCCGTCTCACTGCCTCCTCTTCCTCAGTGCCAGGGTCTGGTGCAGGAGGAAGAGCAGCAGGGCAGGTGCATGAAGCGACGGACATCTTTCTACCTCCCCAAAGACAGCGCAAAGCACCTCCACATAAGCTCGGAAACACGGGTACGAGAGGTCATCCAAGCGTTGCTCAACAAGTTCACCGTGGTGGACAACCCAGCAAAGTTTGCTTTGTTTGAGCGCACAGAGAAACAGAGCTATGGTAGGATGCATTACACTGTGGGAAAAAGAAACAGCAGCAAGCCATGAATTCTGACTTTTTCACCTGTTTTCTTCCAGTGTCCATGCGTAAACTCTCTGACGACGAGCGTCCTTTACACCTGCGCTTGTGTGCCGGCCCCAGCGAGACACTTCTGTGTCTGGTTTTAAAGGAAAATGACACAGGAGATGTAAACGTAGGTTTCTGTGTAACTGTAAGATACCATAGAAGCTGTGAATATGAAATCCACCACAGCCGCTTGTTCCGTGAGATGCTTGAAGCTGATCTTCTTTTTGCAGTGGGATGCCTTTAGCTTTCCCGAATTGTGCAACTTTCTACAAATCTTGCAGCGTGAGGAAGAAGAGCATGTGCGGCAGATTGTGAGACACTACGCTCTTGCTAGAGAAAGGATAAAACAAGCCATGGCTCAGATAAACACTCCTGGTTGACGCCTAATGCTTCAGCAGATCCAGAAGGACCCTCTCCTTTCTGGATAAGCAAAAAGGGAAGGACAGAACTCAGGCAGTCACAGTGGTTTGAATACACATAATGCATGTTTATTAGGAAAATCCAACCATGCTACATTTGGACTTTTTTGAATTTCATAGACTTTAAGCTAACAAGATTAACATGGACTTAAACATTTTTTTTAATGCTGCTGATTTAGGTTATTTATAGTGATACTAATGAAATGCTGACATCAGGTCTTTTTATGAAAAGCTGTTTCTATATCAAGCACTTTAATCAGCCTGTGAAACTGAGATGTCTGTGTTTTTATTATGTGTATCTAATAAATGATGAATTTTCAAGATATTTGGGCAAAATAACTGTTTGAATTTGGTGGATATTTTGAAATGTGCACATCTGCACACATTCAGGTGTATGCCCACAGCTCACTCAGGACCTGACTAATCTTTGTTTTTGTTAAAAACATTGCTTTAAAAACGGTCAAAAAGTGAATCCATTTATCAATACACAAACTAATCAATAAACATCAAGCTGTCACATCCAAGGTTAAGGGTATGTATTAACCAATGTTGCAGGGTATTGATTTTTACTTTCCACTGTCCATAAGCTGAGGCGGAGTTTGTGACATTCCACACCACCTTCTGGATAAATGATAGAAGTGGATGTGGACTATTTATTGATTATTTACAGTGCCCTCAATTGAAGGGGATTTTCTACATTAATTTGGCAAAATCGAGAAAGAACTCTTGAATTATTTGCAGAAAGTCTCCACACTGATTGAAACCTAGTGACAAGAAAGGGAATTAGACAGAATGTCCCCTAGACTTTTTGGATTTATAGAGTAGTAAGAAAGTACAAAGCAATAAAAAAAAAAGTTTTGGAAAGTGTAAGTTTAGGTCTGAATGGCAGCATAAAATCTAAGTCCCACTTTCTACAGTAAAGATCACATAAGAATTTGGGGAAATTGATTTAAACTGGTTGAAAAATGTACAGAAACCTTTCTATCATTAAATGTAATAATAGAGGATTTGGACATTTTCACTGGCACATCTAAGATGTTAAATGATGAAGTGGGTTTTGCATTTATAGTCAGCCTCTGTCGGTCAGCGTCAGCGACCATGGATGACATATCCTAACACTTGTCTTGGTATGTATCTGGTTGTCTGAGACAGCGTTGTTGGTGGCTGAAAAGGCCAATCTGGGACAGGCATTCTTAGCCACAGAAATCACATCTGTAGGTGGTTCCCTGGCGGTTGTTCTGAACCTTTCTGGAAGTTTGCTCATCCTCTAATGCATGGATCATGCTCTTTTTACCTGACTTGAGCTGTTTAGTCAGAGTGCCCTTCCACTTTGAGCAGTCTGCTGCAAGGTCTTCCAAGGACTGCATGTTTATGTCCAGGGCTTTCCTGCCTCTCTCTTAACAACATCTTTAAATTGCAGGATTAGACGCCGTTTAGTCCTCTTCCCTGATAACAGTTCTCTGTAGGGGATGTTCTTTGGGATTCTCCCATCCTTCATGCAGGGCACATGGCCGAGCCAGCACCAGGCAACGTTGTAGGAGCATCATTAATATGCTGCGAAAGCCTGCTTGAGTCAGAACTTTAACGTTGCAGACTTTGTCGAGCCAGGTGATTCCCAGGATGCGGCGCAGACCTCATAGGTGGAAGGTGTTCAGTCCCCTGTCTTGTCTGGCATATGTGGTCCATGTCTCACTCCCACACAGCAGAATGCTGAAGACGCAGGCACTGTACACAGCCGTCTTTTGTTTCAGTTGACAGACTGGGGTTTGTCCACACTCCAGTTGTCAGGCGGTGGAGGCTGCCTTCCCAATCCTCTTGTCGAGCTCAGCATCCAGTGAGAGGTTATCGGTGATGGTGGAGCCCAAGTGCGTGAACTGGTTGATGACGTCAAGCTGGTGGTCGTCTGCCATGATGGTCGGCGACATGTTAGTGTCCTGGCTCAGGACGTTTGTTTTCTTCAAATCGACAGTCAGTCCAAAGTCTTTGCACACAATGGAAAAACGGCTCTTCAGTGACTGTAGCAAGGGGAGTACTTACCGTCTGGTCCTGTCCTCGTCTCTACCTCCTCCTGCGTTTGTCTCCACGGATCTCCCTGTCTACATCCAGTCTAAAAGTCTTTCTCTGCCAAATCCTCGTGCATGATCTTTCCGGGTGTCAGCGATTGGGTCTGTTCTAATCATTGTCAGTCATGACACAGCAAAGCTGCTACAGTTTGGCATCAGCGCCAACACAGGAATTGCCAGAGAGAGAGAGGCTGCAACCATGTCGAGTTGTCCTAGGGAGTCTGGCTCAGCATTTTTCTCAAGGTTTACTCTTGAAGCCTTTGCCATGAATTGATATAGCTGCAAGGCAGCAGTTTTCCTTCGCTAAAAAAAAATCACATGAGCTCTCAAACCCCTCCACCCCGAAAGGTTGGCGGATCACGGACCACACAGGAGAATGAATACATTCTTCTCAGGGGACAAGGAAGAGTTACTAGCATGTTCTTTGCACTTTAACCCTTGTAATATCCTAGGCAGTTTAACATTGGGAGTAGGGTCATCTAGACCCACTAGACAGAGCTCTGAACCTTCTTTCTTCAATGATTTTTGATCTTCACTGGTGTCCATGGATGACATGAAATCCTCTCCACCTTTATCCACTTTTGTCATGGTAGGGAGAACACGTCAATGGAAGTGGGGGGGGGGGGTCATGGGATAGCACAAGGGTTACAGTTAAAGCATAGTAAAAGCAATATTGATGCTAATTAAAGAGTGTAGCTACAGTAATTGTACATGTTTTACTTTTTCACTGCTGCACCCTTATAGCTGTTTTAATATTCCATGCACTGTACCAATGCTTTTTATTTCAACTTTTAACCCCTTCATAGTCTATGTTGCTAATTTGCAACGTACCATTTAATCCAGGACTTCACCTAATTTAGCCATCATGATTGGCTGGAGGTTCCCATCTCTGCAGGACCTGTTCACCTCCAGCATCCAGAGGTGTGTAGCTCGGATTAAAGCCGAGCCTTTTCACCCGGGACACAAACTGTTTGTTCCTCTCCCCTCTATCCAGACCAGAACCTCTGTAAGAACAGCTTATTTACCTCTGCCAAAGGACACATAAACAAGGAAGTTCACATGTAAATAATTAAGTCAAGAATGTTGTTTTATTGTATTTCATTTATGTTGTGCAATCCTAGCACCAATCACCGCAAAAAAAATTCCTAGTTGGTGTAGGTCACACTCACCAACAATAGCAATAAAAAATATTCTGATTCTGATCATCTTGAACAGAAAAAATAAAAATTCTGAAGAATATTTTTAGATAACTAAGAAAAAACAGTAAACCATGTAGGGTTTAAAGGATTAAACTATTACTAGTAGTCGTGTGTTTACTACTATTACTCTAATCCTTTTATTTTCAAATCCTGCTTGTTCCGGGTAAGGGTCATGGAGATGCTGGAGCGCACCAGTCCATTCCAGGCAGACAACCAAATACACTCTAAGGGACAATATGGAACCAGTCAACCTAAATAATGTTTCGGATTGTGAGAAGAATCATGAGGGGAAGTCTACATGTGCACATGTGCACTTCTCGAAGTGAGGTGAGAGTGCTAACCACTGCACCACCATGAAGCCCTAGTATTACATCTACTTCCATTTTAACAACTGCTCTTCATTTGGCATTGTCACATGGCTTTGGTTTTGACATACTGCTCCTACAGGCATGACACTTAAAAAAAATTGTTCACAAATAGATGCCCCCAAGTATGTCTTTTTTTTAATCATAACAATGTTATAACACCAGAAAGAAATACACTTTTGCTTATTTTAAGCATCATTTTTAAAGTGAAAAAAGGGGATTTGGGAATTATCTTTAAGGAAGAATGATGTAATTCTCATCCTACCGCCAGGGGGCGGTCATGAATCAGGGCTTTTTTGGGTTCAACCTTTCTGAAACTAAAAGAAGAAGAAGGAAGCTAGCTAAAGCAGGTGTCGTGGGGTTAGGAGATCTTTTCTTGTTGGTCAAAGACTTCCAGTTTTTCCCACGCGTTGTTCTCATCTGCGATCACATCATCTCTCACTTTCGGTACGTTTTCAGCAAAACTCGAGGCGAGCTACAAACGGCCGCTACCCACCTGGCTAATGTTAGCTTTTGTCACCATCGTGAACGTCATGTTGCTGAGGAACATGTTGACCTGGTTAAGCTGCCTTTCTACCGTGCTGGCCGTTTTCAGGTTGTGTTTGCAGCCTTTAGAATCCTAAAGGGCTTTAAAAACAGCCGTAAAGAAAACCAAGGCGGTGGCCTGACAGTCTGCTGTCGATCAATGCTAGCTAAGTTAGCTGCTGTGTCAACGTTATTGTCTTCTGGACTCGAACCAAGACTGACGTAGGATTTTATGAGTATTTATTTATGTCTTTATACGAGATATTGTCAGAATAAATAAGAAATACGAATAAATAAAGTTTAGCCTAAAGTAGTGGTTTATTTGCCCTGTCATCCTGCTCACCTGTTCTTTTGCTCATTTTTGACAACATCTGTTTAAGTGTTAAGTTCCCCAAAGTGAAGGTGGTTATGAAATGTTTCCATTTCTAATTTTTGTAAATGTGTTCAGTTTTCTGTTTCTGTCTGTTTTCAGGAACATAGTCTCCATCTTCTTCCTGTCTCTTTTTTCCTAGGTGTTGCCTGAGCAGTTGCCCCCCCTCCCCTGTCTGTCTGTCTGTCTGTACAGTCAGACTGTAGCATCGCCGTTTACTTGCGAGCCAAGTCAATAATGTGCTCCGGTTGAAGATGGGAGGCAGTGGCTCCAAATCCAGAGGATTTTGGTCTTTTTCTGGCTCCGGTAGCGGGGACGATTTAGCCAAAGATGGAAGTGAGCAGACCCTGGCCAGAGCTCGGAGCTTCCCGGGTGCAACACCCTTTGTGTTTACCAGACGAAGGTAAATGTCCAGTCCAGCCATAAATGTTGGAATGCTTTATAGCAGGACCATAAATCAAGAACTACATGCATCTGCAGGGCTTTTCAAAGCTAACACACCAACACGCATTTATGACTCCAAGGTGTAAGAGTTCAACATTTAGAATGCAATTGAAATTGTTGGTGTTGTTTTTTGTCTTCTTCTTTTTTGCAGAAGTAGAATCTTTTACTTTAAAGAAATGTGCATTATAAGGCATATTCTCCATTCAGCATTCAGAAGCAGTTTATGCGTCGAACATACTTGTTTCCCGTCATTCAAAGTGTCATGCATGTTGGCAGGTGTTGGAGTATGTTGGTGTGACGCCACTAGGCAAATTCAGTTGTAGGATCTGCTTGCAATAGCAATACTATTGCAAAAAACCCTCTTTATATAGCAAATAGTTGTATTTGCTTCAATAACAAATTACTTTTTGTCACACTTGATTTTTATTAGTGCCTATATGTATGTGTGTGTGTGTGTGTGTGTGTGTGTGTATATATATATATATATATATATATATACACACATATATATATATATATATATATATATATATATATATATATACACATATATATATATACACATATATATATATACACATATATATATATATATATAAAACGCCCCTCTCACCCTTCTGCGGGTGGTTTCTCCTCCAAGCGCGGGTCATCTACCAGAGGCCTGGGAGCTTGAGTCCAGGGTGTCCCCAGCCTTCGCCCACAAGTGGCAGGGATAGGCTCCGGCAGCCCCGTGACCCCGAAAGGGAATAATTGGAATAGAAAATGAATGAATGAATGAATGTTTCAGGCACCTCTTTGCACAGCCTAAACCTTGGGTCTTGTCTGGTGTGCTAGATCTACACCTTGGGTCTGGTCTGGTGTGGTAGATCTCCACCTTGGGTCTTGTCTGGTGTGGGAGATCTACACCTTGGGTCTTGTCTGGTAACTTATTCAAATCAGTGCTTGTATCCCCACTTTCTCCACTTCTCTTCCCCTTACTCTCTTCCACCCCCCTCTCACATTCTTCCCCTCTCCCTCCCCACACACGCTAAATGTAACAAATAAAAAAATAATAATAAAAAGCAAAAAGGGGTTTTATACAAATCTACACTCTGGTTCTATAACCTCTTTTTGTGATAATAAACCTGTCTAACACTAAAGGCCTTCAGCTCTCAGCTGTTTGCTCAGCTGTTGGACAGAACAAGTTAAAACAAAAAAAAATGTGGAGCAATGTTGGAGCTGCCCAGTCGTACAGTTTTGAAGGGCTGTCGAATTGTCGACATGTCAGTTTTCTTTTGGTTTGTGTGTTTTTTTTTCATTTAAACGACTCTAATAACCACCAGCCACAAAGTCATTGGGATGGAAAGGCACAATGCACACAACGATGCAAGCAGCTGCCTTATGTTTGGTGCTGCATTCACACCAGCAGCGTGTTCAAAGACGCGCTCCATGGGGTTTTATGAAAACGAATCCAGACGGTGTTGGACAACTATTTTTTATGAGGAAGCAGCAGACAGGATAGTAGGGGCGTCCTAACGCAGATTTTATTAATTGTATGTGGAAATGGATGGTTTTAGTCACCACCACTGACTTCCTTTTGTTCACTGCTGCAGACACGCCCCCTCCGTGTTCATGTTGTTCAAGGCGCCATGACAGTCTGGGAACATGCAGCTCGGGGGTGCGAGAGTCTGTGTCTGGGCCTTTAATGCTACAGTTCTGGCGTCATGCTCGTGTCTCATATGTGTTGAAACGGTTCCGATCATTTTCTGATCTGCTGATGGCCCTGTTAGAATCTGATGCTGGATTGATTCATTGTCGTACTCTTGTAACCTTTCCGTTGCTGCAGCTCTATGTTCTTCGATGAGGATGGGGACTTGGCTCATGAGTTTTATGAAGAAACAATTGTGACGAAAAATGGCCGTAAAAAAGCAAAGCTGAAAAGGATTCAAAAAAACTTAACACCTCAGGTGAGCACGTTTGTGCAAAAGTTATTATTATTTCTATTGTTTTTACAGCCGGCTTAAGTAACTTTGTGAATTTGTTTTTCCAGGGAATTATAAAGCTGGACCACCCGTGCATCCATGTAGATTTCCCAGTTATACTCTGTGAAACCTGATGATCTCCCAGGTTCATCAGCCACTGTGCCACTGTGTCAACTCCGTCCCCTACAGATGCAAGCCCTCGTCACCTTGAAAGCAGAATAGGTCTGGTGAAACGTCTGGCTACGAGGACAGGCACAGGATGGGTCGTCGGTGAAGAGGGCCTGCCAAACTGTTTCAAGTGTGCATGCCCGTGTGAATGAGTCCAGACACTAAATGAAACATGAACTTTGACCTTTTCTTTGTTTTTGCTTTAAATTGTTAGGATCTGTTGAACTACAAGTCTGGGATGCATCTATTATGCATGGAACAGATCAGCCTGTGAACAGTAGCATAGAGAGTTGACAATCAGTGGCCTGCAGACTGTTGACTCATGCCACATTGTCAGGTTGAATGAACTTGCTTCAGTGGCTTCTGAGCTGCACTTTCTTTGGGGTTGTTGTTTTTTTTTTGCTGCTCTGGCATCGATTGTTTCATGTGTAATTTATTGAAAATTTTTAAACTACCACCTAAAACTGTGTGTTGCGTCTTTTCTTGCACAGCTTGTGAATCGATAAGAGTTTCTATACCCATTTACCGCCCTGCTGTTTGTGATGATAGCCACAATAAATGTGAAGCGCAACACTTAAAACATTGGAAAATTGGATTCATGTCAATGATGCACGTTGAGATTTAACGTAAAAAGTCTAGAAGAGTTTAGAATCAATAAATGTAACATTGTTTAATAGCAGCGTAAGGATGCTTTCAATTATGAAGGATGAGAGCAATAGCTGAAATGTTGCACACCTTTAGTTTATGCAATAATTAATAAACTTACAAGCACTATTTGTCTGACAATCTTAAATATGAATTAAGGTTGTGTATGTTTTCCTCTCACAAGATTCGATGTACCTCTCCATACGTGGACCACCAATCACTACAGGAAAGATTCATCTATCTTTGTGGCGATGTGATGCAGTCCAATTGTTTTACCTGAATTAAAACTATACATTAGTCATTTGGTGTTGAAAACGATAAATGATAAAACTTTTTTTTTCTTATTGGCACTTTTAATCAACAAAAACAAAATGTCTTTGACATAACAGATATGAACATGTAAACCTGCATTTAGACTGTTGTTCTTTGTGGTTAAGTGTGTCCAGGGGCGGAGCTACATGGTGACAAGGGGGGGCAGCTGCCACCCCAATTTTTGAGTCCGCATTGACAAAGCCCCTTTGATGCAGACAGAGGCGTCCTCGCTCAAATTATCGTCTGTGCGTCTCCGCTCCACCTCCAATCGTTTCCCGCATTCATTCCTTGTAGGGGGGGGGTCACAACACATTGAAAAACACTGGATATGGACATATAAGGAATGTGGGCGTGGTTAGCATAAAACCACTGTTGCTAAGGACAACAAAAAGTTTTCTTTATCCGATTCGTCTCAAACGGACGTCAATCTGTTCGTCATCCCGAGGTGGCTAAAACATAAAATGGTTGCTATGGAGATAAAATCAACAGAAAAGCGGCCATTTTGAAAAAGGTGGGATTTTCTTTATTAACTAATGACATATAGCTCTCGCCAATGGAGCAATGTGTTTTTCTGTGTCAGTGGATGCTGATCGCTATGCTAGCAATTTTAGCTATGTTAACTGAAGGAATTTATGTTTTTGTGTTCTTATTTCTTTTTAGGTTTTTGTCTTATCGTTTTATTTCAGCATGAGATTGTTTTCAGATTAAGTGTGGGAGCTTCCGGACTTTGAATTTCAAAGGGACATCCTGTCTCTTTTAACTGTGAGCTCCAGAACTCACCCCCTGCAAGAGACACCTGGATTTTTCCTTAGGCCCGCAGAACTGTGGCTGCAGCCTGACAATGGATCATAAAATTAACATAGCATGAGAAACCTCTAAATTGCAGATCCACATGTGGCAGACCAAAGGATTGAGACTGACGCCTGTGGAGAAGGTTCCGGACGGGTGTTGAACTCCCATGGGGACACAGTTGGGGGTCGGACACGTCCGTCTGCCAGAGTAAACCCCCCTGGGACTTTTGAGCGGCAAATGGATGCTGGGACCTAATATGGACTGAGGGAGTGACCAGACCGTTCGCCAGCCAATCCAAGCATGCAGAAGGAGGAGTGAAGCGGCCATATTCCTTCCTGGAGGAGGGACTCTGACTACATGCTTAAAACAGCCATGCTTTGGAAAAAGCTGTGTCTCCAGACAAGCTGCATGTAAATTCGGATTGTAACCCCTTGCGTATTGCAGACCTTGGTTTTGGACACCCAGATCGATCTGTTTTATTTTTGTTTAGAGCTCTTTGTTAGGGAAATAAATTTTTGTTCATCTTTTAAGAACGAATCCGTGGTTTACTTGTTTTCTCACTTTTTGAACACGCAAAGAAAGTATCTACAAAGCGACTAGATATTTTCCTCCTTCATAACATAACTAACATAGTTAGAAAAAAACATTGTTTAAGATGCTAATTATGCTGAGTCAGTTGATGATGCTGATCGCTATGCTAGCACGTTTAGCCACATTAGCATAGCTAGTATAGTTAGCATAATTAGCATTTTAGGTAATGTGTTGATGATCGCTATGCTAGCACTTTTAGCCATATTAGCATAGCTAGCATAGTTAGCATAATCTGCATTTTCAGTGATGTGTTTTTCTCAGAGTTGATGATGCTGATCGCTATGCTAGCAATTTTAGCCATATTAACATAACTAACATAGTTAGCATAATTAGCATTTTTAGCAATGTGTTTCCTGGAGAGAGTTGATGATGCTGATCGCAATGCTAGCACTTTTAGCCAAATTAGCATAGCTAGCATGATTAGCATAGTTAGCATTATTAGCTTATGCAGCAATGACTATCCCTCTTCAAAGGTGGGCGGTGAGGGCAACGAGGGCGGTGGTGGTGCGTAGAGTTGGGAGTGGAAGGTGGGTTGTGTCTGCGGGCCATACAACGCCGCTTGTGGCTTTAATTTTTAATTATTATTGTAGTTTATTACTTCTTTGTGTTTTTATATGATTTATGCTCCTTTTGTAAAGCACTTGGTGATTTGTTCTGGAAAAAGTGATGTATAAATGAAGATATTCTAATGTTTTTTGGTGTTCAAGCGATGCGGCCGTTACTCTCAGTGCTCAATCCATTTTTTTCACATATATCTTTTACATCCTATCTTTTACGACTGTTGTTGTGATTTTGGGCTATACAAATAAATAAAATTTAATTGAATAGAATTGAATCCTTAACATTAATCCAAAGAAAAGGTCGTAAATACTGCAAGAGTGGCTTTAGAGTTGCTGACCTCTGGCGGGACTGGGAAAGGCTGCTGCCTGGAGGCCTAGTGAACAAAATGTTTGTTTAAAGGGTAAACTTGAGAGATTTTTAGAGATTTTCTTTTAAGCAGTCTGATATTGCTGTCCTTAGAAAATGAAAAGTTCTGTGCCAAGATCCACAGAACTTTATTGCTCACTTGAAATTATCTTCTTCTTTTTTTAACCCTCCTGGTAAAAAAATCCTCTGTTGAAAGTCTGAGGAAGAAATTCTGTTGTTATATTTTGTTGATTCTCGCAAAGCTGAAACAACATGCAGAGCTAAGCAGTAAATGAGGAAATAAAGATTCTGACTCAGCATATCACGCACCCTGAGCCTCTGCAGAACTTATATTTATAGACATGAAACCACAAGATGTTATTTAAGTGTACCATTGCCACTTAATAAAATCCTGCCTTAGAGTTAATGTGTCTGCAAAAAGCTTTGTTGAAAATATATATATATATTTTTAGTATTGGCATGCTTCGACTTTTTATTTTATTTTTTGTGCTTATGCATCTACGGAGCCCCTGAGGGTCATTGAAGAAAAAAGAAAAAACAATTGAAGTAAAACAAACTAACTGGTGCTCACCAGTTAGTTTGATTTTTTCTTCAATGGCCCTTTAGGGGCTCCATATGTATCTTCCTGGAGAAAATCATAATTTGTGTTGCAAACATTGATCTCACTCAGCTGAACATAAAATCTACACACCAGCTGCTGCAGTGGAGCCTACCTCTGATTCTGAAAGAGGTCCGGATGTGTCAACCTTCACATTCATCCTTCTGATGCCATAAGAGTAGTAGTACATCATAATGTAGAAATATGCAGTTCAGTCCAAACGTTGGGCTCTTTTTCCACTTACCGAGCAGAAAATGAGGATGGAGGGAGGATCTGCACCCCCCCCCCCCCCCCCCACACCATGATTAAGGTGGACAACATTCCCAAACACTGAAACTTCCTGTTTCAGTGCCCTGCAACTGAGACCACAAATTCTAACACAAGGCATCACATTTTATTGCAGAATCTTTGGAGATGACATGTATTTTGACCTCATGCAGGTGCAGACACGTCCTGTGCTCAACATGATGCTGGAGAGATCAAAAAAACCTAACAACAGTTCGTAGGTCAAGTGGAGGAGGAGATTCCCGAACATCTAAGAGCCTCCCTTGGAGGATTTAACTGCAGAACGAACATCCAAGCGCGTCCTTTCCATTACTATGAAGGTAAATGCAAACAAACTAGACTAAGTTCACCTGAAGATTGAAGGAAGAAGAACGAATTGCTGGTAAGAAAAGAAATATGGATGTTGTTCAAAAAGACATTGACATTTGATTTAAAGATCAAATGTGAAATGTTTATTTACTATAAGTATATTAATTATGCTGAGCAAAAAATGTCAACCCATTTTCAAATCTATTAAGACAAGCAAATAATCACCACAGCCTTGTTCAACATTTATTTTGATCTGATTCAGCCTGCTTCCCTAAAGAAAAATATTCTCCATTTATTTTAAAACATTATTTGCTAATAAGGATTTCATATTTGCTGGGGGGAAAATGCAGCTTTTCAATTAAAACTCAACAGGATTTGGTTCAAACTTCATGGAAAGTCAATTTCAGCCTGTAAATCGATGTTTTGCTCTTAGCCGTTCTTGTGTTTTTACTTTTAGGCGTTTTGGATCTTCCTCTTTTTTCCCATATGGACTTGCAACTGAGACCAAATATTCCTGCACTAGGAATGACATGCTACTGTGATTTTAGGGTTGGGACAGTGTTCTTTTCTAGTTGAATTCATCATTGCAACATAGAAACTGATGTGGCTGACCAACAAACAGTTCTGTATATATATATTTTAAAATATATATTTTATATATATTAAATATATATTTAAAATAAAAGGTTTACTATCATAATTAATGAAACCTAATAAGATATTTTTCCATGTTAAAGTAAAATGTGTATACATTTTAATTTTGATCGGATTTGCTCCTTTGTCCCATATTTTTCCAGTGTACTATAAACAAGTCCAAAAAATATGCATCAACGCTTCCTCAAATTGATAGCAGAAAGAGCAATTTTTTAGCAATATCCTTTTATAGCCTTCGCATATACTGATTTGTTGGATAAAAGCTATGAATAAAACCCCTTTCGCTCTGTTGTTTATGAGATTTTTGTTTGGCAAAAGCCATTTTTCTAGTGTTTCCTTGCCCGCAGATGTCACTTATGAATGAAATTTGCCTCACTGCAACAAATTTGGACTAGACTAAACAGGTCCTCCATATTCAGAGGGGGGATGAAATAGAGTTGAACGTAATTAAATTCCTAAAATAATATTTTAATATCCTAAATATTTACATTAAATAATTGAATTAGTATTTTATAAGATGAAGTTCATTTTGCAGTGAGATCAAATAGAATGCAGGACAAAGTTGATGATGAATCACTGAACTTCCCCCCGCCGTGCCACGTAAATGTAGCGATCCGCTGTTGCTCTAGGTCTTCCGTCAGTAGTACTCTTGAAGTGATTTCTGGCAGTTTGGTTGGACTTTTAATCATCAGAATGGATTAGACAAAACATGACAGCTAATTTTCACATGGCAGCGCGGCGCAAACGGAATGTATCTGACGGCAACAGGACGGAGAAATACGCATTTTGGGCCTCGAAAAGGTTAGACGAAGACCCCCGCTAGCTAATTGTTCTACTAGCTTACTATTGTTGGTTTCATTGAAGCTTTTAGCTAATCTGGCTAAGTAACTTTCAAAGTGTCTTTAAAGTTTGCATTGTTTTTCATGTTCTCTCGTGGGACAAAAACTTTAGTTTTTAAAAGTTATTTTTTATCCCCCTTTCGTTGATTTCTGTTATTATTATCTTTTTAAATATGTAACTTGTGCCACAACAAGTAAAATTCATTGATTGATTGCCCAATAGTTGACATGAAGATTGCTTTATGTCACTGGAAAGGACTTAAAGAGACCTTTCCAATGGTATAAAGATCAGTCAGATAGGTCAGGAAATGAGAAAGCTATGGCATTTTAAATGATCCCATGTAGGGCGTAATTTCATCCCTGAAAAATAAAGGAAAACAGCAAAATTTTTGTGACCCGAATCAAAGATGAGAGTTCTTAGTGTCATAACCTCCTCTTTACTTGTCCAAATCAAGAGAGCAAAGCTAGTTAAAAGAAATACAAGAAACAATAATAAAACAGTTATTTTGTGAATTAAGAATACCACATAAAAATAAAAAATAAAAAAAATAAAGATGATTGGCTGCAGCCAATCAGCTTACTCAAAACCGGTCACATGTCCCAGCATTCACTGCTTGCGAACGAAAAAACAGTATCTGCTAACTTTTATTTTCTCGTGAAATTTCCAGAAGGTGGAGATTAAAACAACAAATATCGTCTAGTATTAAAAGTAGACAACAACTAATTTAAATGTAAAAAGCTGACGAGTGGTTTTGTTAAACCGAAATTTTCGTCCGGAAAATTCCCTACGTTAAGCTTCTCATACTTGCATGGGTACTAATGCTTTCACGAATGTGTTCAGTAAAAGGTCTTTTAGTGAACACGTGTTTATTAAAACGGCTCATCATTGTGAAGTGGTCCCTGACTGGGAGCTGGGGACCCACTGCTGGTCTCAAAGAACCAAAATCTGATGGATTCACACTCTTTTTCTTTCTTTTCTAGGGAGAAAAAAGTGAGGAATGATCATGGAGGGCATGGTTCCTGCTGGTCAGCTGCTTTTGACTCTGTTTACATCATGGATGATCGCTTGTGCAGCTGATACAAAGCAGACAAACTGGCCTTTATATTCCCAGAAGCCGGTCCTTTCAGTGTGGAATGCTCCAACCCAGGAGTGTGGAACACGCCATGGTGTTACTCTGTCTTTGAATCAGTTTGACATCGTGGCGACTCCCAACGAGGGTTTTGTTCGGCAAAATCTTACCATGTTCTACAAAGAACGCCTGGGCTTGTACCCGTATTTCGAGCACGGAGGCGCTTCTGTTCACGGGGGACTTCCGCAGCTCGCCAGCCTGTCCCAGCACTACGAAAAGATGCCCGACAGTCTGCAGAGGTACATACCAGAGCCCGGGGCGAAGGGTTTGGCTGTCATCGATTGGGAGGAGTGGCGCCCGTTGTGGATCAGAAACTGGGACGCCAAAGACATCTATCGAAGGAAGTCGTGCGGTTTGGTTGCCGAGAAGAACCCCAAGTGGACGCCAGGAGAAGTGGAGAAAGCGGCGCTGCAGGAGTTCGAGCTGTCGGCTCGTAAATTCATGGTGGAGACGCTGAAACTTGGGAAGAGTTTGAGGCCGAAGCAGCTGTGGGGCTTCTACCTGTTTCCAGACTGCTACAACCACAATTACAAGGAGGGCCTGAGGAACTATACCGGCATCTGTCCTGCTGTGGAGGTGGAACGCAACAATCAGCTTAACTGGCTTTGGATGGAATGCACAGCTTTTTTCCCTTCCATATATATGGACTATGTTTTGAGCTCCACAAACTATGGGCGTCTGTTTGTCCGAAATCGGGTTAAAGAGGCAATGCGACTAGCCTCTGTGGGGGACGGACTCGCTCGTCCTGTTTTTGTCTATACCCGGCCCACCTACAACGGTCAGATGACCCCACTCACTGAGGTCAGTTTGGAAAAGCAGCGATCTGACAGTTACACTGCAGTTATGGAACTTTTCACTTTGCAGCGGTTTATCATAGTAAAAAAGAAGTCCAATATTATTGATTGCCAAAGTTTTTCAACATTTTCTTCTACCAGAGCAGAACATGACTTATAATTTGAGCATACGGCATGCTCTACCACTGTCTTCTTTGTGAATCCTGCCATCAACACGAATGTGTTTGACAAAGAGCTTCACACTCATTACGCTTCCTTTTACAGTACAGTACTTGCAGGGTATTTAAGTGGTACTTATATGGTATCTTTGGTGTACATACTGGTTACTTTCATGGTACGTGCTGTGTATTTATGTGGTACTAGTTCCATTAGTTAAAAATAACCCAGGTTGGGTTGTTTTTAACCCAACTTTTGAGGCTAAAAAGGGACTACCGGTACATTGTTTTCAGGGTTACCTCAACTCAGGAAAAAAAACATAAATTGGGTTCAAATGAAACTTCTATCACTCCCCATAAAAGTAACCCAGCAATATAGCCCAACGTGAATAGCTCAGGAATTGGGTTGAAGAAATAACCCAAGAGTGAGTGAAGTATGGCTCTTGTGGTATTTATACAAAAAACACATGAACACAACACATAAATACCCATTAGGTACTATGGAATAACCTAGTGTGTACAGCAGAAATACCAAGTAGCTACCACACAAGTAGAAAGCAAATACAGTGCCACATAAATACACAGCGTGCGCCTTCTAAGTACCCAGCGGGTACAACAAAAGTACCATTTAAATACCCTGTAAGTACTGTACTGTAAAAGTTGTAGTAGTATTGTTTCCTCAATACTAGCGTGCTTCCACGCACTTGAGGCTCTGGAATCCAGTTTTTTTTTCCATAAATCCATGACAAAGGTTTCCCATACTTTCCTAAATTCTGCAGTGAATCAACGTGTATATTATATTTTTCCCAAATTTCCCCGTAACTGTTGGTGTTCCCATCTTGCAGACGGACTTGGTTTCCACCATAGGCGAGAGCGTTGCTCTTGGAGCTGCTGGTGTCATCTTCTGGGGAGACACTTCTTATGCGAGCACCGTGAGACCCTCTCTGCTGATTTGCTGCTGGGTAAGCTGTTGTCCGGGGGCTTTGAGCTAACTTCTCATCGTTTATCCCACAGACCAGCTGCTCCATCTTGAACAACTATCTTGTGGGACCACTCGGTCGGTATCTCCTCAATGTGTCGACAGCAGCAGAGCAGTGCAGCAAGCTCCTGTGTCGATCCCTTGGTCGATGTTTCCGCCGAGAACCTGACCGGGACGTGTACCTTCACCTCAGCTCGGCTACTCACAGCATAACAAGTCCGAGTGGCCGGCTTAGAGTCACAGGAGCTCCTGGAAAAGCAGAGCTGGCTTTTTTCCGAACACATTTCCAGTGCCAGTGTTACGGTGGATATAAAGGGAAAGGTTGTGAGCTAACAGAAAAAGTGCAAAATAAAGCCTCCTCTGTTATGGGCATGGGGGCTTTGTGCCTTTTTCTCCCACTTGCACTTCTCTTCCTGCTTCACGGATGGAACTGAGAAGCTGTGGAGGTTCTCTGATATTAAAAGCAGGTCATTTTATCTCTAAAGATGCTGAAGTCAGAGCTGGAATGGGGTTTATGTGGCTGACTGGACGTACCGCAGCAAAACAAACACTGTGATGAGATGCTTTATTGTTTTTGAGAAAAGTGCGCTTGGAAATAGTTGAGTTTCATCCATTTTTGACATGTTCTTTTCAATAAAGCAACAACTGTTTTACCACTCTGTTGTGGGAGCGGTCTTCCTCCGTGAGGAGGAAGCCGTTACAACAAAAGCAAAAGAAAAAACAAAGTGTGTGTTTACTGTAAAACTAAACTGTTAAAGCCTTACCAAAGATTTGCCGATCAGCTAAAACATCTAGTTGATTTCTAACTTAAAAGCTAACTTTATAGTATTGCCATTGAATAACAGACCTGTAAGCTGTGATGACGCCTCACATAAACACTGAGTCATTTCATTCGTTTGTCAGTCCTGCAGGATTCTTTTGTGTCTTATGCTCTCATCAGTGGCGTGGCCGGACCTGCCTGTTTCCTCAAACCGTTGTTAAAAAAAAAAAACAACTCCGAAGTATTCTGTTTTTTTTAAAGTCATTTGTTTACAAATGTTGACGTTTTTCTTGGTTCAGTGATTTAGAAAAATCCTATAACCACAGTGCGTAACATTTTCAGTTGCCTTTTAATAAAACCGTTGATCATTCCTTAAAAAAAAAGACTTTAAAATAAAGATATATAATGCAATGAAGGATGACGGATGACAAGTCAGGTTTTATTTTTTTTACTTCAAAGATACCGGAACATTTAGTCCAGATGTCAGTTAGTTTGTGGTTATGCCAGAAATGTATGGCACTTAAAAAAAAGTAATTGTGTATTTTTTTTAGGTGAATGTTGCGTTTGTTTTATGTCGTGGCTTTTGTCTGCCAAATATTGTTTTTTTTATGTAAAAACAGTATTAAAACCTTATATCAGTACTTTGCGAGACTTTCAATAACCAAAGGTTTCCATGCATTTCCATAGGTTCAGTGTAATCCATGAGCTCGCCTGCTGGTGTCAGTCAGACTGTTGGTAACTGCTGGGGGGCTGTGCCAGCTCTAGTCTGTCTTAGAAACAGCTTTTTTACATTTCTGTACTCGTTTAGAGAACTGTAGAGTGTCTACAAAACTATTGTGCTGATATATTGCTTTAAAGGTTTTTAAGCCTGTCTTCCCAAAGTAAACATGTTGAAATTGTTCATACCTGATTTCTTGAATAATTTTATTAAAAAAACCTTTCTGAGGCAAATTCTCTGCACTTGGCCTGCACAATATACCGCAAATTTATCGTTATCGCAATGTCAAGCAGTGCAATATCCATATCGCAAAAGTCAGCAAAAATCGCAATAAATGGTTACATTAAATGTGCTAAAACAATCTTATGGCAGCTTGAAGTATTTAACGAATCAAATTAATCCATTTATGCATTTGACCAATTGGATGGACCCTTTCACGTTGTTGACCAATCAGATGGAGGTATTATGTTAGATGTTTGCCTCCTACGTCAACGAGGGTCATTTAGAGTATAATTTTTAAATTGTTGCAGTGAAATGGTAATGATGTTTTTGGTTGTTTTGCTATTTGTGTATATACCGCAAATTATATCGTTATCGCAACATTGATCACTCATATCGCAAGTTTTGCTCATATCGTGCAGCCCTACTCTGCACTTATGTTTTATTTAATAATGTAATCAGAAATGTTCTCTTTCACCTTGCAGACCTTAAAGTTGAACAGTTAGGACCCTCAGTTGTAAGCTCACAAATTTATCTAACTTTTCTCAGGAACATGTACAGATGAAATTTAAAAAGTCACGTTTTTTTTTGGCAATATGCAAAAATATTTACCTTGTAAAAAAATAATTGTTCACCCAAAGTTTTTTTTTTATTAGGTACACGTGAAAGGGGTGCAATGATTCATTTTAAGAACGATTTGATTTATATTATATGTGGTTGACAATACGATTGATAATCCATATTGTTTTGATTTTGAACGATCCGATTCTCTGACCTAAAATCAATCCAGGATAATCAGCCTACTGCTGTTTTTTGCAGATCCGAAGAACAATAAGTTAAAGTATGATGACTCCACTGTAGAGTGTGTACATCTAGTACAGGAAGTATACAAACTGAATACTTCTTCAGACTATATTGGAACAGTTTGAGTTTACAATATAGATAGTAAATAAGAAGGAATCTTCCAGTACACTGCCCCTCTTTTAGTATACACTAAGTATACTTGTAGTACTGGACACTTAAATAGACGATTTGCTAAGGAGACAATGTTAGAGCATATTCTACTGCAATGTAAGATTACTTTTGCTGTTAAGTCTCCCTTGTTTTAGAAAGAAACATTTTGATTAAATGAGACATTTGCATAAATTGCCTGCACTGGAATTGGGCTGCAGACATGTTAGGATGAGACAGCACAATATTTTTACAACAGATATGAATTCAGTTAAAAAGTCAAAAGTCTCCAACCAAAATAAAATATAGCAGCGTTTAAAAAAAACCTTTTTTACTCAAACCTAACTTAGAAACAGTAACTAAACGATGTCTTTCGCGTTCATCCATAAAGTATATATCCGGAAATGACGTAAATACTTTGGGATTTGTTATGTGCAACCGGTAATAGCCTCCGTCAGGGAACAAATCCTCAACATCTTGATAATTGTAAAAATAAATAAATAAATAAATAAAAACAGGTGGACAATCGTCGGCATTCGTCTCATTTCACTGTCTTCCACGGGTAATGAGGTTTTGTCTGCTATTTGATTAATTTTTCTTCGACAGTTAAACGCATACGATATATCTGGAAGACTAAGGACATTGGTCCTTCTCATTGAAATACCGAATTAGCTCTCATAAGCAACCACGTAGCCCGCAACAGTCCCTGACGGAAGCGGCCATGGAGAAGACGTGAGGATAACATCGAGCCTTCTGTTTGTGAACGCATTTCCTTCTCTTCTTTATTGGTATGTTTCCCTGGACTGAGAGCCTTTTAGCTCCGTGTTCATTTATGCTGCGATTTAAAGGCAAAGGATTTTTTCCCATCTTCGCAGTCGCTCTCAGCCTCAGTTTGTTCCTCGTTTATTATTATTGGCGTTAAAGTTAGATCATGTTTGGCCTTTAGATTTGAAGCATATTAATTGTTAAAAGAACTTTGAACATGTCTTGGAAAAAAAAAGTTTTTTACTCTCAAAACCAAATTTCAGGGTAAGAAAAAAAATATTTTTCTTTAAATTAAAGTAAGGAAGACATTAAGAGGATGAAAAGTGGAAATGCAGTCGGTACCGACAACACACCTGTGCAGGTATGGAGGAGAGGTGGCTGTAGAAATTCTCACTGAACTGTTTCATACGACTTTGGAGCTGAGAGGATGTCTGAGGAATGTAGGAGAAACGTTCTGGTTTCATTTGTAAAAAGATGGGAGACGTGTGTAGTCAAAGCAAATACAGAGGAACTAAGCTGATGAATCACACTACTTATAGGAAAGAGTATTGGAAGCTACTGGTTTGGATGAGGAAGTCTTGAGCGGCAGAGAAGGACGTTGGAGTAGTTCAGGACATGGATGAGAGCTGGGAGACAGAGATGTTCTGTAGGTCTGAAAGAGGAGTTGAGGGTGGAGGTGGGACTGCACCAAGGATCAGCTTTGAGCTCCTTCTTGTTTCCATTTCCAAAGAAAATGCAGGTCAGCTGCAGCGAGACAGAGTGCCTGTGTATAAATGAGAGGAACTGAAGCGGAACGATGAGGTTAGAGGCAGTAGAGGTGTGTGTAAGCAGTTTGGAGCAGGTGGAGGAAGGTCTCAGGTGTGACTAAGGTGACTATAGTGAAAGCACTCATCTTGTTGGTTGAGAGACTGGAGGTGGTGGAGATGAAGACGTTGAGGTTCAGGATGGATAGAATCAGGAATGAAACCATCAGAGGAGCAGATTGTGGTAGATGTTTGGACACGTTCAGAGGAGGAACAGCGACGATGTCGGTAAAAGGGTTTTGAGGTTGGAGCTACCAGGAAAGAGGCGTAGAGGAAGACCGAAGAGGACGTTCATGGATGTAGAGGAGGGTGGATGATGTGGGTGAGGAGGATGCAGAGGAGAAGATGAGGTAAAAGTAGAAGATTTACTGTTTAACTTAATGATTGTCACTGAAACTGAAGTCTCACAAACAATCAGGTCACTTAAAGACGTATTTGGGATGGATACTTTTGTGCTCAAAGAACTGAACTGTTATTCTCAATCAATGCATCTCTGGATCAATATTTCCAAGTGCATGGAAGTCATCAGCGGTGATTCCCATCTACAAAAACGGAGACTTCATGTTACTTTCAAATTATAAACCAGTCAGTATCATACCCACAGTGTCCAAGATCGTGGAAAACTCATTGCCCAACAAATTATTTCACATCTCAACAATTCATCTTTTTCTCTTCATCCAATGCAGTTTGTTTTCAGAGATCAGCACTCAACAGAAACAGCTAACTGCTTTTTCATAGAAAACATAAAATCTCTGTTAGAAAAGGGTGGTGTAGTTAGGGCAGTGTTTCTCGACCTGAAAAAGGCTTTTGACACAATAAATCATAAAAAAAAACTACTGACTTAACTAACCAAATTCACTTTCTCATTGAAAACTATAAAATGGATGGAATCATATTTATCAAAGAGATCTCAGTCAGTCAGGATAAATCATCATCCTCCTTTCCATATCTCTACAGGTGTTCCGCAAGGTTCCATTCTAGGGCCTCTGCTTTTCTCTCTCTACATTAATGACCTCCCTTCTGTTTGTTCAAATGTCTTCATTCAGATGTATGCTGATGATACTGTCATTTATGCACATAGAAAAAACACGTCTGAGTTGGCAGAGAATCTCACCAGAACGATGGGACATGTTGCAGAATGGTTGGAACAGTCGAGTTTAAGTCTCAATGTAAACACAACAGTTGCAATGTTCTTTTCCAAGACAAACCGGAAAAATATTCTGGCTGATGTTTTTGTGGCAGGAAAGAAAATAGAAGTTGTTGAAAAATTTAATTATCTTGGAATTTTAATTGGTAAACCTTAAATTTTAAATGTCAAATCCAGAAAGTATGTAACTGTGTTAAGTTAAAATGTCTCATTTTAGATTTATTAGGGCAAATTTGTCACTGCAAGCTGCTACAATGTTGATGAATGCAATGATCTTATCCCACATGACAAACTGCCTCACTACCTGGTCGCAGGCAAACAAATCAGCATTAAAACCTCTGGAGTCACTTTACAAACAAACAATTAAAATACTGGATAAAGAACCATTAAGACATCATCACTGTGACATTTTACAAAAACACAAACTGTTAAGCTGGGAGAACATCATTAAGTTTACAATGCTATGCCTGTTTTATAAACTCATCAATGACTGTCATCCCCCCCACTCAGTCAGTTTGTAAAGATCATTCTCCCAAAGGGTCACGAGGGTCGGTTCATCAAGACTGGATAGTTCCTCTGTGGAGAAGAGCCTTCAGCCAGAGCGCCTCCTCCATAACAGCAGAGTGGAACTCTGTTCCTCACATGATTAGAGACCTCCCAGCATACACTCTGAGTAACAAGCACCTAAAAAACTGGTTCATATCACAACAAACATGTCTACATTGAACTATTTTACTGCCTGCCCCTCCTTGTCTGATGTGTCACCTTTGTGTCTTTTATATTTGTTTTTATGTTTCTCACTAGGGCTGGGAATCACTGGGTACCTCACGATACGATACGATACGCGATACACTGCTCACGATAACGATACTATCACGATATGACGATAATGTGATAATCGATATATCTCGTCTCTAACAACTCACGATATATCAAACTTTAAGAAAGAAGAACTTTAAAAACAGCTTTTTGGAAAATATTTCCCCATTTATTTTTTAAACACCATGATAATGTGTCCTATTTGGTGTAATGAATAACAGACTTTTGTGTAACGTTGCTGAAATCAGTAATACTCTGTCTTTGACAAACAATGACAATTTTCATTTGGAAATATCTGTAAAATTCAGTTTAAACGATAGTGAACATGAACAGCAGTGTCATTATTTAGTACAAAATTGCTGTAAAAAGGATAAAAAATGAATGAATCAAGTAGCTGCCAGACACATTGGTATTAATTTTTGAAAAACAAAACCATAGCCATTCCTTAATTTAAGAAAATAGCTGAAAATCAGATATTAATTCTGTGAACAAATTGTAGTGTCTTTGTTAAAAAATAAATGACACCATTTAGTGCAAATGTGGTGTAAACAAAAATATAATTCTCCCAGAAAAATAAAAATCAAGTATCAAGGAACTTTCCTTTAAGTTATTTAAGACATAAACTGCTTTCAAAATAAATAACCAGGGATAAAATACATAAAGAACTTGAAGTGCATCTAAAAGTTAACGTCTTTGTGAACAACACGTTTGGGTAAAGCTGCATGTGATGTATGTTTATATGTTCATGTTTTTCTGGAGAACCACAGACTTTTAGCATCAAGATGCCGCTCATCTACCGCTGCTTAGAGGAGAAGGGGGGTCTAAGGGCAGGAATGCCTCTTTCTTCCGTTTCGATCTCAGCCATAGCTCTGGTCTGGACGTACAGAGCAGGGATCCTTTTTCAGTATTTCTGAGAGAGAATGTCAAAACTCTAATGCATTCAATAAAAACCCAAATCCCTCGTTCTCCACCGCGCTGCAGGGACCGTTTTCCGTTATTGCCACTGCTCTGTCTCTCAGAAGACGGCGGTAGCTTCGTCTGTAAAAATGGATCCGCGTCGGGCTGTGTCGGCTTCAGGCAGCAGCATCCACAGCTTTCTCACACAACTCTGGGTGATGCAGCTTCAATGCTGCCGGCGCGTCTTTTAACTTACTGCCCTCGCTTCTCATTGTTTTCCCGCTCCGCCATCTTTGTTTGAATGTGTGTTCTTCGTCGTCCGCCCGCAACAGCCAATCTCGCAACGAGCGCCCCCTATCGACCCCCCAAGGAATTGTCTTACCAAAGGATGGTTAATATAACGTTTTACAGGGTTTTTAAACATAAATAAAAGGTCGATACTTGATGAAGACGTATCGATAATCGATCGCGGGACTAAATATCGCGATATATCACCATATCGATATTTTGGCACACCCCCTATTTCTCACTGTGTGCATATTGTATGTATTTTAAATGATTGTTTATTGCACATGTATATTTTCTAATAATGTATTTAATTCATGTTTTGAAGTTTCTAGGTTGACGATTTTAACACCTGCCCAAGGACTACAGATGAAAAACAGCCTTTGGGCTCATTCTGGGGCATTGCAGCCGTGCTTTTAATGGGCACGGCCCCCGTTAAATAAACGAATAAATAAATAAACTGTGTGAGCCCGTCAAAGCAGCAGCTTCAAGAAAAAGAAGACGATGCATGAAATTTAACTTTTCTGTCCACATAAACAAGCAGAAATAAAACTAGAATAGTATGAAGGTGGAGGATTTTTCAGAACAATGTATTTCCTGGAGGACATTGCTAGCTCTCGCTATACGAGCAGAGCTAGGCAAATCATCAAGGACTCCCACCATCCCAACCACCACCTGTTCCAACTGCTACCGTCAGGCCGACGGTACAGATCCCACAAGGCTCGCACAAATAGACTCAAGAACAGTTTTTTTTCCCAGAGCGTCAACCTCATAAATAAATGTGAATCCCACAAAAAGCTGTAACTCGTGCAATATCTGAAACCAATGTGCAATACTAACAATTCCCAGTGCAATATAATGCAATTTAAAATAGTTATGTAGCTTTGTACATATGTATATTTTCAGTTAAACACAATTTTATTGTTCTTTAGAAGATTATCTATTTTTATTGTTTAAGCAGCTGGAGAGCACCGGAAATCTCGTTGTCACAAGTTTCTTGTGTAACAATGACAATAAAGGCTTTCTGATTCTGATTCCTCCTTTTTGTAGGCCGGCTCATCTGGATCAATGAATTTCTTGCGGAACCGTCTTGTTGTCGTGTGCCTGGGGCTTTTGGCCACACTGTTGCTGTACCTTCTGCTGCCTTCAATTCGCCAGGGCACCATGGAGCCGTCTCTAAAAGCTCAGCGATTTCCCGTGCTGGCCACCTCGCCCCCTGGCCATTCAGCCATCAACGTATCTATCCGCACCGGGCAGTTACCCGGGGACCCGCCTCTGTTTTTCCGAGAAGCTTTACCTGTAGATGGAGCTGGACGACAGATCATTCCAAGGTGAGCAGATAAAATGATGTACTATAGGAAAGCACCAGGTCCAAAATGGTTTTCAGGGTAAAAAAAGGTGTTTAAAAACGAAGGACTACTTGTTTGCACAATAATTTTAAAGACTCACTTCAATGAAAATGCTGTGCAAAAGTACAAGAATATAGATTCTTAAAAAGCCACTTGATCGAAAAGATGTTGTTTGAAAAAGATCGTATATGTGATGTAGAGAATATGCTGGGGGGGCCACAAGCTCCCTGCTTCATTCTGATCATCCACCTGCAGACCAACAGACCCATGAACGTCTTGGTTTTTCTGAATCCGAGCTGGAATCTGGATCAGAACTGGACGGACGGATGGATGATCTGATGTCGCTGCCATTTTTGTTGCACTGATAGTGTTAGGTTGTGGGTGTGAGGAGAGAGTGTAAACGCAGAACTTTCAGCAATGAGGAGGGGAAGAGGAGCGGGTCAGCTCCGCCCACAACTCCAGAGGTGAATTTCTGATGAACTCCTGCCGCTCTGCAGAAGCTAGGTCCTGAAAACGACACAGGTTTGCTTTATTTAGGCTAAAAACACCATCATCATCATAATTCAAGGAAGGCTTTGAAAATGGATCAAAAAATGATTGGAGTTGCACTTTAATGCTTTTAGACGCCTTTCATCTGTCTGACCTGTGCTAGTTTGAATATGAACCCCCCCTCCCAAATGTTCTGCAGGCTGCAGGTGGTCCTTCTGCACGGGCAAGCCTTCACTTCAAAGACCTGGGAGGAGCTGGGTACCATGGCGATCCTGGCAAATAACGGTTATCAGGCTTTAGCTGTGGACCTGCCAGGTAAAACCAGAGTCTGTTTCACGACCCACCAGTTGGAAAACTGTCACTGTTGAACGTGTAACTGAGTGCAGACATCTATATTTACATTTAAGGCTCATCTTCATATGATAAACATTCATTTACGTGAGCTTTGTGCTGCAAATATGATGGAAAAAATGAAATCACACTACTTTCTTCTGACAATATTTCATGTCCTTCAAAGTGAAGATGGACTTAAACGCGCGGGGTGCCCTCATGTGGTGAAAAAGTGCTCCTCCAACCTTATAGCTGAGTGCACAAGTGAAAACAGCCGTTTGTTTCTTTACAAAAAGGCAGATAACTATGAGGTTTTTGGTGTAACTATAATGGGAAATACCATCAGAGCAGGGTAGATGTAGTGTGTTTTCTCACATTGTGCCCAGTTTGGTAAAACAGAACTCCATTTCCATAAATGGTGATTTTGTTTTTCTTTTTTTTTCTTTCCCAGGTTATGGACAGTCACCAGACTCTGAGGCTCTAAAGTCTGAGCAGAATCGCGTGGACCTCCTGTCAAAGTTCATGGAGTCTTTAGGCATCAAGGCGGGTGTCCTGGTGAGCCCCTCCATGAGCGGACATTACTCCATCCCCTTCCTCATGAAGAACGGCGCTCAGCTGAAAGGCTTTGTTCCCGTTGCTCCAGTCGGAACTCGGAGTTACTCCCCGCAGGAATACCAAACTGTTCAAGTGAGAAGCTGCAGATTCTGGTCATTTGATCACTGAATATTTGAGGAAAAAACATTGGGGGGGAAAAAAGATCTCATGCCCCTTGTGCCATCTTGTGGGGTCCAGATGACCCCACTCCCAACGAGTGGGGGTCATCTGGACCCCACAAGATAGCACCAGGGACATTCTGTATATTTTTACAGATTTCTGATCATCATTTAATTCTATTTACCTTGCAGATGTACGTATCCTTTTTTTGTAGAGAGGTGAGGTTCAGTGTGTCTTTTATGTTGTATTGGAAGACCAAAAAAACACGTTTTCTTCAGTAAAATGTGTGTCAATAGAAACATTATCCCATATTTTTCCTGCAAAATAAAACATCAGTGATTTTTATTTTTAACAAAAATCGTATCTATTATTATCATAATAACATATATAAAATATATAAAACTGTTGCTCCTCTTTTGGTCTCGGACTGTTTTACTTGCTCATTTTCCATAGTGTCAAATCAAAAGCTGAACAGCTAAACGCGTGTTCTCTGAACGTATCTGCGTTACGCTTTCACAGACTCCCACTCTGATCGTGTTCGGAGCCTTGGACACAAATCTCGGCGCTCAGTCCCACAAGAACCTCATGCAACTCCCCCATCACAGCGTGCTGAAGCTGGAGGGAGCGCGGCACGCGTGCTACATGGATAAGCCTGGCGAATTCCATCAGGGATTGGTTGGATTCCTCAGCAAGCTGAAGTGAGACACGTGTTGAAAAGGGAGACCGATTATTAGAAGAATCTCCACCCAAGGATCTAAACGTACTAAGCCTGCTGGGTTTTTTTTTGTTTAGGTTTGGCTTTTTTGTTTGGAAGCAGAAATTTTTTTTTTACAGGAAGTCGTTCTGCTGCATTTGATGTAACAGTTCAGAAATGAAAACATCAATATTCTAAATATGTGGGGTTTGGTGTTTCATACTTTCACCTGAAACTGCAGGGCGAGCTCAGCTCAGTTTATCTTTACAGGTGAAAAAGAAGAAGAAAATGCAGCAGATGTGCACTGTGGTGACTTTTGGTCCATGTCTCTCATTGCATGAATAAAAAAAAACACGATTTCTGTTTTGTTGTTAAATGTTACCTGTATACAACAAAACTTCGGTTACCTGCACACCTTCAGAAATACATTGTAACCTGTCACCCTTCCAACTAACTCAGTGTTACTAGAATGAAATGAAACAGGTTATTTGGCAAAAGTGTTGTATATAAAGGTAAAGACCACAATGCTAACCTTTGCAATTGTGTATAAAAATACTGAAACTGTTGGAACAGTTCTGCACAAGTGAAATTAAATCAGTTTAAAATAAAAACAAAAGTAATTTTGACTTGCCATTATTTTCTAAGATGGGTTGTTTTAGTGTTTATGCGTGTTTTCTGTACGTTATCAGTCTTTTCTACGTATAATTGAAATCCCATCCATTTTCAGAACCCGTGTTATCCCTAACAGGGTCACAGGGTCACGGGGCCTGAGGCAGGAGACTCCCTTGACAGGTCGCCAGTCTGTCCCAGGGGCCGTGTGGTAATTTGAATTGAAAATGTAAATACAATATTCAAGGAAGTGTTCATAGAGAACACCCACATAACACGAGTGAAACTAATAAATCCAAAGAAATATAAATGTAATAGAAAGCAACTGACATATAAAACCAAACTGCAGTGTCTTTTTATTTGTATAAGTGTTTTATTGTTCAAAACACAGAACAAAGTATGAATGAGAGGAACAACAGTCATAACAATGGGAATGCTAGGGAGCATAGATATTACAAAAGAAATGTTGCTAAACACATGACAGTACATTGAACATGTTCAAAGACAGACAATTTTCATTAGATACGTATGGCTTTTTTGTTTATACTATTAGAATTGGTACGTAAATAAGATTCTCATCCTTTAATACCAAACTGCAATGTCAGCTAGTTCTGAAAGAAACGCAACGTCACTTTGAGAGAATGGTTTCGCCCACTCGGGGGGAGTGCTAAACACCATTGATGGCATTTTGCCCGTGATTAACAGTATATAGTGTAACTTTACACTCTATAATATTTTTAAAATGACATGAGCATTGTTCTCAACGTATTGCTTATCGTCCTTTGTCGTAGAAAATTGTTACTTAGAAGTTGTCTGGCGCGTTCACCCCCTGTAATGTAGAGCCCATTTCTAGCGGTCTTCTTGAGGACTCGGAACTTGTAAACAAGAGGGGAATAAACAAGTTGTGTATTTTTCTGTCCTATAAATTCCAGCCCATGACCGTGCCTCAGCCAGTTTTCAGTCGACGCAGCTGCAGCCGCCGCTAGCTTGAAGCGGCCTTACGTAAACTAAGCCGGACTTTAGCATTTGGTGCCGCAGGGAAGGTGCTCCGTCGATCAGCGCTGCTACCTGCTTCCAGCTGTAATCGGATCTGCGCCCAGGTGAGGACATAAAAAACAGCTCACGCGGGTGTTTCATGCTTTACTTGAATAGTGTCACGTTTCTGTGTTGATCCCAGCATGCTCCCTGACAAGGACGGGCCAGATGTTGGAGGAGGTCAGAGGTCACCGGACGGAGAGGACCCCTCCGTGACTCTGTTCCGAGAATACCTGCGCCTGAAAACGGTCCACCCAGAACCCGACTACGGTCAGGCACCTCTGTCTGGGGTTCAGACTGCACAGCATTTCCACACACTGACACAACGAATGGGAAATACTTTCTATTTTTGTATTTTTCGACGTGCAAAACGCAGAAAAGCCTCTTTGGAAAGCAGCATAGTTTCGCAATTATAGGTAACTGGGTCCGAATTCATTCACTATTCCCTATAATATAGTGCACTATGTAGTGAGTAGGGAACCTCACTACATAGTGCACTATACAGGGCGTTTACCATTTAGTGCTGTCCGAATCTTGGGTGTGTCCGAATCCCCCCTAACTACTAAAAAACTGCCATGTACGATATATTGCCCTCGGCGGATATGACGTAATCGATTTCACGAAGTTAAAATCTATTAGATGAGCGTTTTGCAACAATTATTTATGATCCACTGTCTTCTGAAGATAAAAACGTTGCTGATTTACTAAAATAAATTACATTTAAATACTTTTTTTTTGGGCAAAATTGTTCCTACACAATGCATTATGGTCTATATTCGCTGATCTAGTGAGCATTGATGCACACTGGCTCTTCGCAGAGACTTCTGGGAAATTCCAGGGCACTGGATTTGGGAATTGTAGATTCACTACAATATGGCAAACGCACTATATAGTGCACTATATAGGGGTTAGGCTGGGAATTTGGACACAGCAAATTGAGTGCCCTAGAAATTTCCCAGAAGTCTCTGCGAAGAGCCAGTGTGCATTTATGCTTACTAGATAGGCGAATATAGACCACAATGCATTGCGTCGGAACAATTTTTGCCAACATTTTTTCTTTACATTTTTTTTTTTTTTATAAACCATCAACATTTTTTCCTTCAGAAGACAGTAGATTCATAAATAATTGTCGAAAAATGCTCATATTAATGCAATTTTAATGCTGTGAAATTGATGACATCTTATCCGCCGTTCAAAAAAAAAGCAGTGACCACTGTGTCCGAATTGCTTTTTAAAATCCAGGGCACTACATAGTGCCGCGCTATGTAGTTTTTTTAGTAGTTAGGGGTCAGGGTGGGAATTCAGACACAGCCAAGAGAGCAGAATTACAATTTAATTGCTAAGATAAAATAAAGTAAAACCCTACCAGAGTTGAAGCATGCACGTTTTAATCTGAAATTTTTACAATTCCTACTGTCAATGGTCCTGCATGGAGGCACACTACAGCTTGTGTTAAAGTAGTTTGGTAAGGATCTGGGGCCTCATTTATAAAACTTTGCGTAGGATTTGCATCAGAAGTGGCGTACGGATGAAACATAGGACGTGCATACTCACAGAAATATTCGGATTTATAACACCGTGCGCACGCACATCCTACGCATCTTTCCCTTAATAAATCACAATCAATTCTAAATGCTGCGCAGCTTTTGCGGCTTCATGACACGCCCATAGTTGCCCATAAATAGTCCGTGAAACGCCCACAAATGAATATTCATTGATTGCAAAACCATGGCAAACACAGAGAGGAAATCAAAAAAACGTAACTTCACTCAATGTGAAGTAGAAGTTATCGTTGGCGAGGTGGAAATGAGGAGAAAAATATTGTTTGGAGGGCACAGTGTAGGCATTACTAATGCCACAAAGGCACGTCCGTGGCCGAAGTAAAATAGAAATGGTCGGACATCAAAGTCGAGGCAAAAAAACGTCTAGCTGCATCGCCAGAGTGTGTCTGCCACGGGTGGGGGACAGGGGACATAACTTCATTTATAGACATAAATGTTTGGATTTCTTTCTATGTGTGCATTACTTGGGTTGATACCGACATCTGGTGAAAATTTCGTGTCAATAGCTCGATTAGAAATATGTTTTTTGAGAGAAATGTTGACGTGTTCAATACTTATTTTCCCCGCTGTGTTACTTGTATAAGAGTTTAGTAACGTTTGTGTGACAGTATGTATTATCTGTCATAGGCTGTGGTGAATTATGGGTTACGGTTTAAAAGCTTTAAGGCGGTGTCACAGTCTTGTGCTTTTTTATCAAAGTCCATTTCTTATCTGAGTCAGTTACACATTAAAGGTTCAGCATGGCTTCAAACTCAACGCTGGAACACATTCGCTGGAAAAAGTTACACCATCACTTTTGCCGGGTAATTTTTAAACGATAGGATATACCCAACAAAAAGTACTTGTCATAAAAAATAGATCAAAACATGACAACATGCAATGAATTAGAGTGGGTTTCTTTTATTTTCAACTGTGGGGTGTATAACAAAATGAAAAGGAAAAACATAGGAAGCTCCGAAAATCATACTTAAAAATTACAAAAAAATTAGGAATTTGAGAACAAAAAATTCCTAAAAAATTATAAAATGTTACTAGAAACTTGGTGTTTGGTCCACACATTCCTGGGACATGTGAGACTGAAATTCATGGAAATGGTTTGGGCCCGATGAAAATCACCTGGTGATAAAGCTCTAGGGTTAAAGAAAGAAACATCCCAACATCTAGTCACTGTGTTCAAAGCAAAAGCCTATAGAAGTGGAAAAAAGACAACTAGTAAAACTTACATCTCATTGGTTAAAACAAATGAGTGTTCACATTTTAGTGCAAATAATATAGATAAAACGTTTTGTAATAATAAACTTGGAAAAAAAGTAACCTTCCAAAAGTGAATATTTTCTTCCGACTTTTAATATGTGGATGTGAAGTTGTAGGAAGTGTTTGCTCCTTTTGGGAGAGCCCTGAAACTTCACACTAACCTCAGAGTATCTGAACATTTAAAGGAACCTAGAGAAAATCTGCCTATCCCCTCTGTTTGTGCTTGTTTGAGCAAACCAAAGTGAAGCACCTATCAGAAAGACGTGTAAGAACTGGAGGTTTGGATATGGACGGAAAGGAGAAAATTCGATTTTTGCAGGGCTAGAAGAAGGATCTGGGTGAGAGCACGCGTGATACTACCAAGGAGGACTCGGTTCTTGGCCATGACAGACAATTTAGTAACAGAATAACACAGGTGCATGGCGTCTGAGCTTCAGGATTAAAAACTACTAAAAGATATAACCAGCCCTAGGAAGGGTTCAAACACGATAAAAAGTCCTGGGACATAGTTAAAACAAAGGGTAAAAGCAGCTGCAATGGGGGAGGTTGCAGATCCAGAACACTTCTAAATCATGCAACGGATCACATATGTGTCCATTTGAACACATTTTTCCATGATTATTTTCTTCATCAACAGATGCTGCTGTCAGATTCCTGAGTAGAATCGCAGTGGAACTCGAGCTTCCTCTGAAAAAGATTGAGGTGAGTTGATCCATGTGGGCATTTGTTGTCTTTGTGTTTGTTTTGGAGATGGAAAAATCCATTTTTCATGTGTCCCTCTGAAGGTTTGTCCAGGAAGGGTTGTGTCCATCATGACATGGGAAGGAACGGAGCCCCAGCTGAAATCTGTCCTGCTGAATTCCCACACAGATGTTGTACCTGTTTACCAGGTGTGACCTTTCCCGGTTTAGTTGGGATCAATCCCTTCATTACAGCCATAGTCTGCATTAGATTACAACCTGCTGCAATTTTTTCTGCAGGAACATTGGAAGTACGATGCTTTCAAGGCTTTCAAAGATGCAAAGGGCGACATATATGCTCGGGGATCACAGGACATGAAATGTGTGACGATACAGTGGGTATAAGATGCCTATATTTATATATTAACAGGATACGTGCTTTAGTGCTGTTGTGGTCTCCATTTTTGTCTATCCTGAAAAAAACCCATTGATTTAAGACCTTCAATTTGAAGCATTTCTCCCAAATCTGCTGTGTTTTCTGCAGGTATATCCAGGCAGTCAGAAAACTGAAAGCACAGGGATGGAAACCAGCACGCACTGTACATTTGATGTTTGTTCCCGGTGAGATATTTCCCTCTTGGGTATTTGCAACTTTTCTCCATTCCTGCTCTCTTTGTTTTTTTTTTCAAACAACTTGCTAAAAAAATCATTAGAAGATCCTTTTTCCCTGAACGTTAAATATACAGTGGTGGACAAAATAGTTGGTACCCCTCAGTAAAAGAAAGAAAGTCCTCAATGCTCACTGAACTGACTTGAAACGTTCAAAAGTAACAATAGATTAAAATTTATTGAAAATTAAATCATCAAAATCAGCCATAACTTTTGTGTTGTTGATTAACAGAATTATTAAAAAAAAAAAAAAAAAACTAATGAAATAGTGCTGGACAAAAAACATGGTACCCATAACTTCATATTTTTTGCACAAACTTTTGAGGCAATCACTGCAGTTAAACGGTTTCTGCATTTGTCAGTGAGCCTTCTGCACCTGTCCACAGGTATTTTGGCCCCCTCCTCATGAGCAAACTGCTCCAGTTGTCTCAGGTTTGATGGTGTCTTCTCCAAATGGCATGTTTCAGCTCCTTCCACAGATGTTCAATGGGATTCAGATCTGGGCTCATAGAAGGCCACTTCAGAATAGTCCAACGCTTTTCTCTGAGCCATTCTTGGGGGTTTTGGCTGTGTGTTTTGGATGCATGGTTGTCCTGTTAGAAGACTCATGACCTGCCACTGAGACCAAGCTTTCTGACACTAGGCAGCACATTTCTACCCAGAATGCCTTGATCATCTGGAGATTTCATTATTTTTGCTCAACTTCCAGACACCCTGTGGCAGATGCAGCAAAGCAGCCCCAAAACAGAACTGAGCCTCCTCCATGTTTCACAGTAGGGACAGTGTTCTTTTGGTTGATGCTTCATTTTTGAGTCTACCAACATAGAGCTGATGTGCCTTACCAAAAAGCTCCAGTTTGGTCTCATCTGTCCAAAGGACATTTTCCCAGAAGCTCCGTGGCTTGCCAACATGCATTTTTGGCTTTTTGAGGATTTCCTTTCAACAGTGGTGTCCTCCTTGGTCGTCTCCCATGAAGTCCACTCTGGCTCAAACAAGGACGAATGGTGCGATCTGACACTGATGTACCTTGATCTAGGAGTTCACCTTTAATGTCTTTGGAGGTTGTTCTGGGCTCTTTGGATCCAGTTCCAACTATCCGTCTCCTCCATTTGTCATCAATGTTCCTCTTCCGGCCACGTCCAGGGAGGTTGGCTACTGTCCCGTGGGTCTTAAACTTTTGAATAATATGTGCCACTGTGGTCACAGGAACTTCAAGCTGCTTAGAGATGGGTTGTTTTAGCCGTAATCTTTATGACATTTGTCAATAGCGGCTGGATAGCTCGGTTGGTAAGGTGAGAGGCTACCATGCAGGAATCCAGGGTTCGATTCCATTATACGATTCAATTACCATATCAATGGCAAGCAAATAACATCACCCAGTGAGGGTCTTTAGGCATGACCCTTAATGCTATCGAGCGCAGCTAGGCTGCATCCGGAAAGGAATTTCCCCATTGTGGGATCAATAAAGTATAACTTTATTTCTAATGTCCTGGGACAGTTCTCTCCCTTGCTTTCTGTTGTCCATGTTCAGTGTGGGTCACACCTTTTCATCAAACAAAACAGCAACGTGGCTAATTGTCTTCCTTTAAATTTGGGACACAATAAATCCTGAATTTGGGTTTGAAAACAGCTGTGATGTCAATTAAAGGAAATACCTGAGTTCATCATGACCCCCTGGGCAATTAGTTCTCAGTCTTTTATGGAGGTACCATCATTTTTGTCCAGCCCTATTTCACTAGTTTTTTTTTAATAATTCTTTTAATCAACAACTCCAAAGTGTAATGGCTGATTTTGATGATTTAATTTTCAATAAATTTTAATTTATTGTTTCTTTTGAATGTTGTAAGTCATTTCAGTGAGCATTGTGGACTTTCTTTCTGCAACTGAGGGGTACCAACTATTTTGTCGACCACTGTATCAGTGATGAAAGTCTTCCGGGAATTCCCGGAAATACGGGTTTTGAACAAACCGAACATACTTTCCGGGAAATAAAGACCTGGGGCCTCATTTATAAACGTTGCGTACGCACAAAAGAAGGCGTACGCCACTCTCTACGCAATAGTTGAGATTTATAAAAAGCAAACTTGACGGGAAAATGTGCGGTCCTTCACGCAAGCTCTGACCCAGGCGTACGCACAAAAACGGGTGAAATGAGAAACGGCGACACCGTCGGCAGATGGAAGAAACACGTGAAAATGACAATACTGCCTCTCATAAATAACATGAAGACTCCACAAAGCAAGTCTCACAATGAACAGCCTACATGAACACCCGTTTGATCGATCAGCAGTGAAACAAACAAAAAAAAAATCAAACGACAATTACAACAGAAATTCAAATGAACACATATTTGCAAAAAGAAAAGTGAAAGATGTTCTGCAATATTGGCATGTTGTGCAATTCAACCTCATAAATAATATAGTTAACAGAACGAACTAATGTACAAAACTGATATTCTCGTCAATGTGTCCGTCTGGCGGAGCAGATTTAGTCAAAGTCAAAGTCAAAGTCAGCTTTATTGTCAAATATGCTGCATCCGTAAGACATACAGCACAGATGAGATAGCTTTCCTCTCACCCCAAAGTGCAAGCAGCATATAAAATAATAAATAAATGACTTAAAAAATACATTCTTTTAAAAACAATAAAGCCGATAGAGCCGCTGCGTGTGCACGCGCTGCCAGATGCGTGCGAATCAGACAGACAGACAGACAGACAGACGTATTAATTGTCCACTGGGGAAAGTTGTTTTCATAGTAAAACATTTCTTCGTAAGCTACGGAATTATGGTATTCATGTATATGTCTTTAGTTTATTTTATTTTTGATAAAACAATGTATGGCGTATGTCTCAACCATTCAGAAAGCAACAAGAAATTACATTTGATGAACAATTTCCCATTTCCACGTGGATTATTATCAACATCTGTAGCTTTTCAGATGTAATTAAATGGATGGAAATAAAATGCCCCATCACAATGCGTAATGACGCACAATGGCTGATCTTGGATCTTAGAAGATGTGGCAAATGGAAGAATTGGGAGTGAACGCATCAGGACGAGTGGCTTATGAGCCGGTTCCGACTTCTTCGAGCCATCCTGTTGGAGCTTTTGGGGGTGTGTCACCCGGTGCATCAGGTGCGTCGGTGTCCCCCCCGACACCCCCCACCCCTCGCCTCAGTCACCACTCCACGTAAAAGGGACTCCCCAATAATTGCCGCCACTCTCTCATCAAGAGGGGTCAGCTCCGGTGTCCCCTGCCCCCCACCCGTGGCAGACACACTCTAGCGATGCAGCGCCAGACGTTTTTTGCCCCGACTTTGATGTCCGTCTGTCACTGTTTGCCACTCACGTGCTTTTTCGGCATTAGTAATGCCCACACTGCGCCCTCCAAACAACATTTTTCTCCTCTTTTCCACCTCGCCAACGATAACTTCTACTTCACATTGAGTGAAGTTCCGTTTTTTTTGTTTTTTTCTCTGTGTTTGCCATGGTTTCGCTATCAATGAATATTCATTTGTGGGCGTTTCACGGACTATTTATGGGCAACTATGGGCGTGTCATGAAGCCGCAAAAGCTGCGCTGCATTTAGAATTGGTTGTGATTTATTAAGGGAAGGATGCGTAGGATGTGCGTGCGCACGGTTTTATAAATCCGAATATTTCTGTGCGTACGCACGTCCTATGTTTCATGCGTACGCCACTTCTGACGCAAATCCTACGCAAGGTTTTATAAATGAGGCCCCTGATCTCTACGGACAAATCGGATGAAAAAATGTTCTGAAATCGGCTAATTTTAGCTTTATTTTCTATATTTCTCCGCGGATCGCTTCCTCTATGGTCGCGGCCATCTCTCGTCTTCCCGGCCTAATTGACCAATGACGGGACGTTTTAGTTGCTTTCGGATGCGTCGACGGCCCTGATTGGCTCTGTCTGAACCACATGGTCAGAGTACGGATTCCCTAGAGACCAAAACTGGCGGACCCACACTAAACGTTCACAAACAAATTTGAAAAGTTTGCGATCAAATTTATGTTAAAATAATGGCGGACATCGTCATTATTGAGCGTGGTCACGACCTCAGTTGTGAGAAGACGATAAAAAACAAATTGAAGTGGTCTTGGCTGGAAGAAAAATATTTTTAAGGTAGTGTAGGTCAAATAATTTTTGTGTAAAATAATCTCAAAACCAAATTTTGAAATAATTTCAGTTTTAGTTTTGAGTTTCAGTTTTTATTTTGAATACATTACTCTATCTAATTTATTTGTATTTCCTAATTACCATGATTTAGTTCAGTATAATTGACATTAATTATAAGTATTTGATGGTTTGGACCCAGACTCCCTTAAAAAAGAATGTTTACAATGTTTAGTTTTGTTTGTTTGTTTTGATATTTCCCAGATTACTTAGTATTGGTGGTAAAGAATTGATGTATTATGTTATAGAACGATAGTTTAAAGCAGATCCCATATTTTGATGTCATTATAGTTTGAGAAAACAGTGCAAGTGGACGTTGTGCATCTGTCATTTCTAAAGCAGAAATCATGTACAAATGAGGTATTTTCATAGAATATCATAGTCGCTGGTGTTCTTTTTGCCATTTGGGGCTTTGATGTTACTATATATACTATATAAATACATAAAATCATAGAAGCAAAATAGCAAAAACTTAAATCATTTCCCAAATAAACCGTTAGAGTGAACTTAAAATGATGACATCATAAAGACAATGAGCAGAAACAAGAACAGCCCGTGAACAGAGGGAGTAATTACCTGAAACGGGAACAGCTGAGGTCTTTGGAAATCTATACAGGTGCGACCACGACAGAGAGGAAAGAAAGAAACCAACAACAAAAAAACACACGTTTATACAGAAGTTCCTCCCAGATGTCATTTTTAAACAGCAGCTGATCATCCAGCAACAGCTGCTAGTTTGAATCCTGTGGAATAAACAAGACGTAGATTTTAAAACTTCATCTTCAAAAACGAGCTACTAAAGACAGAAATAAAGAGTAGCTATTGAAAAAAATAAAATGTGTTACCGCCATGCAACTGCATACTTATTTACACTATTTATACATATTTATACAACGCTCCCCACTTCAGTCCTTCGTCATATTTGTCGCACTGATCATGTTAGGTTGTGTGTGTGAGGGGCTGTAAGCTAGCGGGTGAGAGTGTAAACAGATGGATGACGGTGTGGGTACCGAATGTTCTCGGGTTGCCGGATGTTCTCGGGGTCCTTCGGGGTCCTTCCAATGAGTTATATCACTAGAGGAGACATCACGTGGTTCCTCATTGGAGGAGAGCACCGCCATCTTGGTGAGGTCAAGTTTTGAAGACCAAACCGCTTTTTATAACATTTAATAAAGAGCTCTGTTTTTACTTTCAATCACTTCATTATATGAAAAAGAAGAATGGCTTGAAATTGCTTAGTTTTGTTCAGAAATACAAACTTCACGAGTACCCCTAACTTAACTAGTATTAGACTATTTAGATTTTTTCTATGTTCCTTTATTTTATTTTACTTATGTTTTTATTTATTTGTGTGTTATGTTCATTGTTTCTCTTTTCCCCTCTATTCTTTATTTTCTATCTTAATATGTTATGTTTGGCAATGGTGACTGATCTTCGAGGCAATATTGATTACATTATTATTGTTCGTTGTTGACGTTAATGTCATTGTTAATGTATGATACCGCAATTGTCAATAAAGTTTTAAAAAAAACGTAGCGACGTTAACTCATTGGTTGTGGCAACTTACAGCCAATCAAATAGTGTGACGTCATCATTGGTCGAAGGACCCCGAAGGACCCCGAGAACATACGGCAACCCGAGAACATCTGGTACCCACACCGGTAAAGTGGGGGCGTGCTTTCTCTGTGCCAACAGCCCCACCCACATCTAAGAGGGGTACTTATAATGAACTCCTGCCGCTCAGAAACTATGTTCCAGAAAACGACACAGATTTTTGGGATTTTGGCTAAAAACGGTAAAATTCTAATTAAATGACCTCTGGGAACGCTTCGGAAAACCAATGAAAAGATGATGGGAGGGGGGCTTGAGCAGAATGTGTCATTTTACATTCAAACTGGGAGGACTGTCAGGATGGAAGATTTCTGACTGTTGTTTTTCCTTCTCTCTAAAGTCTAGAAAAGAATTGATGACTTGCCGCTAAAGAAGACAAAGAAAAACATCATTTTGTAATCATCAGCTTTTGCGACACACAGTTAAGAGCTTTATTCACTCATGACATACAAGTAGATGCAGTTGTGTCCCACTTTAATACAAACTAAAACAAATTATAAACAAAACTACATCAAAACAGGAAATTTGTTTGTTGCTTGTTTGAAGCTGAAGGAATTCTTTGTGTCTAAAAAAGAAAAAACATTCTCATTTAGCTGAACTGTTTCTCTGTGTAACACTTGCTTAGCCTGCTCTGACCTACCAAAGATACAAATGTTTGTCTCATGGAGCCCAGAGTGTGTGGTTGCAAAACGCAACACAGGAATAAAGCAATCAGTTGACTGTATTAAAGCATAAAAAAACAAATAAAACAGTTGCCGGTGGTTGAAACAGTTGAGGATGGAGTGTCCAGAAATCCACAAGGATATTTTGCAGTCTTTTGGTTTTTGAAGTTCCTTCTTCTTTGGATGTGGTGTCCTGTTCCATAGGTTCATTGATGAAGTTCCCAGTGGGGTTCGTCGGTGGCTCACCGTGCATCATTCAGGGAGCTGAATGGTGCAGATAAGTGGTTCGAATAAGGGATAAGAGAAAAAAAACAGACCTAAACAAGGTCAGAACAGATGCTCATAGCTTAGACAAAACATTGCATTTACATTAAGTACAGTCATCAACTATATGTCATATGATTTAAAAAGAAAAGTCAAATAAGGTCTAACGGGGTTGCAGCTGAAATTTTTTGGTTGGATGTTTACAAATGGTTAAAAAATAAATTCTCATTCACTTTTGCCCTATCACTACACAACACTGTAAATCAGGGGTGGGCAAACTTTTTGACTCGTGGGCCACAAAGGGTTCTAAAATTTGATGGAAGGGCCAGACCAGGAGTGGATGCGTGGTGGGATTTGGCAATCCACCTCCCCAGAGAAAGAAATATTATGGATCTGTACAAAAAAATGTTTCATCTCTGATTGAAAATTATTATGTATATATTAAAACTGAACATTTTGGTGTTTTTATCTTAAATCTGTGACTTTTGTTGTCACTTTTAATGCCAGTTGCACGAACGGCTTGATGTCCTTCACGGAAAGAAGCAAACTTAGGACATATACTGCATTAGTGAGCTGTTGGAATGATTAGATAAACTAAACATTAGAAAAACAACAAATCTTCCAACACAACACCAAAGCATGATAAGTTTCTTCACCTAAACAATAGTCGCTTTATTTTTGAAGTGTCATCTATGGGGAGACACCAGAATTACAGCGAAAATAATTCAATAAGAGCTACCAATATATTTGATTTCAGTGTGGCGGGCCAGATTAAATAGTTTGACGGGCCGCATGTGGCCCCCCGGGTCGTACTTTGCCCACCCCTGCTGTAAATAATGTATGTATCAATACTGTGTTATGTTTAGCCATGTTTTTTATACACAAAAAAATATTACAAAAATGTCACCTCAACTTTACCTTCATTAATAACAAAGTCAATCTATACTTAAAATGAATCAATTCACCTAAAGCCCAAACAGTTTAGGATATCCTGAATCTGAGATAGTTTATTCATTTGTTGTACCCCCCCCCTGCATTTTTTACTACTATCCTAATCTGAAATAACTGTTTTCTTATTTTATCATTTTCTGTATGTGTTTGTGCATGTTTATGCATTGATAGGTATTCTACTTTTTGATTCCTTTTAAATTGTGGTATTCTTTCTACTTGTATCCGCTACATTTTGTGATTTTTATGTAAGTGTTGTGTTGTGTTCAATGAAGTTCTTATAAATACATACATAAAATTAAATTATTAGATAAATAAATACATACATAACAGGAAGTGGCTATGTGGCCCGGATGTTAATAAAGGGAACTGGCCCCGCCACTATATATAAGAGCGGCCAGGTGTTCCACATCTGCTGATGTAAGTGGGGCGCTCATGTGAGTCACATCTGAAATATTATTAGATGTGATTTCAGACAAATTACGATCAGAGAGCGACACATTAAATAAGTATCTTGTGTTTCTCCTCAGATGAAGAAGTTGGAGGTCACAAAGGAATGGAAACATTTGTGACGCAGCCGGAGTTTAAAAAATTAAACATTGGTTTTGCTCTGGATGAAGGTAAACGACTTTTTATGCAGCAAAGTGTGATAAGGGATTACTTTTTCAACTAAAGAAATAGGAAATGACAGCCTTTTATTATTTCTGCTGAGGACATTTGATGTAAAAACCAAAATGAAAGCTCCTTGCACCTGACGTTTTAAAGCAGCTTTGTGTGCGTTTGTAGGCCTGGCCAATCCTGGGGAGGCATTCACTGTGTTTTATGGAGAGAGAAACCCCTGGTGTGAGTGCCGCACACAGACAATGCAAACATGGCTTCTGCAGAGCATTTGGCTTTTAAATCTGATCAATGAGTAATGACTTCTGCTCTTTAGGGATTACTATTCACTGTCCCGGAAGTCCCGGTCATGGGTCACGGTTTGTGGAAAACACCGCTGCTGAGAAGCTGGTATGGATCATGGGGGTTGTGTGCTCACTTTAAACTCCTGCTCCTGTCTCACCAGTCCGTCATACGCTTTGTGACAGTTTGTGGATGACTTTTCTCTGAGGTGCCAGTCAGGTCTCTCTCCTGACATATAAGATACAAAAAAAATCCACTGTCACAAAGGATGTTATCCACCCCCTCTGCTCTGTACACACACAAAAGTCCAAAGTTCGTTTAAATCCTTTTATTGTCTCTGTTACTTTAGGAGGGTATTCCTGAAATGGATTAGAAAGCAGGCCACACAGTCTAGGTCTTCTGAGTACCTTTAGTTTTGATGTTCAGTCCAGTCCTCCTTAGAACTCCGTTCCGGGTTCCTGGGACGTTGTTTCTTGTATCCAGTCCTTTGTGGAGGGGATCCGATCCAGGTTTTCCAACCCTCTTTATTTTACAGGAGCCGTTCCGTGTTTTCTTTGAAGAGTTAGCGTTTCTTGGTACGGTTTGTTGTGTTGCAGCTTTTATTCCAGGTTTTAAACAGATGTCTTGTGGATAATGGTGCAGGATGAGGCCTTGTGCAGTAAACTGTCAGGAAAAAGGTCTGCTGCATTGGATCAGGGTTCATCCGAGAAGATGTCAGTCTTCAGGTTGTGGAAGCACGCAGGGTTGAGCGTTAGAACCTCTTTCAGCTTCCTCCTCTCTCTGACTCCTCACTCCCCAGATCCTCTGCGTCTGTCTTTTTATGTCCCCTTTTTCCACAGCTGATGGCACTCTGATTAGAGAGCACGCCTCTCCTCTCTGACCTGCACAGGTGATTTTCATCAGGGCGATATGCAAACTGTCAGATCGCCACACCCCCTTCCCCCTGTTTTTTTTTTTTTTTTTTTTTTTTAAATGCAGTAAATCAATCACACAAAGCCAACAAAGTCCTCGTCATCACTATCTTCTTGGAAAATTGTGAGTACCCTATGGTGTTGTACCCTGTCCAGTTCCGCTGCTGTGGGATAACATGGTTTCATTTGGGCCACATGGACAATGCGCAGGTCCTCACCAGTATCCTCAAGAACCACCTCAAAATTCAGAGGTCCAACTCGTCTTGTAATTCTATATGGTCCCTTCCATCGTGGCGCCAACTTTGCAGAAAAGGACTTATCCAGTCTGCTGTATGGATGTGCACGCAGCCACACTCTGTCTTTTTCCTGGAACTCCCCATCTCTTCGTCCACGGTCATAGTTCCTCTTTTGTTTGAATTTTGCTTTGTGAACATTGGCTTTGACAAACTTTTGCAGTTCAGCAATCTGATTTGCTGTTGTATATGCAGGTATATCTGGTGTACACAGTTGAGGACTAAGTTCAGAATCAAAGGGTCCTTTAAGTGGTCGTTGCAAGTTCAACTCTGCAGGGGTGACACCAGTAGACTCGTGCACTGCTGTGTTTAATGCAAAACGGAATTCAGGCAGATATTTATCCCAGCTTTTGTGGTTGTTGTCCACATAAGAAGCAATCATCGCCTTTAGATTCCGGTTGATTCTTTCTGTTAAATTGGTTTGGGGATGATATGGAGAAGTTCGTTTTTGCTGGATATTCCACCGTTTGCAGATTCCCTCAAACACAGATGATATAAATTGAGGGCCTTGGTCAGACAAAATGTACATTGGCACCCCCCAACGAGTCAATATCTCTTTACTTAGGACTTGTGAGATAGTCTCAGCAGTGGCCTGGCGAAGAGGGAAAAACTCTACCCATCTGGTAAAATAGTCCACAAAAACCAGAAGATACTGGTTGTTGGTTGAACTTCGGGGTAAAGGACCCATAATGTCAACTCCAAGCATCTCCCAGGGAGCATGTACTGTGACCTGTTGGAGCTTACCCGGGGGTTTCCGGTTTTCAGGTTTGTGGATCTGACAAACATGGCAGCGTTGAACATAAGAGCTTACATCCAAACTCATTTTAGGCCAGTATACCAGTGCTTGCAATCTTTTATATGTTTTGTATCTTCCCAGATGGCCAGATAATGGATTGTTGTGATAATGATGAATGACTTGTTGGCGCAGAGAAACAGGTAGGTAAATCTGGTACAGGGTTTTATGTGGTAGATGTACCACTCGATAGACCTTGTCCTCCAATATCGTGAATTTTACTGTTTCATTTTCAATTATCTCTCCATTGTCCATAATTCTTTTGTACAGGTTCTGTATTTCCACGTCCTCCTGTTGGGCTTTCCAAACGTCTGCATCTGTAATTTGAAAATCTTTGCATGTGTCCCTTTTTGAACGAAGGACAGCTGCACAAGTGGCGGTTGAATACAGGAAGTCATCCACTGGAGCTCTTGACAGAGCATCCGGCACAGTGTTATATTTTCCTTTACGGTATTCCACTGTGAATGTGAATTCTTGTAGGCGGAGGGCCCAACGGACAAGTCTGGTGCTGGGTTTTTGTGTTTTGAAAACCCAGATAAGGGATGAGTGATCAGTGATCACTGTAAAAGGCCTTCCTTCAAGGTAGTATCTCCACTTTTCCAGAGCCCAAACTACAGCGAGGCATTCTTGTTCCGTCGTAGAATAGTTTCTTTCAGCCTGGTTCAAAGTGCGGCTAGCAAAGGCAAGGACTCGTTCGGAACCCAGTCCTGTTTGCTGAGTCAAAACAGCACCCAATCCGACATCACTGGCATCAGTGTAGACAAAAAATGGAAGACTGAAGTCTGGATGGCCTAATATAGGAGGAGAAATCAAATGTTTTTTTAGTGTTTGAAAAGCATTGTGGCATGAAGGTGTCCAAACGAATTTGGCTCCTTTACGTTTGAGGGCATTTAGTGGTTCCGTAAGTTCAGAGAAGTGTGGCACGAAGCGATGGTACCATCCAGCCATTCCCAAGAACCTCTGGAGATCCTTTAGGTTTTGAGGAACTGGGAAATCCTGGATCGCTTTGGTCTTTTCTGTGTCCACTTCAACTCCAGCAGCAGTAACAACATGACCTAAAAATCGTAGAGAGGTTCTGAAGAATTGACATTTCTTCATGTTGATGGTTAGATTGGCTTCTTTCAGCTTGTCCAGGACAGCTTGGATGTCGAGGTGATGTTGCTCATATGTGGGTGAGTAAATGATGATGTCATCTAAATACACAAAACAACATTTTCCTCTTACGTCAGCCAGAACCATTTCCATCAGGCGCTGGAAAGTAGCTGGCGCATTTTTCAAACCAAATGGCATGACGGTAAATTGGTAAAGACCCATTGGACAGATGAAAGCTGTCTTTTCCTTGCTGTCTTCATCCATCTTTACCTGCCAGTAACCGCAGTTGAGATCCAAGGTGGTGAAAACTGAAGCTCCTGCCAAGGATTCCAATATTTCCTGGATATTTGGAATGGGATATGCATCAGTATGTGTGATGGCATTCAGTTTTCTATAGTCCACACAGAACCGAGGTTTGGGATTATTTTTCTTGGGCACCAGAACAACAGGAGCAGCATACGAAGACTTCGAAGGTTCAATTATATTTTTCTCTAACATCTCCTCTATATGTTCTTTGATGACTTGCTGCTTAGCAAGGGAGACCCGGTATGGTTTCTGTTTGAGCGGAACATCATCACTTAGCCATATTTTATGGGTGAGTATGTCAGTACGACCCAATTTCTCAGTGCAGACGGTTACGTTTTCCTTAAGCTGGCACAAAAGTTGGTGTTTGCCGAATTCATCCAAATGAGCATCTTTTATTGCCTCCTGGAATGGATTAACCCCAAAATACTCATGACTTGATGGTATTGGAGGAAGAGCCGAATACAATGCCAGAGCAGTATTAGTACAAATGGCTGAGGTTTCAGCAGGCTCAGGTACAAACTGATACTTCTGCTTTTTGTTATGTTTGAACCAGTAGCAGTTCTCTGAAACATCAAACTGTAAACCAGACAACCAGAGGAAATCCAATCCAATGACAGCAGGGAAGGAAAGATGGCTAGCGGGCATGATGACACAAGGCAACACCACAGATTGGTTCTGTAAAGTGAGACTCATCTCGCTCCAACCTAATGGCTCTCTGCTTTCTCCATCTGCCAGGAATAAAGGTCCACGAATCCAGGCCTTTAACTGGTCATGTGGCTGCTTAATCATTGTCCATACATTTTCGTTCACTAATGTGTAGGAAGATCCAGTATCTAATATGGCAACCCCTTTCCATGTCCCAGTATGAAGTGGCAGGAATAACTGACTGGGAGATGGAGTATTTTCGGTTAGAGAGGGAAAGCCACAGGAAAGAGAACTCAGTATAGGAGGCCTACCTTGACCACTGGCAGAAGGCTGAGAGGGTGGAGGATGTTGTGGAGGAACAGGAGTTTTGTTATTTCTGGTAGCATTCATCTGGGGGCAAGAGGATGGAGGATGGTTGCCCTTACAGCGCCAACAAAAAGCTTGAGATTGTCTATAGGTGTGTTGCAATTGTGCTGGAATCTCTCTGTTAGCAGATGATTTTGGAGGTTCAACTGTCATAATTTTGGTTGGTTTCTTTGTTAAGCTTTTCCTTTGCTCATATTGTTGTTGGTTTTCTTTATCTTTCTCTAGTTGCTGTCCAAGTCTAACGAGTGCTTCCACAGATGTTACTTGGCTACTTCTCAGCTGGCTGGCCAGTTGTGGGTTAATGTTCTTCAAAATTAGTTTTATAATTTCCTGCTCCTGAATCGTGGGTTTCCATCGTTTACACAGAGATTGATACATGTAAACAAAATCCCGAATGCTTTCCTCTTCACCCTGTACTCTATTCCTGATCCTTTCTGCTAGTTCATCTTCATAATCTTCAGAGAGGAATGCTGTACGAAACTGATTACTGAAGTCTCTCCATGTGTGGACCTTGTGACGAGCCACATCCCACCAGTCTCTGGCTGTCCCATGCAGCACATTCCGAAGGGTAGCAACAAGTTCTTCATCTGATAGTGGATTTAGAGCCAGAAAATCCTCACATCTTTCCAGATACTGCAGTGGATCTGAAACATCATCAATCCTTCCAAAAGTTGGAAATTGTAATTTAACAGGACTTTTTCCAATGAATCTGGATCTCGTTTCTCCATGGATTAAAGAACCTCCAGGAGTTTCAATATGGTCATCAGGGAATCCATGTTGCACAGTAGACTGCAACCTAGGTGCGCGGGCTACACCAACAGGGCTTTGATCTGGCTGTGCTCCCAGGAGAGTTTGAACACCAGCATCCCCAAAAGTAATGGTGGCTTTGCTCTGTCTTTCATCCATTAATGTTCGCATTGTGGTTTTGCAGAAATTAATGTCATTTTGTAGGGTTGATATTTTTTCAACCACAGGGGTTAGAACAGAGCGAAAGTCTCTTAAAAGATCAGCATGATGACTCTTCAACCTCCAACCCACAGCTGAGTTAACTTGAGTTCGTGTATATTCCAGCTGCGCATTCACATGGTTCCTAAATTGAGCTTGATGATCATGTAGAATGGCAGTTAAATTGGTTTTTATTAGTTCCATCATGACGGTTGTGATTTGATTCACTTGTGCATCCATTGGTGGTGCTTGGGAAGACAAAATGGCAGATATTTCCTGGTTCTGCAGTATCAATTCAGGGTCATTCTCCTGGGGATCTCCATTTTGCCCAGAATGTGTATTTTGAAGAGTTAATGGATCAAACTCCTCAATTACATCCATGTCCATTAATGACAAAGTTGTGGCTGAAGGTTCGGATGACTCCATTTTGCTTGTAAACTAAGGTTCTTTTCTTGTGTGTTCTAGAGCTTTGTGTCTTGGTCCCCTCTGAGGTGCCACTTTTTTTATGTGACAGTTTGTGGATGACTTTTCTCTGAGGTGCCAGTCAGGTCTCTCTCCTGACATATAAGATACAAAAAAAATCCACTGTCACAAAGGATGTTATCCACCCCCTCTGCTCTGTACACACACAAAAGTCCAAAGTTCGTTTAAATCCTTTTATTGTCTCTGTTACTTTAGGAGGGTATTCCTGAAATGGATTAGAAAGCAGGCCACACAGTCTAGGTCTTCTGAGTACCTTTAGTTTTGATGTTCAGTCCAGTCCTCCTTAGAACTCCGTTCCGGGTTCCTGGGACGTTGTTTCTTGTATCCAGTCCTTTGTGGAGGGGATCCGATCCAGGTTTTCCAACCCTCTTTATTTTACAGGAGCCGTTCCGTGTTTTCTTTGAAGAGTTAGCGTTTCTTGGTACGGTTTGTTGTGTTGCAGCTTTTATTCCAGGTTTTAAACAGATGTCTTGTGGATAATGGTGCAGGATGAGGCCTTGTGCAGTAAACTGTCAGGAAAAAGGTCTGCTGCATTGGATCAGGGTTCATCCGAGAAGATGTCAGTCTTCAGGTTGTGGAAGCACGCAGGGTTGAGCGTTAGAACCTCTTTCAGCTTCCTCCTCTCTCTGACTCCTCACTCCCCAGATCCTCTGCGTCTGTCTTTTTATGTCCCCTTTTTCCACAGCTGATGGCACTCTGATTAGAGAGCACGCCTCTCCTCTCTGACCTGCACAGGTGATTTTCATCAGGGCGATATGCAAACTGTCAGATCGCCACAGCTTAAAAACACTCCTGTCAGCACACACACAGTGGTTGCTCCACATCTGACACCACAGTGGGCTATTTAGTGTTTATTATGTTGCAAAACCAGCTTTATTTGTGTCTATTTTCTATGGCTGTACCTTTTTACATTTCCTGTTTTGATGTAGTTTGTTCATTAGGTTTTAGATTCCAAATCAAACTCTTTTATTAAAGTGGGACACAACTGCATCTACTTGTATGTCATGAGTGAATAAAGCTCTTAACTGTGTGTCGCAAAAGCTGATGATTACAAATGATGTTTTTCTTTGTCTTCTTTAGCGGCAAGTCATCAATTCTTTTCTGGACTTTAGAGAGAAGGAAAAACAACGGTCAGAAATTTTCCATCCTGACAGTCCTCCCAGTTTGAATGTAAAATGACACATTCTGCTCAAGCCCCCCTCCCATCATCTTTTCATTGGTTTTCCGAAGCGTTCCCAGAGGTCATTTAATTAGAATTTTACCGTTTTTAGCCAAAATCCCAAAAATCTGTGTCGTTTTCTGGAACATAGTTTCTGAGCGGCAGGAGTTCATTATAAATCCCCCTCTGAGATGTGGCTGTTGGCACAGAGAAAGCACGCCCCCACTTCCAGTCATCCATCTGTTTACACTCTCACCCGCTAGCTTACAGCCTCTCACAACCCCCACCAAACCCTTGTGCTATCTTGTGGGGTCCAGATGACCCCCCCCCTTCCATTGACGTGTTCTCCCTACCATGACAAAGGTGGATAAAGGTGGAGAGGATTTCATGTAATCCATGGACACCAGTGAAGATCACAAATCACTGAAGAAAAAAGGTTCAGAGCTCTGTCTAGTGGGTCCAGATGACTGATCATGTTAGCCCTTGTGCTGTCTTGTGGGGTCCAGATGACCCCACAAGACAAAAATGGCGAAAAAAATGGCGAGCAATGTTGGAGCTATCCGACCAGATTAACCAGATTCCAGCTCAGATGAGGAAAACCAAGACGTTCATGGATCTACTTGTCTGCAGTTGGATTATCAGAGAGGGGCGGAGCCTGGAGCTTGTGACCTGCTCAGCGTATTTTCTGCGTCACAAATACAATCTTTTTCAAATGGCGTCTTTTCGTCTGCTCCTGATTCACAACAATTTGAATCTCACAAATTCAATTTTAAGCTTAATTTTCTTTATATATATATATGTCTTCCATCATCAGAGAAATGGCACTTTTGCACTAAACTTAAAGTGTAAATATGAGTTTAGCAGTAAATACGTTTTTAAAGCAGAAAAGGTCATAATTGTCTTATGTGTGTCCATTGCAGGCTAAACACCAGTGAGTGTTTCACGCTGGGAGATGTTACCACGGTGAATATGACAATGGTCAAAGGGGGCGTGGCTTACAATGTTATCCCAGCTGAAATGGACGTCAGCTTTGACCTAAGAATACCCCCAACAGTCAATCTTCAGGTTTGTGGCTTCAATCCACGACAAATGTCAGGCTTTTCTAACACTCCATCCACATTAAATGAATCTGTAACAACACCAACTGGCAGGAGTTTGAGAGGCAGATCCAGCAGTGGTGTGCAGAAGCAGGACAAGATATCACTTATGAGTTTGCCCAGGTGAGTTTATTTTCTAAATCTTTTCACATGTAAAGTTTTGTGAGTTTTTTTTGTTAAATCGATGCTGATCTCTTTCAGAAACACATGAACCAGAATGTCACATCAACAGATGACGCTGATCCCTGGTGGAGCGCCTTCAGTGCTGCCTGCAAGTCATTGTAAGTCTAAACGTGTTATAGCCCCGCCCATCTGGTTTTCCTTTCTTTAATAAAAAAAATAATTTTGAGAAAAGGGGGGGGGGGGGGGGGGGGGGCTAGTTTAGCTCGTGCTGGTTTACGGCGCCCTCTGTCCGTGAATCCAGGGTTCGAATCCGGGCTGCTCCCTGTTCCCCTCTCCACCTCCGTGTGCCGGATTGTTTGAGGGGGTTGTGTCAGGTAGGGCATCCGGCGTAAAACATTGCCAAATTAGCCACGCGACTTGTCCTCAGAACTGAGGATGATCCGCTGTGTCGACCCCTGATGGGAATAAGCCGAAAGAGAAAGAAGCGGACGAATTTTGAGAAAAGGGGAAAGACATTTAGTTTCAAACAACACCTTAAGTACACTTGATCTGGAAAAAGTCTAAACCCCTTAGTTTCATTTTTTTAGAAAACTTACAGGAAAACCAACAGAGTATATGTTTGTTTAAATACCCAGTCCAATGAATATCAGGGTTTTGTTATTAATAAAGTTTAGCCTAAATTACAAAAGGGTTTTTTACAAATACACACCTAGTATGTTAGATCCTGAACCCCCTGTTGTAACAGTGAAATCTGTCCAACACGAGACGCCTTCAGCTCATGTCTGTCTGCTCAGCTGTTGAAAAGTTCAAAGAAAAATAACCCCCACAGTAAGAACGATTTTTATTCACAGGGGTAGTCCTCTTTGAAGTACTAAGTAAGTTTGTGAGGGATTGATGACGTACTGAGGATCAGAATTTATGTAATCAGAATTGAGGATCAGAATTTATTGTCAGCCAATATCAGCTAACAGAAGTCAAGGTTACAGATTTATATTTCCTAAATGGATTACTCAAAAACCATAGAGGAAAAACATGTCCTATTTTCTAAAAATAGCACATTTCAGAGGTAGTACTCCATCAAGTAGCAAATAATGTTATAAAGGAATAGCTATCTAATTGGAGGAGGATGTTTGACTTCAAGTCCAAATCAGGAAAGTAGTTCATTTGTGTTTTTGTATTTCCTTTTATTAGTGAAGTTTTCCAAAGGTGCACAGCCAATCTTACATAATTGTCATCTGTATTAATATTGACATAATTACCTCCATCAGGAGGTCTAATATCATTTTCCCGGAAGCTCTACCGATTCTTAGCAGTGTTCTGGCAGCTGCAGCTCTGCTACTGTAAGTCTCGTTAGAATCTCACTGTAAAAATCAGGTGACAGCTGATTTGACCACAGGAATGCGAATGGCAGCTCATTTGAGACAGAAATCGGACTTAATTGTTGGTAAACCCAAAGAAAAGTGTTAGTTTAATCAATTTCCAGTACTGTTTCTTAAACTTAGACATTTAACATTTTTAACATGTCTTGCAGAAACAAGACATGTCACTTCTTTTCTACATGAATTGCTTTCCTTGCATTAATCCACACACAACATCTTCAAGTGTAACACCGTTTTTCTGCATGCTCAGCTAGAAGAGTTGTACCTTCTCCTGCTGTATCAGTAACTTTTTTCAGCAACCCTTTCTAAAAATGCTCAATGCAAATAAAATCTGATATTAGCATATTCATAACAGAAATATGACCTTGGAGAAGGAAATCTTTCCAGCTGCCACAGACAGCCGTTTTATCCGAGCTGTGAGTATGACACATACATGTACTTGTTAACGTATATCATGATGCTGCAAAAAAAAAAGAGGCTGTTTTTGTTTGAATTCTGCCCACTTCACGACTGCAGGTGGGAATCCCCGCTATTGGCTTTTCTCCGATGAACCGCACTCCCATTCTGCTCCACGATCACAACGAGTATCTGAATGAAGAAGTGTTCCTGAAAGGCATCGGCGTGTACGAGAGGCTCATCCCAGCTTTAGCCAGTGTGCCCGCCTTAGCCGGCGAGGCTTAGACCCTCGCTGCCTTTAATCCCTGCAGTTCACTGATGATGTGCAGAGTTACGTACAGAGATTACCAAAGAAAAATACGTCTACCATGATGAGAACTTAACACTTTGATGCTGTTCATTGTTGATGATTCTCAGGATATGATTATAGTTCTGTAACCATTGCAGTCATTATTTCTGCAGCTGGTTTTCCACAACATGAGAATATTGTTGACCGATGTGTGTCATCTTAGTTCATTATCATTTCCCCCGATTCCTCAAAGTTTTCATGTGTATAGAAAGACATCAGCTACTTTATAAATGAATTAATACATCAAAGTATTGCTTAACCTAATTTTTTACTGATCAAAACAATTGTAAATAAATGTTAAATCATTAAAAATGCTATTTTCTTTGGTCATTTCTTGGTTTTGAATGTAGCAGTTTTGTTGCATTTGTTTTCAGTTTAATTCAAACTAACCAGCAGGAATCCCTTTAACTTTTCTTTATTTTCTTTTTCTTGCTGTAATATAAACCTGCAGAACAAGTTTCTAGCTGTGCCAATGTTGGGTTTACTTTAAGGGATTGTTGGTCCAAAGACAAGACCCGCTCTTTTATTTGATGATGGTCTGTTGTGTTGCTTTCAGACGTTACAGAATTTCTTTTTATGCTGTTTGATTTTAAAGGTTCTTTTAAACAAAAACCAGACTTCTGTTCAGCAACTAGGTACAACTAAGTAAGTAGTATTTGGAAGTAGAACAAATACAACCCTATTAAGACAAAAAGGATTATTGAGTAGATTGAAAGAGTCTGAAATAAAATGTCTTGATGCGATAATTGATGAAAAATTGAAAACAAATTGCATACATTCATAACATATCTGTTCTTTAAAAAAAGTTTTCTTTTTAATCTGTCATCACTACACTTTGTATGACCGTCATGCTTCCATACATGATCTGTTGTGTTGTGGTGTGGGGAAACATGCTCTCACTGACCACTTTATTAGGAACACCTGTCCAAATGCTCGTTAACACATTTCTAATCAGCCAATCACATGGCAGCAACTCAATGCTTTTATGCATGTAGACATGGTCCAGACGATCTGCTGCAGTTCAAACCAGCATCAGAATGGAGAAGAAAGATGATTGAAGTGACTTTGAACATGGTTGTTGGTTCCAGACAGGCTGATCTGAGGATTTCAGAAACTGCTGATCTGCTGGGATTTTCACCCATAACCATCTTTAGGGTTTACCGAAAAAGAGAAAATATCCAGTGAGCAGAAGGGGATGTGAGCAGCCTTGTTGGTGTAAGAGATCAGAGGACAATGCCCAGACTGGTTCCAGCTGATAGAAAGACAACAGGAACTCAAAGACCTACTGGTCACAACCGAGGTCTGCAGAAGAGCATCTCTGAACGCACAACACGTCCAACCTGGAGGCAGATGGACTACAGCAGCAGAAGACCCACTCAGGCTGGTGGCGGTAGTGTCATGGTGTGGGGAATATTTTCTTGGCACACTTTGCCCTTAGTACCAATAAAGCATGGTTCCAATTCACACAGTCTACCTGAGTGTTGATGCTGACCATGTCCATCCCTTTCTGACCACAGTGTTCCATCTTCTGATGCTACTTCCAGCAGAATGAGGCTCCATGTCATCAAGCTGGAATCATCTCAGACTGGTTTCTAAAACATGACAATGAGTTCTCTGGACTCAAACGGCCTCCACAGTCACCAGAACCCAACAGAGAACCTTTGGGATGTGGTGAACGGGAGATCGGCGTCATGGATGTTTAGCAGACAAATCTGCAGCAACTGATGCTGTCATGTCAACGTGGACCAAAGTCTCTGAGGAATGTTTCCAGAATCTTGTTGAATCTATTCCACAATGGTTAAGGCAGTTCTGAAGGCAAAAGGGGGTCCAACCCGGTTCTAGCAAGGTGGATCTAATGAAGTGGCCGGTGAGTGTATAAACCTACAGTAAACTCTGTTTTTCTTCTTCGAAAAAGCAATGAGTAATCACCAAATCTTCTTTGTAGCACCAACTAACTCACTGTTTAACAAATTTAAATGATTAAAATTTGGAGACTTGGTTGATTTTAAAAATTATTCAAAATAAAACAATTACCAAGCAGCATCCAAAGACTCTTCCATTTATGAGATGATAAATACACTCAAACATGTTTATGAAACTAGCAGAGAACAAACGCTGAACTTCACGGTGTCTCCACTAGAGGGCTTCAGATATGGAATAGCTGCAAGGAAGAAACATCAATCTAAAAAAAAGTTCTAAACAAATTTCAAAGGGCGATCTATGAAAAGGAAATAAGGGAGTCCACAAGATCCATATATATACAGTTTTTCAAAGACTTTTGATCATAACTGATCATTTTTTTTGTCATTCTGTAAAAATTCTGTTTGCATGAATTTGAATTAAAAAAAAGGGGTTTGGACTCGATAAATCTTTAACCAAATCTCTTTTCCAGATTTGAAAATTGTCTTTAATGGTTTTAATACTGTTTGATGTTTTTTATTTTATCAACTCTAAAATGAATATATTACAAAGTAATGATTGTAATGGCCGCTTAACCCTTGTGCTATGACCCCACCCTTCACGTATTCTCCCTACCATGACAAAGGTGGATAAAGGTGGAAAATTTCATGTAATCCATTGAACCAGTGAAGATCACAAATCATTGAAAAAAAAGGTTCAGAGCACTGTCTAGTGGGTCTAGATGACCCAACTCCCAACGGTAAAGTGCCTAGGATAGAACAAGGGATACACAGACACAACACAATGGTGGGAACTGCTCCATGCACTACACATTTCCTTTTTTCATTTGAACAAGGTTATGATTTCAGGCTCTTTATTCTTAAATAAATGCACACATTTCTTTGAGTTATTATAGTATTATAGTATTTTGTGTTTTCAGTAACTTTGTCAGATGGTCTGATCAGCCACTATATTCTATATATTATATATTATGTATAAATCATATATTGTACATATCCGGTTGTGTCTTTGGGTGGGTCAGTATTTCTGTTACTTTGATCAGTTGCTTAAGTTAAAGTTAAGTTGGTTGTCTGAGTTAATTCTGTCTACGTCTTTTAAGGGCCCAGTTTGTAAATCATTTACCTTTTTTTTGAGAAAAATGAAACATTCATTTTTTGATCCATTTTTACGTTGTCCTCTTTGGCCGCTCGATCCCTCACAACAATAAAAAACAATTCGGTTTTGTCTGAAAGGAACAGGATATTTCCATCTTTAATAAAACGGATAAAAGGTTAACCCTTGTGCTATCCTAGACACTTTAACATTGGGAGTGGGGTCATCTAGACCCACTAGACAGAGCTCTGAACCTTTTTTCTTCAATGATTTGTGATCTTCACTGGTGTCCATGGATTACATGAAATCCTCTCCACCTTTATCCACCTTTGTCATGGTAAGGAGAACACGTCAATGGAAGGGGGGGGTCATAGGATAGCACAAGGGTTATGAAGAATTCTGCATGACAGTTGTGGTTATAAATGCTCCATGTTTTTGTAAGAAAATGACAAACACACAGAATAGATGGTGGATTGTGAGACATCAAATACCAAAAAGCCCATTTTAAAGTGATTGCTGCTAAATTTAGAGGTACTCATTATAGGAACATAAAAATATTAAGTGTTTTCTGAGTACCTTCTCTGTTTTTTTTTTTACTTTTTTACTTCGGTCTTTCAGGCCAGCTTAAGTTTACACTCAAAAAAATGACAGTTTTTTTTCAACAGAATTAAAAAGGGGGGGTTCTAGATTTTGGTCACGAGTGGGATGATTATTAAGAATAGACAAACATTCCAATGAATACAAATGTATTTTATTTTTTAATGCTGTTTACATCATGTTAAGGTCAGTCCTCTCTGCAGTCGAGCCCTCTTTGGAGCTGCCGTCCAATCAACAGTGTGTGTCTCAGAGGGGAGCGATCAGGAAAGCCTGTGCTTTCAGTAATTACTCTTCTCTCTCCCCAGGACATGACAGTAACATTAGCACATGGGGCCCTCAGGGAGACAAATAAAAGCTGAAGCCACATCTTTCCTCCCAGAGGGGGCAGCTGCAGTCATTTTTGGCTCACGAGCATGCGAATGGCTAACTGTCGTAATAACTGTGGTGCAACAGAGACGTTTTCACTGAAGCATTGCAGTCGAATGTATCTGTCCACTAATTACAAATGAGAATCTGCCCTTTCCCCTGACAGAAGTCAGGATTAGACTCTGTGACTCAGAATGAAGGTGTTTATTCCAGTAAGAGAACCTGAGTCTGGATCTTCCCCCAGGCTGCGCCTTAGCCTGCTGCACGCCTGTGCCTCTACACACCCTGCTGGGCTCTTTTCAGGTTTATCCTTCTCTAACACTGAGAGCAAGAAGGGACAGAGTTATTCCTGTGCATCACAAATCAATGTTAACTATGTAAGTAAGAGCGAAAACAGCTTTATGGGGCTGTTTTGATCCTCTGCAGCATCTTTTTTTTTTGTTGGCTGTCACTTCTGTGGTTCTCAGCAGTGTCAGAATCCTGCAGTGGAAGAACAAACGTGGTTCTCACAGCTGAAGGGCGGATCTGTGCTCTGTTCTTCTACGCTGCTGCTACGGTTGTTCTCTGGAGGGAATGTCAGCCACAACTGTCTGCGGAGATGAACATTTTTCCTTACAGTGGGATTCATTTCAGTCTGCAGGAGATGCTACTCTGCAGGGAAAATGCAGTTGTTCTTATGCCGTGTTTTCCATAATTTATTCATTTCAAGAGAATGAAATAATCTAAACAATTTGCTGATAATTAAACACTAACAACTACTTAAAACCTTTAAGTCTTTCACGGGACAGTGTTATGGCAAAAAATAATCAACAAATGTTCTTCAAAATCCCACTTTCCTCTTTTTGATGCATGAAGGGAACCAGACCACTTTTTGAAAGTCCAAGTCAAGTATCAAGTTCTGTTTAAGGGTCCAGGAGTATATTTGCTCCTCACAACCCCAAGCCAACATTGCAGATGCAACAAAAATGATGAACAATATCGTACCGTTCCAGCCATATAGTTTAAAACAGATACCAGCTCAGGAAAACAAAGACGTACCGGTACACGGATCTAGTCAGCGGTACCAGAATGGAGAAGAGCGGGGAGCTTCTTGCCTGCCCAGCGTACGTTTGTGTCACTGGAATAGTCTTTTTCCAATGGCATTTTTGCCTTTGCTCCCGGTCCACACCAAATTGAATAAGAAATGCTCAGAACTGCAATTTTAAAGGGAATTTCTTTTTCTAAATGTCTCCCATCATTAGAAAAATGCCACAAGAACATGTAAAAAATGCCAAAAGCACAGTTTTCTGAGCTGTCAAATAAGAAAGGATTAATGGCAGACGAAGTGTGCATTATCAAAAATGAACGCACGCCGTGGAAGCCTGAACCGTCCGACACGAAGTGCCATTAACCCGCTTATACCGGGGTCACTTACAAAAGAAATAAACATTCAATCAGTTTTTAGTCCTTTATTCTTGTTATTTTTTTTGTTTGGATCGTTTCTTTCCCAAAAAGCGGACCATTTGTTACGTGGTGCGGCTGCGCACGGCGTCACGATGGATCAAAGAAACCATCAGATCAGAGAGAAAATTCACCTCTAACCGCTTGTTTCTGTCCAGATGATGAAGATAAAGGTTGTTTTAAAGAAGCCAGCCTGCCACTGAGACCAAGCTTTCTGACACTAGGCAGCACATTTCTATCCAGAATGCCTTGATCATCTGGAGATTTCATTATTTTTGCTCAACTTCCAGACACCCTGTGGCAGATGCAGCAAAGCAGCCCCAAAACAGAACTGAGCCTCCTCCATGTTTCACAGTAGGGACAGTGTTCTTTTGGTTGATGCTTCATTTTTGAGTCTACCAACATAGAGCTGATGTGCCTTACCAAAAAGCTCCAGTTTGGTCTCATCTGTCCAAAGGACATTTTCCCAGAAGCTCTGTGGCTTGTCAACATGCATTTTTGGCTTTTTGAGGATTTCCTTTCAACAGTGGTGTCCTCCTTGGTCGTCTCCCATAAAGTCCACTCTGGCTCAAACAACCACGAATGGTGCGATCTGACACTGATGTACCTTGATCTAGGAGTTCACCTTTAATGTCTTTGGAGGTTGTTCTGGGCTCTTTGGATCCAGTTCCAACTATCCGTCTCCTCAATTTGTCATCAATGTTCCTCTTCCGGCCACGTCCAGGGAGGTTGGCTACTGTCCCGTGGGTCTTAAACTTTTGAATAATATGTGCTAATGTTGTCACAGGAACTTTAAGCTGCTTAGAGATGGTTTTATAGCCTTTACCTTTACCATGTTTGTCTATAATTTTGTTTCTAATGTCCTGGGACAATTCTCTCTTAAGTGAATTGGACAACTTTCTGTTGTCCATGTTCAGTGTGGTCCACACCTTTTCACCAAACAGCAACGTGACTAATTGTCTTCCTTAAAATAGTCAGACTGACTGATTATGGGTTTGAAAACAGCTGTGATGTCAATTAAAGGACATACCTGAGTTCATCGTGACCCCCTGGGCAATTAGTTCTGAGTCTTTTATGGAGGTACCATCATTTTAGTCCAGCCCTATTTCATTAGTTTTTTTTTTTTTTTTTTAATAATTCTGTTAATCAACAACTCAAAAGTTATGGCTGATTTTGATGATTTCATTTCAATAAATCTTAATGTATTGTTACTTTTGAACGTTTCAAGTCATTTCAGTGAGCATTGTGGACTTTCTTTCTGTAACAACTATTTTGTCGACCACTATACATCAAAGATAAAATTGGTGAATATAATATTTATTTACAGATAAATTAAAGGTTTTTAATCTGTTCTCTTGCTCTGATTCTATCCAGACATGCATTTCAAAGATAATCAATGAGCTGTAATTAATATCCTGTCTCTACAGATTACTGATATTTTCACAGCTTAGGTATCTTGCTGTGACCTGGATTTGAGCCAGAATTACTACTGCACACCTCTGCTACACAGCATTGAATCTGAAGAGTTCATGAGTCTGTTGTTCTCTATGACACTTGTGTTGGAACACAGACTAACACCATAGCCGGCAGCCCACTGGAGCCTTCTGAACAATCTTAGACTTGCCAGGGATTGTATTTTCTGAATCCTGCTGTTGAGCTCTCTTCCTATAGAAGGATGGCCTTCACTGTAGTGACTCTGATGTGGCCGACGCTTTCTGTAGTTCTGTAAAAATATTGATGAATCCTTACCTGTGGAAGGCCTAAAGTCAAGAGATTCAAGATTCAAGATTTGGTTTATTGTCATTCCACACACAGTATTTGCAAAGAAATACACGGGTGAGACGAGCAGTTGTTTCTCACTAGCATGACAGTGCAAAAAACAGCAATAATAAAAAAAATAGCAATAAGATAACAATCCTAGAATACTATATGAGATGAATACAAAAATTAAGTGAAATAAATAAAATTAAAATTAAAATATAAAATAAAATAGAATAAATCGCCATTCCAAGGCAATTCAAACAGTTTGAGCTGTGGAAGACACAGAGTGAGGCTCTGTGACCTCACTGAGTGTTGGTACCCCAACAGCACAGCCACCACCACTTCAGTCAAAACTTTTAGGCAGTCAAGCCTCTGTTGAACCATCAGAGACCATGTCAGTTGGCCTGGAGTAAAACTAACCTCCTTTGAGCTTCCAGAGAAATGGGGCGGAATGTCCTCATGATGGAGGACATATAGAAAGAAAATTAAGCTTAAAATTGCATTTTGTCATCCGAGCTGGTATCTGGCTCAAGACTATACAGCTGGATAGCTCCAATATTGGTCGACATTTTTGTTGCACTGATCATTTAGCTTGGGGTTGTTAGGTGCTGTAAATTAGTGGGAGGGAGTGCAAACAAAGAGATCATGGGAAAAGAAGAAAAGCTATGGTAATGCCCACAATGCTTAGATGACTTTCTGATGAAGAACTGCCGCTTTGCAGAAACTATAGAAAACAACACAGGCTTTTTGATAGCCCTAAAAACGGCATAATCCTGAATAAAAGACCACAGCACACTTTTTCAGCTATTTTAGCATAAATTAAGTAGCTTCATCACATGCTTAAAGCAATCACACTTGCATTATTGTGCAGGTATCAACGATGATCCAATCTGGTCCCTTAACATGCACTTGAGATATCTGTTGACCTAAAAACCCTGGTGCATGAGTTTCAGTTCATCATCAGATTTCTTGTTTGCCTACAGAGACTTAGACTCATTTTCTTTAGTTTTTTCCACCATCTAGTCTCATAGCTTTCGTCTTTGATTTTTCCCACAATGCTGACAGAACTGGCAATATTCATCTGCAGCAGTTTATTTAAACTCTTTGAAGAAATAATACCAGTTAACTTTTACACCAAAAGCTGTATCCCTTTCGGGGTCACAAGGTTGCCGGAGCCTATCCCAGCAGGTGTTGAATGAAGGTAGGGTACACCTTGAACAGGTCGCCAGTCTGTTGCAAGAACACACACACACATGCACACTTAGAGACAATTTGGAGTAATCAACCTTTCTTGTTTACTATTTCTTTTAGAAAGCAAAAGAATCAAATTAAATTTGATCAGTGAGTATGCAGGTGTAACCCTTGAATGTACTTTTTCTTTTCATTGCCAAAGCCAAACCCCACTATAGAGTTTTCAGTGTCTCCACTGGGTGTAATCAGATTAATGTGGAGCTCTACACCCTCTTTAGGGTGCTGGAGGGTTCATGAAAGGGTGCCCTGGGAGTATGGGGTCCGGGGAGCCTTACTGAGGGCTGTCCGGTCTCTGTATGACTGGAGCAGGGGTTCGTTTGCACAACCGGCAGTAAGTCAGACCTGTTCCCGATGCATGTTGGACTCCGGCAGGGCTGCCCTTTATCATCGGTTCTGTTATACTTTTGATTGACCGAATTTCTAGGCACAGCCAAGGGCCGGAGGGGGTCTGGTTTGGGGACCAGAGGATTTCATCTCTGCTCTTTGCAGATGATGTTGCCCTGTTGGCTTCATCGAGCCAGGACCTCCAGCGTGCATTGGGGCGGTTTGCTGCCGAGTGTGAAGCGGCTGGGATGAGGGTCAGCACAGCTAAATCTGAGGCCAGGGTTCTCGACCGGAGAAAGGTAGTTTGCCATCTCTCTGTGGGTGGAGTGTCCCTGCCCCAGGTGGAGGAGTTTAAATATCATAGGATCTTGTTCAAAAGTGAGGGAAGATTGGAGCGTGAGATTGACATGAGGATCAGAGCAGCGTCTGCAGTTATGTGGTCGCTGTATTGGTCCGTTGTGGTGAAGAGAGAGCTGAGCCAGACAGCAAACTCTCAATTTACCGATTGATCTTCGTTCCAGTACTCATCTATGGTCATGAGCTCTGGGCCATGACCCAAAGAACCAGGTCCTGAATACAAGCAGCTGAGATGAGCTTCCTTCGTAGGGGGACTGAGCGCGCCCTTAGAGATAGGGGGAGGAGCTTGGTCACCCATGGAGAGCTCGGAGTAGAACTGCTTCTCCTCCACATCGAGAGGAGCCAGTTGAGGTGGCTCGGGCATCTAGTCCGGATGCCTCCTGGACGGCTCCCTGGGGAGGTGGTCCGGGCATGTCCCACTGGGCGGAAGCCCCGGGGAAGACCCAGGACAAACTGGAGAGATTATGTCTGTCAGCTGGTCATGGAACGCCTTGGGGTCCCCCCAGAAGAGCTGGAGGAAGTGGCTGGGGAAGTCTGGACATCTATGCTCAGACTGCTGCCCCAGTGACCCGGTCCTGGATAAGTGGATGGGGAGATGGATGGATGGATGGATGGATGGATGGATGGATGGGGAGATGTGTTTATCAAAAATTTTTCAAATTAGATAGTTCACATTTTCTGCAGTTTTTACTGTCTCAAAAATATAAAGGAAGTCAGGGATGTCCCGACATGTGAACGTTTTTGGAGCCAACAGGTATGTTTCTAACATTTGTGTGTGTGGACAGGCCCCACCCTTCAGACTTGTATTACATCTGAACCTCACCGTGATGATTATAACCATCCAGCAAGTTGTTGCTTTATGCTGCTTCATGGTTTTACCCCCCCAACATCCATCTCTTCTTCCCTCCTTTCCTTTTCCTTCCGGTCCAGCACTAAAGACTTTCAAACATGATTCAAATGAATAAAAGGAAGTCAGAAAATGATCAGAGTCTTGGTGTGCATTGAAGTGGTCCAGTAATGAAATCCAAGGTTTAGCCTGACTAAAAAAAATGACAGAACAAGAACAAAAACATGTCTGGCTCCCATATACTATATGGCAGCTTAGAATTGTGTGTATTGTTCTTAAAGACGGATATGCGGTTTTTACTGGATTAAGGGGTCACGTGCTTGATAAATGAATGCTGATGAAAAATACCACGTGGCTCTGTGAGGATAAATAAAGCCAAACTAGATCCTTCTGCTGCTCCTCTGTTGCCTGGTGAGCGTGAACGCGCCAGAATCCACGCGATGCTGATGGGAGAGCAGGCGTGCGCGCACCAGGCTGTGTGATTGTGGTGGTGGTAGTGTTGGTGGTTGGGGTGTTTGCATGTGTGGGAGCAGGAGGGGAGACTCTGCAGTGTCTTGGCAGCTGCATTAGTGCATCTCCCACCACGACGGCTCCACGGCCGATGCCCGCCTCCTCCGCGCGCACTTGACAGCAGCAACCGGTATGGAGTCGTCGGGAAACTGAGTCGGACATTGATTCTCTCGCCGCATCCCCCTGGAGACAGCCGACAGACAGCATCCATCCGCGCACCGAGAAGCGGCGACGAGGATTTTGAATGGAAAATGGCGATAGGCGAAAGGTCTCGTAGCATCGTCTGCTTGGTTTCCATCCAGATGATCCTGATTTTCAGCGCATCGTGGCCTGGAGCGCAGAGTCTCACGTTCCCGCAGCAGTACACGTAAGTAGCCGAGAAAACGCATCCGGGCTCCCGCGGGAGACAACTTTAGGCTTAACCCCATTGGGTCTGTCGCTACTTCAGTCCCCGTATTTCACCGGATCGTTACATAAATTGTGAGTTGCAAATGTGCGCTTCGGAAGATTGCGGCTGCGCAAAGTTCCACGCCAGATTTACGCACCACTTGCACGGATTTTGCATCAATCCTGCCCTAAATTGGCTGTCAATGAATAAAAGTCCCTGCATCAAGTTATGCCTGACATCATGAGAAACAGTTAAGTGATCCACCACCACACACACGGTGAGTTATAGTCTTCGTTTGGTTTGTGCACCCTGCCACATATTATGTGTGCAGTTTAAAATTAAACTTGTCATCGCGTGAGTCATATTTCTCGTTTCAGTCTGCAGGTCTGGTAACATTGCATGAAGGGAGATGTTTTCAGTGCGTTCCAATGAGTTCAGACTTTTGACATGCAGCATGCAGAGTCAAAGCCTCTTGAGGAAACCCAACTCTTACATTTTGAAGCCTACTTGTGCTCCAGGCTCTCAAAGCTGTTTATGCAGAGTGCACAGAAAGAGCAAGATGGAGTTTGTTCTATTTCTAGGCAAATATGGAATGAACATTTTCCTGATTTTTAATCAACCTAGCCTTTTTTTTTTCCTTTAACCCCTACTGTTGAGTACAGCTGGCACTTGACTTTGAACTACAGTTATTTGGGCCTCCTCCAGCCTCTGCGATCAGGCTGCCAGAGGAAGGAACAGACCAGATGGTCTAACTGATGCAAAGCACACCATGAAGGCTTTATGGGCCAATCACAACTACAGGTCTGAGGCAAATTGGCCAATTAGAAAATGGGTATGAAAGTGAGAGATGTGTGAGTGGCTGGGCACCTGCACCTTTTATGATAAACTGGCCTCTTTGAGGTATGGTATGGTTGGTAAATCTTCATTTTCTCCTCCTCCTTTTCATTCTGCTTCCACTAGTTTTCTGCTGACTGTGTTAAAACAGTTATAGCCTTGTGCTCTGTGTTTGTACATGAAGGCTACAAGAGGCAGAGTTGCTACACTATAAAGAGCAGCCACTCTGGTAATATAATTAATTAATCTAACAAGAATTATTGCAGCAGAGGTGTAAATGTATTTGTCTTCTCACTTCACCCTTTCCAGTCCCACTCTTATAGATTTATGGAGACAATACCCTTTTTTTCCACCACTGATCACCATTTAAAATCATTTAGTCTAGAAATAGGGAGGATGCTTTTGGAACAGGACACTGAATTTAGATTACTCTAATGCCTCTTTAAAACAACTAAACACATCTGATGTGGTAAAAGTGCTCCAAGTGTTCTGGTTCCTAGAACGATACGTTGGGATGCGTACATGGGGCGAACGTTTGTTTCCTACAGGCTTTTAAAGACCTGCTAATGTTTTCTTCTTTGTGATATACCCATAATCAGATGGCATGTGAACATTTTTATAAATAATCTCTAAAATTAGAGTCATGGAGTGTTTAAACAAAGACAGCCTGTTTCTATTACTGTGTTTGCACTGAGGGGAGGGACTCTGTTCTCACACTGTTTCATAATACTGGGAATTTATTCAGATGTTTCCTACTAAAAGTAATAACTCATTAAAAACAAGCTGTTGATATTATTCTTTGGTTCAGATATCTATTTCTGTAGCTTTCTCTAAAGCCAATTTTATCTGTCTGTCTTTGAAAGGTTTTCCCAGTTTGCTGTCCTCATGCATTATTTAGAGGCTGGAGTTATATAACACGCCTAAACACTTGAAAAATATAGATTTTTTTTGACAGTTGATCGTGAGTTTAGGTTTAAAACTCTTTTTGTAAAAAATACTGAGTTTTTTTTGTGCAGTAAAAATGTGTCCAATGTGGAAAATGATGTTTTTTCCCCTCAAAACAGAGTAATAACCACTTAATAATTTATCAATCTGGGGTAAAAAAGACATTTGGGTCAAAAAATACAAACTTTGGAGTTGTGAATATATTAAGGAGATTCACAGGTTGTTTCCTGCCTTCAGGCTTTGCAGAGAAACAGTGTTCTTTGTTTTCTGATGTTGAGAGTTGCTGCGGCAATCTGTACGGCGTTGGGTGCGACCTACAGATAGCACAAAATGAAGAAACCCAAAGCTGATTATGTCTCGGCATCTCAGTGTGGGAAAGGGACAAAGTGATGCCTGCCTCATGCAGCGGAACAATTTTAAAAGCTTAGATGCAAATTAAAATTTAAATGCTGAAAATAATAGAATGAATTTGGATCAAGGTTCTACATTTCCTTAGTTTGTCAGGTTCTTTTTGGCCTGAGGTTCTTCACAGCTGAATCTCCATTCTCCATGAGCCTGAGTAAAGGCCTTGGCATTAAGTACTGTTGCAGTGGGCTTGTTCTGCTGCTTCCTGTCAGCTATTCCACAATATAACCAGGCCCTCTATGATGCATTTTCCCATCATCCATCCACTTCAAACCAAGCAGTGTCCACCACTGGGTTTGCGCCCTCTATTCTAGTGTCCAGAACCAATGGCTTCAAGTCTGACGATATGCATATCAAGCACTGAAGTCCTTTTGGTAAAATCACTTAAAAAGACAGGGTGATCTCCAAAACAAGGAGTGCAAAAGCTGCTACCTCGGACAGGCCCCCGATGTCTAGGTCTATCCACCTGGACTCAATTGCATGTTCTCTAAACTGCCTCCAGCTGCAAGTTCCAAGTGCAAATGCAGGAGCCTGTTCCCTAACCCGAAGGTGCAGACTCGTACCATCATGTAACTCATGATAGTACCAGCAAAACCCCCATCTGTCTCCAGGTTAGGGTGCTGGTTGCCATTGTCTTGGCAAAGAAAACTCTTTGATCTTCAGTTTCAGTTTAAATGAATCACTATCAGAAATCCAGGGCTGCATGGTGGTGCAGTGGTAAGCATCTTAAGCTCACAGTGAGAAGATCCTGGTTCAAACCTCAGTGTGTAATATGCTCAGGGAAAGCATGAAATACTCCAGACCCCCATTGTCTACTGTAAGCATTTAAACATTATTATGAAAAAATCTAGTAACATTAGAAAGAATGGATACCTTCAGTCTGTCATCAGTCTGTAGTCTGCCATCTCTCGGTGGGTGGAGTCTCCCTGCCCCAGGTGGAGGAGTTTAAATATCTGGGGGTCTTGTTCACGAGTTCATGAGCTACGGGTCATGACCGAAAGAATGAGGTCCCGAATACAAGCGGCTGAAATGAGCTTCCTCCGTAGGGTGGCTGGGCGCTCCCTTAGAGATAGGGCAATCCGCGGAGAGCTCGGATTAGAACCGCTTCTCCTCGACATCGAAAGGAGCCAGTTGAGGTGGCTCGGGCATCTAGTCCGGATGCCTCCTGGATGCCTCCCTGGAGAGGTGTTTCGGGCATGTCCCACTGGGCGGAGGCCCCGGGGAAGACCCAGGACACGCTGGAGAGACTATGTCTCTCAGCTGGCCTGAGAACGCCTTGGGGTCCCCCCAGAGGAGCTGGAGGAAGTGGCTGGGGCGAGGGAAGTCTGGGCATCTCTGCTCAGTCTGCTGCCCCCGCGACCCGGTTCCGGATAAGCGGAGGAAGATGGATGGATGGATGGATGGATGGATACCTTCATGGTTGCTTGAGGAAGTATTCACCAATGATTTCTATTATGTTTTAAGGTAAATAATAAAAGTAGAAAAAAGACATTTTTCGGATGCACATTAATGTAGGTCACCCTTTGTAGTTCATCTGTCTTTCCTCATATGGGTAAATAGACACAGCAGGTAAGACAGAAGACAACTACTTAGACTGCTTTGGCAGCAGCTTTCCTTTACAGAGTTTTCTGATGTCCCACAGGGCTTGAGAGGAGAGGAAATGGAGCAGAGAAAAGCTGGTGTTTCAGCTGCAGTGGAGGTAGAAACCACTCTGCAGCTGTTTTAAAAAAAAAAAAGGTGTTTGACATGACATAAATTTAAAATCTTATTTCAGAAGTAAAATATCTGTATTCTTTTTCTGCATTATTAGGGACCTTTTGTGGGTTTTTTATTTTCTAATTTTCTGCCATTTAACACATTTTAGAAATTCCTAAATGATAGCATCTTGTTTTTATGGAATTACTATTCATTTCTGAGTTTTTTAGATTTTGAAGATATAGAGTCTCAAAATGACCATATTTCAGCCACGAGGACATAAATTGAGCATGATTGATTTGCTCCAAAGAACAAATCATGCAATATATATTATTCTCTACAGAAGAAGTTACAGTTCTGTTAGAGCCAGAAATCTTGCTTGTTTGCAGGTAACAAATACCTATTTCCCACCATAATTTACAAATACATTCTTTAAAAATCAGAAAATGTGATTTTCTGGAATTTTTTGGCTCATTTTGTCTCTTATAGTTTAGGTTTACCTGCAATAAAAATTACAGGCCTCTCTTATCTTTTTAAGTGGGAGAACTTGCACAGTTGGCGGCTGACTGAATACTTCTTACCCCACTGTAAATAGATAGCCTTTTTAAGAGTTACACTGAGACATGGCATGTTACGATTTTTTTACCCTCTATTTCACTAAGCAAAGTTAGTGCTCTCTTTTTTTTCAAAGCTCTGAAAAAACACAGGAGTGGTTTCCTTTTGCAGCGGCTTCCAGCTGAAAATCATTCCCCTTTTATATTGGTTAGTGTCAAAACACTCAAGGATTCAATTACTCCTTCAGATTGTTTTTGCAGTTTTATCCTTGTACCGAGTTAGAAAGAAATAAAAGACCTTGTTACATTTTCACACCATCCCTCTGGTTTGGCACCTTTTAGACATAGAGAATGTTTCTTCAAGAGGTCTAATACTGTTCTGAAGTGTTAGCTCTACATTTCAGGTCTGAAGTGTCCATTTCAGCACAAGTAGATCAACAGAGAGCAGGAACATTGCCAGAATATGTTTTTTTGTGTGACTTTGGACAGCTGAGTGCAGATTGATGGCTTTGTCCGACAGTAGGAGCCGGCCTGACAAGGCTTTAATGACGGAGGCTGTCTTCTAATTCTTCTGGGAGCCGACTGACTGATGAGAAATCCATTCTTTGGGCATTTGTAGGAGTGTGAGTCCAAGTTTGGCAAAGACTGAGAAATAAACTTGAAAAGAGAAAATATTTTAAAATACATTTCTTCACATCCTTCTTCATTGTTTTATATTTCACATGTACTTTGAACGTCGCCCCTGGTATAGATGGAGCAAATCTATAACCGTCTGACATAGGTAGGGACATGTCAGTATTAGACAGTACTGCTCTAACCATCAAGTTAAAAATGCAACTAGTCAAATGTCTTCTTTACTTTATTCTGGTCAAAACACAGACAGTTTATGTACAATAACGTTAAGCAATATCTTTTTCATCTTTTTTTTTTTTTTTTTTTACAAAAAGTCACTCCCATAAATCACAGCAATAAAAAAAGTAAATTTTCAGTATGTTTCCACAAAAAATAGTTAGTTAAGTTAGTTAAGAATAGTTGTAATGGTACACATACTGTATTTCCTTGTTACTAGAATCCGGCTGGGAAGAACTGTACCTGTGGTGATATGACTGTGCAGTGCAATGAGCACAAAGACTGAAACTTTGGTTTCCGTAGGCAACTGCATGGAAGCCTCACAACAAAATGTACCGTGCCAAGCATCTAATGACTTAAGATCAGTGTGCCTCCTCCTTATTCATGGACTTTACCTACCAGACAGCTGGTAAAACATTATAGATTTTGATAGAGCAGGGGTAATGGAACTGTTGTTATGGTATGTGCTATGGCGCCATATTTGTGGTGCAGGACAATCTATGCTTTAAACAGGAAACAAACAGGAGGGAAGGAGGGATGAGAGTCAAACTCCAGTGTTTATTAAAAAGTTAACACGTCTAATACCTGTAGATTTATTTAAAAAATATATGTTTTCCAATTGCATGGTTTAATAGTCTCTGCAGCCCTCACTGTATCTCCTTAGCAACAGAAGAAGAAAATCTATGAGGGGCAAAGCAGACAGACTATCATTGCAAATATCAGATCAGCAACCAACAAACAGCCTTGTATCAAATATTGAATGAACAGGAGGCAAATGAGGGATTTTGTTGTTGCTGCCTTATCAAAATCTTAGATGATTTTATCATGGAGTGATGTAGCCCAACAATATTTTGCTTCAAAAAAGACAAAAAAAAGGATCCACTTCGTGTGTTTTCATTTTCTGTCACGCATTTCTGCTTCCTTTTTGTTAAATGATATCCTTTTACACTGTGCAATTGTGTAACTGTTGGTTTTCATGTGCAGGATAATGCACTGGGCCAGACGCATCGAGCAGGAGATTGACAGAGTCTTTCAGCACATCACTGGAGTTCAGCAGCTGAAAGGGGTGAGTCTCTCATCCTCACACAGCACAAACTCAATAGGAAATGCATTGAGCAGAGAGGCTGGGTTGATAAAGAGCTGCAACTCCACTGAGCTCCTGTGCTTCGTAAAAGAAGAAAACAGTTATGATGCCAAGAGTGTGCAAAGCATTAATCAAAGCTAAAGGTGGCTACTATGAAGAACATATGACATATTTTCAGTTGTTTCACACGTTTGTGTTATGGATATAATTCCACATGTGTGCATTCATAGTTTTGATGCCTTCAGTGTGAATCTACAATTTTCATAGTAATAAAAATAAAGAAAACTCTTTGAATGAGAAGGTGTGTCCAAACTTTTGGTCTGTTCTGTATTTGTTTTCTCTTTTAATGTAATCACCAAGTTTCTTTTTTAATGTTTTAAAAAAATTCTGTCTTTTGGTTTCTGTGATGCATGAAACTAGTATTTACTACAGTGGCCCTGAAGTGTAAATCACATCAAGAACTTACTCAATGCATAAACATATTAAAGATCCCAATGACAATTAAAACATCCAAACAATAAATAAAAAAGCAACACTTGAGAAATCAAAACAAAATCCTAGAAACCAAAATTTTCACAAAAAACCTCAAATAATGAACTTAAATAAAAAGGAAATGTTTCAGAAAACAAAAGTAATTTCCATGAATCAAAACTTAAAAAAATGAAACAAAATAAAAATCTAGAAGAGGTAATTATGGGACATCACTGATTGGATGACATTTGTTCCCCTTTTCAATTGGAAGTTATTTGGCATGGCGATATTTTCCAGCAGAAGATATTTTTTGAAGCTTCTGGCCATTAACACATCTAAGGTTCAATGACCGATCAACCAACTCTTGACCTAGTTCATCCTTCTGCTTTCCCGCTTCTTCAAAACTGAAATGTCATCCTTAAAATTAGAGATTTGTGAAGATTTGTGAACAAAAAGTGAACATTTTTATTGTCTTTTAATCCTTCAGTGATTTATCATAGTTATCTGGTTTCCATGAATCCGCAGATGATAGATATTTGAAGTACATTTAATTAAGCAAATTAAATTGTGGGCAGAATCAGAAATCCCAGAATCTCATGGAAATACTAATTCTAAGAACTGAACATTAAGTAAAAGTAACTCATACAAGAGTGGTAATGCGGCGTCCTGGGTTCTGATTCCTCCTGGTAAAATTGCATGTTGGAAATTCATGTAAAAGTAAGCAGTACTCTTTGTCCATAATAGTTTAAATCAGGCCTTTTTTTCTTCTCTTTTTCACATTTCTACTATTCTTGTGGTAGGATTTCTACCCTGAGATTGAGAGGTTATGGGTTAAAATCCATGGGGAGGTCATGCTAAAGAGTCCTGCCATTTTAGCTCTTTCTAAATATTAGTGTGTGCCTACTTCATTAATACAAAATAATATCAACTGCAACTCAAAAAAGGAATCAAAGAAATGCTCATTTGTTTTAAAAGTCTAGTTCCTGCATATATGAATTTGTGCGTTAGGTTTAAAGTCTTAAATGACATTAATTTGTACAAACAAACACACATTCTGATGCTATGGAAACCTCTGGGTTGCCGAAGAGTGTGTATTTCACCTGAAACCATTCAAGGTATGTGTTTGCTCAAATCAAATGATCAGATTACACATGTTTATAGAGAAAAATCTATAGTTTAATCAAGTGTCAGTTTGAGTCTTCAGCCAAAAAAAAAAGAATGAAATCAAATCAAACTTTCTTTATAAAAAAGAATCACACCAATTTAATGGGTTTTGTTTTTTAAAAAGTAGGTCTCCTATTGTTGTAAATTTATTATTATGAGACAGCAATTATACCTTGTTTTCATTTAGTATATATGTAACTAGAACTGCAGATGCTTGGAGTGCAAGGAGGTGTCCCTGTGAGACCAAATGTCAGCAAACAGGACCAGAGATCATCTGCAAGAGAGAAGTGTGGTGGGCGTCAACCCAGCAGAGAGCAGCAGCACGTGTCCTCGTTGTGTCCCAGCAGAGCAGATGGTCAGGCTACAGTAATGCTTGATGTGACGCTCACTTCTTCATGCATGTTTGAGTAATCAATGCCGGCTTCTGAAACTAGTCACGAAAGTGTTATTTTTATATATTTCTAAACAGCATAGAATTTTAGTTGAATAATAAAGGATTACAGTTGATTAGTTTTTCTTAAATCTGTTAAGTCAAAAAAGATGTAGGAAATCTCCCAGGACTCCTAGTACAAGCATCTGCAGCCTTTTATGGAAAAGCATTTGGTCCTGCTCTGATCTCAGAGTGAGTTGTTACAGGAAGACATTCATCTCTGTCAAAAGACACTGTTTGGAGGAGAGGAGGTATGAGATGAAATATAAACAGCTCTCAAATATTAAAACAAGGTGGGGGGTTTTGTTCTTTCAAATGTTAGTGACTAAATATAGAACACCATGGTGTGCAGCTGTAAAAGTGCACACCATGGTGCCTTGTAAACCATTATTTCCTCAGACTCTACTCTCTCTCTCGCTCTCTCTCTCTACACACACACACACACACACACACACATATATATATATATATATGTGTGTGTGTGTGTGTGTGTGTGTGTGTAGAGAGAGAGAGTTGTGTATATATTTACAGTACAGAGCAAAAGTGGACACACCTTCTCATTCAAAGACTTTTCTTGATGAGCTTCCAGAGGTAGTCACCTGAAATGGTCTTCAACAATCTTGAAGGAGTTCCCAGAATGCTTAGCACTTGTTGGCCCTTTTGCCTTCACTCTGTGGTCCAGCTCGCCCCAAACCATCTGGATTGGGTTCAGGTCTGGTGACTGTGGAGGCCAGGTCATCTGGTGCAGCCCCCCATCACTCTCCTTGGTCCAATAGCCCTTCCAAAGCCTGGAGGTGTGTTTGGGGTCATTGTCCTGTTGAAAAGGAAATGATGGTCCAACTAAACACAGACCAGATAGAATAGCATGCCGCTGCAAGATGCTGTGGTAGCCATGCTGGTTCAGTATGCCTTCAATTTTGACTAAATCCCCAACAGTGTCACCAGCAAAGCACCCCCACACCATCACACCTCCTCCTCCATGCTTCACGGTGGGAACCAGGCATGTAGAGTCCATCCGTTCACCTTTTCTGGTTGGAACCGAACATCTCCAATTTGGACTCATCAGACCAAAGCCCAGATCTCCACTGGTCTAATGTCCATTCCTGGTGTTCTTTAGTCCAAACAAGTCTCTTCTGCTTGTTGCCTTTCTTTAGCAGTGGTTTCCTAGCAGATATTCTAGCATGAAGGCCTGATTCACACAGTCTCCTTTTAACAGTTGTTGTAGAGATGTGTCTGCTGCTAGAACTCTGTGTGCCATTGACCTGCTCTCTAGTCTGAGCTACTGTTAACCTGCCATTTCTGAGGCTGCTGACTCGGATGAACTTATCCTCCAGCAGAGGTGACTCTTGGTCTTCCTTTCCTGGGGTGGTCCGCATGTGAGCCAGTTTCTTTGTAGCACTTGATGGTTTTTGTGACTGCGCTTGAGGACATTTTCAAAGTTTTCCCAATTTTTGGACTGACCTTCTTTTCTTAAAGTAATAATGGCCACTCATTTTTCTGTACTTAGCAGCTTTTTTCTTGCCATAATCCAAATTCTAACAGTCTGTTCAGTAGGACTATCAGCTGTGGATCCACCTGACTTCAACACAACTGATGGTCCCAAACCCATTTATAAGACGAGAAATCCCACTTATTAAACCTGACAGAGCACACCTGTGAAGAGAAAAACATTTCAGGTGACTACCTCTAGAAGCTCATCCAGAGAATGCCAAGAGTGTGCAAAGCAGTAATCAAAGCTAAAGGTGGCTACGATGAAGAACCTACAATATGACTTATTTTCAGTTGTTTCACACTTTTATGTTATGTATATAATTCCACGTGTGTTCATTCATAGTTTTGATGCCTTCAGTGTGAATCTATAATTTTCAGTCATGAAAAAAAATAAAAGTCTTTGAATGAGAAGGTGTGTCCAAACCTTTAGTCTGTTCTGTTTATATGCATACACAACATATTCAACAAGGTTCTGGAAACATTCCTCAGAGACTTTGGTCCATGTTGACATGACAGCATCAGTTGCTGCAGGTTTGTCTGCTAAACATCCATGATGCCAATCTCACCACATCCCAAAGGTTCTCTGTTGGGTTCTGGTGACTGTGGAGGCCGTTTGAGTCCAGAGAACTCATTGTCATGTTCTAGAAACCAGTCTAAGATGATTCCAGCGCCGTCAATGAGCCGGGCGGGTGGCGGGGAAGCGGAAGGCGGGCAAAGCACGCTGTCCATGACAGGCTTGATCTGGGAAACGTGGAAGGTAGGATGGACCTTCAGGGCCGCCGGGAGCCGGAGACGGACGCAGGAGGGATTAATGATCTTGTCAATGACATAGGGTCCAATATAGCGGGGGCGAGTTTATGTGAGGTGGACTGAATGGGAATATTCCGCGAGGAAAGCCATACCCTCAGCCCTGGTTGATAGTTGGGACCCACCACCCGGCGGCGATTGGCGGATCTGCAGTTCCTCTCCTTAGTACGAAGGAAGGCTTGGTTTGCTGCCAAATGTTCTGGCACCTCCGGAGATGGTCCTGCACGGAGGGCACAGCCTAATCTAGCTCCTGAGAGGGGAATAAGGGGGTACCCGAGGGCAGCCTCAAACGGGGATAGACCTTTGGCAGAGGAGGGATGTGTGTTATGCGCATATTCAGCCCAGACCAGAAACTGGGACCAGTCGGAGGAATTGCGATCCGCAAGGCAATGAAGGGAGGACTCCAGCTCCTGATTGGCCCTTTGAGCCTGCCAGTTAGATTGCGGGTGGTACCTGGAGGTGAGACTGACCGAGGCCCCCAGGGGGGAACAGAAGGACTTCCAGACTTGGGACACGAACTGAAGGCCTCGGTCGGAAACGATGTCAGACGGGATCCCGTGATGACGGAAGACGTACTGGACCAGGACCTCCGCAGTTTCTGAGGCGGATGGGAGCTTGGGCAAGGGAATGAAATGAACAAATTTGGTGAAACGATCGATGACCGTGAGTATGGTGGAATTACCCTGTGACATGGGAAGTCCGGTGACAAAGTCGACGGCGATGTGCGACCGGGGGCGGCTAGGAGTGGGGAGAGGATGGAGCAAACCTGAGGGTGGAGAACTGGACGACTTGGAGCGAGTGCAGGTGGAACAGGCAGCTACATACTCCTTGACGTCCTTGCCCATAGAGGACCAGAAGAACCGCCGGCGGAGGAGATTCAGGGTCCTGGCGACACCCCCGCAGCAGGCAATACGAGATGCGTGGGCCCAGGTTATTGCTTCAGACCTAAGGGACTCAGGAACATACAGGGTACTAACAGGAGGATTAGGATGGTTAGGTTCCTCACCTTGGGCCTGTATGACCTTGGTCTCGATGTCCCACGTTAGGTTACCGATGATGCAGGTGCCTGGAATAATGTTGGTGTCAGTGGAGTCACGATCGTCTGGGGAGGAGTACATCCTGGAGAGGGCGTTCGGTTTGACATTGCGACTCCCAGGTCGGTAGGTGATGATGAAATTAAACCGGTCGAAGAACAGACACCAACGAGCCTGGCGAGAATTCAATCTTTTGGCGGAGTGTAGAAAGGCAAGATTCTTGTGGTCAGTCCAGACGACAAAAGGATGTACCGCTCCCTCCAGCCAATGACGCCACTCCTCGATAGCTAGCTTGATAGCAAGAAGCTCCCGCTTCCCGACATCATAGTTACGCTCGGCTGGGGTGAGCTTTTTAGAGAAGTAGGCACAGGGTTTAAGTTTGCCTGTCTTCTCCTCACGCTGCGAGAGGACGGCCCCTACGCCAGAGTCCGAAGCGTCCACCTCGACCACGAATTGTCTAGTGGGGTCGGGTTGTATGAGGATAGAAGCCGAAATAAAGAGTTTCTTGAGCGTGTCAAAGGCGTCCTGAGCTGCGTCATTCCAGATATAGGGCTTGAGGGTGGACGTGAGTTGGTTAAGAGGCGCGGCAATGGGACTGTAGTTTCTGATGAATTTACGATAGAAGTTCGCAAACTCTAGTAACTGCTGGAGTTTTTTACGTGTGGTAGGTGGCTCCCAGGAAGACACAGCCTCTATCTTTGCAGGATCGGGACGGATACAGCCTGACTCAAAAATATTCCTGAGGAAGGGAATAACGGAGGTGTGAAATTGGCATTTCTCAGCTTTGATGTAAAGCTAAATTTTTAAAAAACCTCTGAAGAACCTGACGGACCTGCTCCTGGTGTTGAACCGGATCTTTAGAATAAATGAGGATATCGTCAAGGTAAACAAATACAAGCGATTAATAAAATCCTGGAGAACGTCATTAACCAGACGCTGGAAAACCGCAGGGGCGTTGGTAAGTCCCGAATGGCATGATGAGGTACTCGTAGTGGCCTAAGGGGGTGTTAAAGGCGGTTTTCCATTCATCACCTTCTTTTATTCTGACGAGATGATAAGCATTACCTAAGTCCAGTTTAGAGAAGATACGGGCCTCCTGAATAAAGTCAAAAACAGACGAGAACAACGGAAGAGAGTATTTGTCCTTAATGGTGATGTGGTTCAGTTCGCGGTAATCGACGCAAGGACGTCGAGATTTATCCTTCAAAGTCAAAGTCAACTTTATTGTCAAATATGCTGCATCCGTAAGACATACAGCACAGATGAAATTGCTTTCCTCTCACCCCACAGTGCAAGCAGCATATAAAATAAATAAACGACTTAAAAAATAGATAAAAGACACCAATAATAAGAAGAATAACAGTAGTCTAAACAAAGCAAAAGAGCAATGACATGGTTAAAGTGGTGGTTTAAAGTGACAACAGTGCTGAGAACAGTAAGTGCATGAGTTAGTGATGGCAGTCTTTGGTGAAGCTGGTGATCTGAACTGTTGTGAAAGTTTTCAGTGTGTGCTTGTAGGACGGAGTGGAGGGGGCAGAGGGGGGAGGGCAGGGAGGGAGTTGAGTGTCCTAATTGCCTGATGGAGGAAACTGTCTTTTAGTCTGCTGGTTCTGGCCTGCAGACTTTGCAGCCTCCTCCCTGATGGCAGCAGGTTGAAGTGTCTCTGGGATGGGTGGGAGGGGTCCCATGCAATCCTGATGGCTTTGTGGGTGAGGCGGGAGCGATAAATGTCCGAGAGGCCAGTAAGAGGGACACCAACGATCTTCTCATCTGTTTTCACGATGTGCTGCAGAGTCTTTCGGCAGGACGCGGTGCAGGCTCCGTACCACACGGTGATGCAGCTGGTCAGGATGCTCTCGATGGCCCACCTGTTGAAGGTCTGCATGATAGGGGGAGGAGCTCTGGCCCTCTTCAGTTTGCGGAGGAAGTACAGGCATTGTTGGGATTTCTTGGCCAGTGATGTAGTGTTGTGGTTCCAAGACAGGTCGTTGGAGATGTGCACCCCCAGGAACTTGGTGCAGCTCACCCTTTCCACAGCAGCACCATTGACGATCAGTGGAGCGTGCTGGGTGGGGGTTCTCCTGAAGTCCACAACCATCTCCTTTATCTTCTCCACATTCAGGTGGAGAATTCAAAACGGCTCTGGCTGTAGGCGGATGTTTTCCGGGGATATGGTGGAAGCGGAAGTGACGTTTTTGTGTGCCGGAGGTGTAGCCGTGGTAGCCGGGGAAGCTAACTGACCTGTAGCCTCCTTTAGCGTTTGGCTAAGTCCGTCCAGCCGACGAAAAAGCTCCTGTTGGGCGGAAGCGATCTGATCCAGCACGGCGGCTTGACGGCCCAGGGCGATGCCTTGACGGTGAAACGGAGTCCTTCTGGGTCAGCTGGGTCCGGAGTTTGGCCAGATCATTCTGTCATAATTTCCTTAGCGTGGCGGACCCAAGTGCTGGAACCCAGAGAACGAGACGGGTAAGTGACAGGTAAGAAAGTTATTTATTATTCTCTCCAAGGAGGTCCGGTGGTCCGAGGATGATCCAGAGGCGGCTGTGGCTGGTGGCGTGGCTGGAGGTACGAATGCGGTCGGTGTGGTAGAAGTTCTCCAGCGGTGCTCCGAGAAGCGGGTCCTGAGTTCCACTGATGTCACTTGTGGCAATGGTTTCCTGAGGCAGGAGAGCAGGGTAAGTCAAAGGCAAGACACAAGACAGAGAGCAAAACAAAATCTGACTTGAGACCAGGCTTAGTCACCAATAGGGGTATCGATCTGGCGATGAACTCCTTTTAAGCAGCAGGGTTTGATGAGGTTGAGTGACAACAGCTGGTGGTGGTTAGGAGAGGAGCAGCTGGAGGAGGGGAGGGGAACTGATCCGGGCACCATGACATTTGATATTGTTTTGTACAACTGCTAATTGTCATTTTGTGCTTTATTCTTGCTTGAAATAAACCATTTCAAATAAAAATAAAAACAAATAAAAAACAGGAAATTAGTCTTCCAGCACACTCTTATCATAACCAAAACTGTTATCTTCTCATGAGAACATAGGTAATAGGCTAACATCCTGTAAGTCTCACGATAACTTAAGTTAGTTTTTTATCATTTTTCTTTGAAGTGCCAGTGTTGAATATGTTTTACACAAGACAGAGTTCTCTGCAGATGGTGAACAGTACACTCTGTTTATTTCTGTGAGTTCCCATCTGGGTAGCATGGGTCAGTGAAGCATCTGATCTGTTTTTTCATAAAGAGAAATCTCACACAATAAAATACATTTGAGCAGATTCCTCTAAAAAAGGAGGGAGATGTCATGTGTCAGCAGCCCAGAGCAACACACATCCAGCTAGAAAAACAAAGATTAGAAATATACTCTGCTTTTGTGTCGGTCACAAATCGCTGGTATCATGCAAAATTGAGCAATTTCCGAAAAAATTGTCACTGATGCATGAATTCCATTTCAGCAACTCTTTAGACATTTGTTTTCAGATGAACAATGGGCACTTCATGTTTTATCCCAACAGGATAAAAGTTTTTAAAATGAAAAGACGTCAAGTTATATTTCCATGGAAACAAGCCTGTCTTTATGAAAACAGTGGTGCAGAGATACTTACCGTAGGTAAAGATCTGAAGGCATGGCTTCTCTCTGTATTTTAGCCCATTTCTCAGCAGGATTTCAAAAGTGGGTTATCTCTATTATCATCTCAGATATTATAATCAGAAACAATAATATTAGCATTGTAGCGTTCAGTGGCATCGGTCAGTAGTTGAAGGGATAGATACATACATTTTCTGTTTTCCAATTGCATGGGGCAGTCATATTAAAGGATGACTTCATTAAAACATGCATGCAATCTCATGACAGTTTTTATTATTGGTTCCAAATTCCTCCAACAATTCTCCAATAATTCTCTTATGGAAAAGTATTCTGAGCGCAGCACACACTGCTGACGAACATGTTTAGATGAAAGAGCCATTTTTAGAGTTGGACAGAGCATCGTAACAAGAACAAGTGGCTGTTCCCGAGTGAGCTCCCTGTTTAGGAAAAAAGGATTTGCTTTTGTCAATTCATGAACTTCAAAATAAACTCTAGGCCTGTTTTCAGGACTGTTCCAACTTAGGTGCTTGGAATTTATGTAGGTCAGGTCCTTAATAATCTCCAATATTAGGTATAAACAAGTGTGTTCAGTATTGTCACTGTTTTACACAAAAACAATATTTGGAATGTCTAGTACTATTTTTTAACCCTTAAACATTGCAAATGTTACTGACGACACCTAAATAACACGTGCTCCTTGTCCTACTGTAACTCAGCATCCAATTAACGTGACTCAGCTGATTCTGACGTGCAGAAAAACAGCTTTGTATGATGTCTTTAAATCATAAGTATCATATATATATGTAACACGATGTTAAAGTAAATGTGATTTTCTCCCTGACAGTAGAAGCTGATTTACGTAGATTGCATAAACACTTCACTCCTCTAAAGTGTTGCTTCACAATGGAATTGTGTAAAGGGTTGAGGAGTTATAGTAGTCGAAAGAATGTCTACACTGGAGCTAAAAGACCAGTACAAAAGGGTTAAAAACTGCTAAATGCGCCAATATTACTTTCTAATGTCAACAAAATGATTTGTAGATGTTGGGGGTTACGATATTTCATTTCAGACTTATTCCAGATACACTGAAAAGACATAATCACATGACCAGAAGGCGTGTTCTCCACTGACACATACCTCGTAGAGCTGTCCCCTATTATTCCATTTTCTCACATTTTCTGACAGTTAAGTCTTCTGATTTAAATGCCATAACAGTCCAGGACAGGCAGTTGCTCCAACTTTTTCAATCCCATACTGGCACTGCTACATCTGGACACAGGAATCAAAAGCCTCATGTTGTCATAATGGACCACAAGAAGCATCTTGGGCTACTTTTTCTGTATTTACACCGTGACTAAGCAGTTTTCAGTGGGACTGGCACATGGGTTCAGTTCCCAGGGGGTGCAATGTGCTTCATCCAGTGTGGGTCCGTGGGTAAGACCCTTCACACTATTGCATAACTACGCAGCCACAAGGGAGCCCACGTCTGGGTCGCCCTGTGCCGGTCCCCAGCCCGAATAAAATACAGGGTTTTGTCAGGAAGGGCATCGTGAAAATCTCTGCCAAACCACCTGTGTGATTTAGTGAAGGCTGATTTGTTGTGGCGACCCCTGAAGGGAAAGGTGAACAACAATAAAGTAGTGTTTAGAGAGGTTCAAATGTTCAATTGTGTGATTTTATAAGCTAGAGCGCACTGATAGATTGGTCATAGAGTGTATGGCCATTGACATTAGATAAATCCATCCATCCTCTAAACCTGTTATACCCCTGAAGGGGTCACGGGGCTGTCGGAGCCTAACCCAACTACAGTGTACACTCTGGACAGGATGCCAGTCTGTCCCAGGGCCATAATCACACAACCACACTCACAGTCACACCTAGGGAGAATGTCAAAGGACATGTGGGTAGATTGCAGGCCATCAGAGATAAGCAACCAAAAACATAAAAAATATATATTTAAAAAAATCCATCAGGGCATCGTCCTCCTCGCAGAGAAGTACATGACTTGATTGACTTGCAGAACGGCCAGTCCAACATCCCCTGATCCATACGTTACTGCACATGCGTGTTGAAATAAACTGAGCGCAAATTCGTACTGCCATCGGAAAGCTGCTACTGGCCCACTGTACGCCGAGACCCCAGTGGTAGTAGTCTGGCGTGCCTCTTTGATCGATGCCCTGTAAATGACTTTAGCTTTTTTTGGAAATTTGTTTCCTATCTGTTCATCAGACTTCAGACAGTGATAATTTGAATGTAATGTAGAGCATACTACCACTAAGTAATAGTACGTTTTTATACTCAAACATTGGTCCTTCCTTAATTTTACCAGATCCACTTATGTTTGAAGCCTTTGTAGACCCACTATGGAACTTCTTCAAATATAGATTCCAACTTGGTCTAATGTTTGTTGCTGTGCCATCTGTACCCTCTCCACTATTTTTTCCAGTAGTAAAGAGACTGGCACAAAATACTCTCAAAGGGCAACATAAAAGGGCAACACAGTCGTATCCTCTTACACTGACCAGACCAATGTGTCTTACTTGACTTCAGGCTCTGATCATCATACGACATAAAAACAACAAAGTCATGTGAATCTGCAGGGCTTATACAATGAGATGGAGTGACACTGCTCACTTAAATAGATAAAGCTTCAGTCAGGCATAGGAGCTAAATTAGACACGAATGATGATCATGAATAAATGCCATAATATGTTCTATCTATTTAAATACTCATTTACATCACACTCAAAAGGCATACATTCATAACTACAGCTTTAAAAAAAAGTTTAAGTATTTATCCAATCTAAATTCGGTCTAGCAATGTTTAGAAATGCATCATATTTCTAATGCCAAACGATGGCAACCCCACCAGCGACGTGACTAAGAACACAATCAGAGCTGAGATCTGTGATGGACACATCTGGACCATGAAAGTTTGCATCAAGTCCCAATTGACCAAATGTCTCTTAAAAACCTATTACAAGAATATATAAAGCTTGTCTCCAACCAAGTGACTTGCTTCATCAGCTTCACTGTGGCCAACAGGAAGGCCCTACACGTGAGTGAGACAACACTGAGTTTCATTTAAAGTTCGTGTCTCCGGCTGCATGCACAGAGCTCTTGGTTTGCTTTGAAGCCATGTCACTAAAAACTGACTGAGTACCTGCATTCTTGTGTCCATGAGGTGAAAGATGCACAAATGTTCCCAGAGACCAGAGATGTGGATCCCACAGGTCAACAACATTAGCATATTCAGCCATGCATGAAATAAACTAAAACCTAACAGGATCTCTTAGCACACCACAGAGAGATTGTCTCTCAGTCACGCAGCAACTCAGCTTCAGAGTTCCCGGAAAATTGATTAGAAAAGACTCTGGGGTAGCTTTACTCGACGATATCAAGTTTAAACAAGTTTTTCTGTGATGCATCGTCTTGCATGTTTAGTATGCTGCTGCTTCACTCTTAAAGCACAGGTCATTTTAACTCCATTCTTGAGTTATTCATGTAACGTTGTGGTTTCATTTTTATGACGGAGTTTAAGGGCAGGTTTCTAAAATTACGAGAAACAAAGTCATAACTGTTCAACTACGAGATCTTAAGTTGTAATGAGAAAAATCTCGTAAATTTATGAGAAAAAAACTCGTAAATTTACGGGAAGAAAAGTCGTAGATTGACGAGGAAAAAACTCCAATGTTGTCGATTTATCGGAGCCTAGCTTGAAGATGAAATATATGGAGTATTTTGTGAAGCTTTATTTCCAGATAGGTTTCAAAAACAAAGAAATTTGGAACCTTTTGGTGACTCAAAGTTAGATTGTTGTTGATGTTGTCAGTGTAGCGTCTCTCCGGGGTTCTGTGTCCGTAAAGCGGAGTTTCATCAGTAAAATAAGGAGCTCAGAGACACGTTTGGGTGTAGACCGCTGCAGCTTTTATTCTCCTTTTCATTCACAAACCCAGAAGTTCATCTGTCACCTGACGTCATGAACCTGAAATCAGAACACCAATGCAGAAGTAAACAGTGTTACTTACGCCCCCCCCCCTCCAGATGATACGCCCCGTTTCAACATATAACAAAAAAGAGGAATGAAAATAGTCTGTTCTTTTAGCATTAGAACGTTGAAAATCCCAGAAAGTGCTCCTCCTCAGACGGGAAGCTTCACACAGACGTAGAGATCTGATCTTTAATGGAGGAAGAAAGGATTCAAGTGGACATCTGCAGGCACACCGACGTCTTCATCACGGCTGCAGAGATCCTGCAAACCATCCATCAATAAATAAAACATTAATAAATCGTAAACTAAGCAAATGAGCTTCCAAATATTTCTAAAATTGTCAATAAACATTCAGCTCACCTGATCAATTGAGTTAAGTCGCTCTGCTCTGCTGCTGCGTGGCGTTCACTTGCTGCTCTGTATACTCAGCTCCACTTTAATCTCATAAATTTAAGACTTTAAATCTCGTCATTTTACTTCTTTTTTTTGGTGGCCCTAAAACTCAGTCGTACATTTTAACCCAGTTTATGTTTTTTTTCCTGAGTTTAAATAACCCAGAAAAAAAGTACTTTTAGCCTTGGAGTGGGGTTAAGAACAACCCAACCTGGGTTATTACTAACTCTGGGTTTTTTGGTGTGTTGATCCTTTTCTTTCTGCAAGCACCATCACAAAAACGCGGGATGTTTCAAACCCCAGGTGTCACTCACACTAGCGTGAGTCTCAAACACTTTTCTCAGACCGTCCCCTGTTGACCTGGTCTCTCCATACCGCATTAAATTATTTAAGTAGCAAAAATGCTAAAAACGTCAGCTGGTCAAGCTAGAATGAGACGAATCTAGTATTTCCTTCACACTCAATCAGTTCACAACTCAATGAGTTCATGTATGCTTTGACAATATTCATTTTTCATGTTTGTGTGGGGTGACCAACCTCAGATCGAAAGATTGCAGGTTCAATTCCCGCCCATGTGTCGAAGTGTCCTTGGGCAAGACACTGAAGTCCACCTTGCCTCTCTGTGGTTATAGGTTGGCTCCAGTATTGACCGGCAGAGCTGCCGTCAGAGTCTGGATGTGTAAATGGGTCTGTGACTGACTGTAAAGTGCTTTGGGCCTTCGAGGAAGGTAGAAACGTGCTACATAAGTGACGCCATTTACCATTTTTGGTGTTCTACATCACGCGGCACTGTTTTCAGGCAAACCTCAGGGCATCCAGTTGGACTCCACTCGGTTATGAAGTTGTTAGTCACTTAAAGGAACTAATATTTCCTGGCTGAACAAATTAATTTGAATCAAAAAAATATTCAGGGACTCATCTTCATCCACTATAATTGAAATACTAGGTTTGTAGTTAAGCTTAGCATAAAGATGATTTGTTTCATGCAGACTCATCTGGTCACAGATTTTAAACACCATCTCAGACAGTGTGTTAACAAAAAGACGCCAGCAGGAGATTTGTAGCATCACGACTGACTGCCCAAAAAAAATTGTCTACAGATATACAACGAAGAAAGGCGACGGTTCAGTGTGCTGAAGAATCACCCTCGGAGGATTGTGGAGAAGGTGGCCTTGGATATAGAGAGACTCCTGGCTAAGAAGCGCAAAGCTCTCGAGGTAAATTGACGTATTCTAACTTTGGATTTTTCAATGTCTAAAGGAGGTTTTAGAAAAAGCTAAGAGCTGCATAAATAAAAACAACCTAATTTAAAATGAATGTAAGTTACAGTTATCCTGCACACCTTTACAGGAATAAACTTTAGTTTTTTTGCATAATTCATAAAGGTTAATTCACATATATTTTTTTAACTAAATTAGGAAGAAGTTTGATAGGAAATGGCACACTTTATTATAATAAAAAAATAAGTAACATCTGAAATATTACAGTTTGTAAAATATTTACATGTAATGATTACAATAAGGGGACCAGCATGATGTTTACTTTTAGTAAACATCAATTTGACCTCAAATGTCAAGTTCAACTAAATATTGGGATTTGTTGTTTTTTTTTTTTTTTTGCTGTGAGTTCTCTTTTCAGCATTTTAGTTCTTTACAGAATGGCTTAATATATATGTATATTTAGTTTGTGACTAACCTTTGGGGTCTGCATATTTAAAAGGAACTAAGTTACCCTTTAACCCTTGTGCTATCCTAGGCACTTTACCGTTGGGAGTTGGGTCATCTATATTCACTACACAGAGCTCTGAACCTTTTTTTTTCAATTTTTTGTGATCTTCACTGGTTCAATGGATTACATGAAATTTTTCCACCTTTATCCACCTTTGTCATGGTAGGGAGAACATGTCAAAGTAAGGGTGGGGTCATCCAAGATAGCACAAGGGTTAAAAGAAGAGCTGTGACAGGTGTGTGCCGTATTTTGATGACAAAGAGAACTAGATTTAAAGGTAGCACCATCTTTAGATTTACTTTGAGTGTTTGGCCGGAGAAATCTTTTTTAAGGAGGTTCTGTCCATCTTTCTGTACTACGCAGCGGTTGGCAAGTGAAGCAGAGAGGCTTCAGCAAGAGCATCTGTGGCAAGATGGAATCAAGGTAAACGCCTGAGAAAAACCACCAGACCCTGTGCTGGCACTGATTCGATCCCATTTGGGCCTGTGTCGTTCTGTAATTTTAGCAGTGGGGGTTCTACACTGATCTACTCTCGGGGCGAGACCCCCAACCCCCCCCCCCCCACACACACACACAGACAAAAACACAAACATAAACACATCATTTTGTGTTCCCTATTTGTATTTGGTAACTTCACAAAAAAAATGAGCAAAAACTGCATGCATTTTCTAGAGTCGTAATACAGGGGGGTCAAACTCAGTCGCACAGGGGGCTTAAATCCAAAACACGCTTCAGGTTGTGGACTGAACATGATAAACATTTACTGAACACACTAAAGCTAAACTTTAGAACCTTTAAAACTAAACATAAATGTGAATAAAAACAGGAAAATTAATCCAGAATAAATCCAGTCAAACCTTAAAAAACATAAAATATTTTACTCTATAAAAATATATTCAAAATCAAAAGTATACAAATATGAACATGCTGCAGAACAAAACTAACAAAGCCTGAAAATAGAAATAAATTGTGCTTTTCAGCATTAACAAATTAAATCATTTTGTTTTTCTTTTTCGCTCTTCTGTCATTTTTTGTGGAGCTGGACGCCTGGCATTATTTTTAGCAATAAGTTCATTTCTTGGTGTGTGACGTCCTGTGTGTGTCTCTGTGAAACGGATCAGAGGGATTTGATTTTTAAAAAACTTATTATTGTGAATATCATTGTTAGTTCTTAATAAACATTAACAACTAAATAATATAACTAATCACTGGGATTAATCTAAACATTTTTGGTTTTTTCTTAATTTTGTGCAACACCAACAGTAAAAACCCTCCAAAAAAACCTCAATACTTTATAAACAAACCATCTATTGTTTATTTCTGATCTCAAAAAGCACAGCTGTTTTACTGCCTGCATTACCTGCTGTCTTTATGTCAAGTAGATTAACACAAAATGATCAACAGGCAAACATTTTTATACAAAAAAGACATGTAATAAAAATGTTAATAAAGAATGACATTATTAGCAAGGCACGCCATGAATAAATGTGCTTTATAAAGACCACGGCTGACTAATGAAGAGGAACAGAAGCTTTGGTGAGATGATTTTGAAAGCACTCTACTGAGAACAAGACATGCTGGAATTAGTGGACACAAGATATCCAACATCACACCCAAATAGTTGTGTGCTGAAATAGTAGTCCAGACCGATGTATTCCCAGGAAGTAACGTTTTGGTCATGTGAACCGGCTGAAAACATCTCAGAGTGGAAGTCATGGGTTTTCTGAAGTAGGTTTGGCCTCTTCAGAAACTTCGGTACCAGATGGCTGTGCTCCATACGGGCCTTACAGCCGGTCTACTGAATCGTAATGTGACCGCTCTAAGCAGAACAGAATGCTGGAAGAAACGGAAACATTTGGTCTTTACTCTCCAAAAAAAGGAGAGATGTGCTGCGTTTTATGAAGATGCAAGCTGAACTCAATTTGTGTATTTTTGTGGCAGAAATATTTGCTAGTCAAACAACATAGAAGCCATTTATGTATTCAGTCAAACTAATAATAAACAATATAGTTAGTAAAACAATACTGTGGCTAATTAACTAAATATTTAAAAGAAAGGCAAAAATGAGTTTTCATGATCAGTTTGCTTCTTTCAAGATGAAAGGGGGACAGTAAATAAAAAAACTCTAAAATATTATCTGACCTGATAAGATCTTGCATGTGAGTCCCCGAGTACTCACAGAATTTCATAGTCATTATTAGTGCAGCCTCTTTGGATCTCCATGTGCTTGATGCAGGAGCTGGACATGGCGTACTATGACTCCAAGGCAGACCTGGACTATGTGAGTGAGCACATTCTTCTGCTGACAAGTGTTGTTGTTCATCTTGAGGACTTTATAAACTGTCAGCTAAAGCAATGAACAGAATGAAAGGATAGCGTTTTTCTTTTTTTTTTTTGTATTTTTCTGTACAGTATTCCATGGATGGTGAAGGAGAGGTGGAAAACCCCTCCCACATCAAGCTGGAGTTTGTGTATGACCCAAACTTCAAAAACAATGTCAACTATTCCTACACAGCTGTTCAGATTCCGACAGATATCTATAAAGGAGGCAAGTGCCGTTCCCTGTTATTCTGTTATCTAAAACTAAAGGCTAAAAGAACAACACCATATTTCTACTGTATTGGATTGTATTTCTACTGGATCACATGAATCTTTCCTGTTCTTCCCGTCAGCTCCAGTCATTCTAAATGAGCTGAACTGGACACAGGCTCTAGAGAAGGTCTTCATGGAGAACAGTCGGGAGGATCCATCTCTGCTCTGGCAAGCATTCGGGAGTGCAACAGGTGTCACTCGCTACTATCCAGGTAGGTTTCATCAGCCCTCTTTACTTGTTAACTAATAACGATGGCATTGACCTGAAGAACAAAGCTAATCTAGTTGTTTGTCAAATGCTCTATCTTGTCATTACTGCAGCAACACCTTGGAAAACCCCGGATAAAATTGACCTGTATGATGTCAGAAGGAGACCCTGGTACAGAATGATGTTTAACATATCTGGCTTATATTGGCCTGTTACAAACAGAGTTGAGTTATTACAATCTATGTTTGTACAGGTACATCCAAGGAGCCTCATCTCCCAAAGACATGGTCATCCTTGTTGATGTGTAAGTGCTCAGCTGTGGTATGGGGAAGAATTCTCCTCAGCTTTCATGCTAAGCTGCATTTTGTTTCCTGACTCCCTCATTGGTGAAGTTAAATCACTCAAATCCACTGGTGTTTGGGTCACATCGGGTCCTGATAGCATTTGTTCAATGGCTCAACTGAGCCCTGTAGGAAAATGAGCACAGATTTGAGCAGCGCTATTTGAGTTAACTGAACTCTGGGGAGGTCGCCGTGTAGAGACTTTGGGCATGCAATGGTTTCAGTGACAGCCAGTGACAGCAGGTAGAAAACAGATCCAATATAGTGAATGGATCCACAATTCTCCTGAACTTCCATCCATTTTTTTAACCTGCTGTTTCGGGGCAGCTGGGTTTCTGGAGCCGTCCCAGCTACTGTTGGGCAAAGGTGTGTAAACCCTAGATCAGGGGTGGCTAACCCTGGTCCTCAAGAGCCTCAACCCTGCCTGTTTTCCAGCTCTCCCTCACCAGCGTGCTGTTGATTAGCTGACTTAAGCTATTTCACATCCTGATTGACTGAACACACCTGATTTAGGTTATCAGCATCAAGCAGTCCAGGGAGAATACCCGTATCCACTCTTAAGGACAGTTGTGACTAGCGCATAAGTAAGGGTGAAGGAGGGAAGGGCGCAGGCGTGTCGTGCAGATTTTTTTTTTTCAAATCCCCCACAGGGAAGATTAGTGCTGTTCAAGTGTTAAGTGTGCAATCCTTGCATGCAGACTGACTGCATCAAACAGGGTTTTTACAGGTGCTTGCATATCCACAGTTCAGTGGATCACACTTTTGTGTGCCTTATGAAAATAGTCATTGGTGCCCCCACCTTGGGTTTAATGTCCACTGATCTTCTTTACTAGGTTGAGCTTTGGATATAACTGGAAAAAATCTAATTACCATTAGACACAACTGTTATTTTACATATTTATGTAAATATTTATGATTTACATAGTTAATAGGGGAACTGAGTTATATTTATCATTATGTCCATATTTATACTGCTGGTTTGATATCCTTGCGTTTTACAACTGCAGAAATACAAATAGTTCAAAATTGTTGTGTCATGTGGAATCCAAAAACCAAAAACAAAGGTTTTATCCAGGAATGATTGTTCTGAAGGCATTGAATTAAATAAGCTCTAATGTTTTCTGCCAGTCCTGTGTGATTCAGTGAGAGTACACCTGAAGCTGAAGAGCATCACATTGGTTCTGCAAAGCAGTGCTTCAGCAGATTCTCTGACAGCCACCTTCAAACCTATAGTTATCTGGAATAATGTGGAAACATCTGAGCTTGTGACTGTGATTGTCTTGAATCTTCAGAAGTGGCAGTGTCAGTGGGCTCACACTCAAGCTGATCAAAGCCTCAGTCATGGAAATGTTGGACACTTTATCTGATGACGACTACGTGAATGTGGCACGGGTTGGTTTCTGACTCTTTTTATCTGTATGGTTCAATTGTTTCACATTTGATCTCACATTTGATATGCCTCCGCCACATTTCAGTTCAACGAGAAGGCCGAGGGTGTGGTTGAATGCTTCAAACACCTTGTTCAGGCAAATGTCCGCAACAAAAAGATTTTCAAGGAAGCGGTGCAGCAGATGTCGGCTAAAGGCACCACAGACTACAAGTCTGGATTTCATTTTGCTTTTAACCAGCTGTTGAATGTAAGTAGCAAAGTCTATCAAATAAATCCTGGCCAGCATTGTGTCACGGCATCACATAAAACCCCTGGGCTCTTTTTTAAATGCTTTTTTAGAAAACAAATGTTCCACGAGCAAACTGCAATAAAATTATCATGCTGTTCACTGATGGCGGGGAGGACAGAGCTCAGGATGTCTTCATGCAATACAACTGGCCCAACAAAACTGTAGGTTTTTTCTTTTTCCAGAGGAGGAGTTTTCTTTTACCTGCAAACAGAAATCACACATTTTTGTTTGTTTGTTTGTGGCCCTCCAAGGTTCGAGTGTTCACGTTCTCTGTGGGTCAACATAACTACGATGTCACGCCGTTGCAGTGGATTGCCTGTGCAAACAAAGGTGAGCTGAACGTCTGACAGCTACGTTGCATAGCCCTGTAAATGTTGTTCCTTAGCGTAAAGCTTGAAATAATCCCCACACGAGTCAAAGCACCATCATCTTAGTGGACAAATGTGAGCTCAGAACGGAACTTAACAGGGGTGTATGTGGGAAACCGCAACATTCACTCCTACTGATGAAGAAGCAGACAAACTCCACAGGAACTATTTAGATCAATCATTTGGATGGATCCATTTAGACTCAATATAGTTGAGTTACAGTTAAACATCCAAAGACCAAGCTACAGTATATTTAACTGACAGTATTTCCATAAGGAGACATCTAAAGAAACCCAGAAAGATGGGCAGAATGAGCTCATAGTCTTTGGCGTGTCTTTCATTGGGGGAGTAAGCCCAGACCATGATAAAACCCCAGAGACAAGACACTGGTGGTGGTTAACCCTATATAAGCATGTGTATCATATTTCATACATGCATCTCTGAGACCCCTATCTCATTAGCATGATCCAGATTTTCATTAAAAACCCATTGTATCTACCTTAGCCCGTGTTTTCTGTTCATTATCATTTCACTGATGGATTGGTTTATCTGCGCTTTTCCAGATGCTCAAAGCACTTACATAATTCATTCACTCCTCATTCATACTTGGTGATGGTAAACTACTGATCTAGTCACATCTGCCCTGGGGCAGACCGACTAGATCAGGGGTGGGCAAACTACGGCCCGCGGGGTGGATCCAGCCCACCTCCATGTTTGGACCCATGTTTTTTATTTTTATCTGGCCTTCACTTGTGTGAAGTTACCACACAAGACTTGATATTTTCTTCACCCCTTCTGCAGTCTGAGCTCCAACCTGAAACCCTCTAAAATCTCTGTCAAATAGACCAGAAGACAGTCTTTCCTTCTACGTCACAGTTCATCTTTCCCGGTTTAGCTCATTATTTCTGAGCGATCATGCTGCTTTTTTTAAACAGCGCACCCTGTTCTGTGTCCTGATTGGCTGGAGACCTTGTCAATCAATCTCCTCAGTCCATGTCGTGTCTCCTGTACAGAAACGCGGAGCTCTTCAGATCAGAAATCTTTGATCGATCAGATCTTTGTTTTCAGTCTAAGATCCTGGACCTAATTTCTATGAATGTTTGAGAATTTAAACAAGAGAAAAGGCTGAAAATGTTCATGTCTGTCTGAGAAAAGTGTAGAAAGTGTGCAGTGAGGAGTTTTACTGGCATAAGATAAACGTCTGTAATCAGACTTTGTGGATTTCACCAATCACGGTTATTTTTAGAACGTAACTCCTGTAATAAACAAGGGAACTCTGTACTGGTGACAAGGTAATGCAGATATATGCTTAGCTGCAGCAGAAGACATAGAAATTTGTTTTTTCAGTATTACTGGATGAGAAACAGACGTGCAGGACACAGCTGCACAAACTGTGAGACGCGAGAAGCTGCAGCCTCAAAGTCTCAGTGGGAAAATGATGGCAGAGGATCCACTAGTTATTGTTTTTTCTTTTTAATGTATTAGTATATTTTTCCTGACTTTTTGTCTTTGAAAATCACAGTTATTTAATCATTTTTTAATTTCATAAATAGTGTTATTTATTTTATTAAAAGGATCATAAATCAATCAAACTTTAATATAGGGCTTCACAATAAAAGAAAGATAAAAGAAGTTTAAAGAAAAAGAGCAATTGGGGCCTCACAAGAAACAGTTTGGGGACCTGCTCTAGCATCCATGTGGTGTTGGAAGATTTGTTGTTTTTCATTCTTCCTATCATTCAAACACCACATGAACGCAGCATTTCTCTAAGTTTTACACAAGGTACATCAAGCCGTTGGTGCAATTGGCTCTAAAATGAGAACAAAGGTTTTAACCCGAACATTCTAAAATGCTCCTTAAAATATAATTTTCAGTCCAAATGTTTTCATCCAGATTCCATGTTATTTCTTTCTCACTCCATCTGCTCCTGGTCCGGCCCTTCTATCCAATTTTAGAACCCTATGTGGCCCGCCAGTCAAAATAATTGCCTACCCTTGGACTAGAGGCATTATGTAATGTAGAAGGGCTTTTCCTGCTCATTTCAAAACGGCTGCTTTTATAAAATCTATAAAAACATTTGTGGCGGAAACATTTAGCTAATTTTCAATACTTTATGGTGAAAATAACTCATCTATTGTGATTCATTTTTTAAATAACTCCTTGGTGTATTGAAAGAATACAATTTTTTTTGGATAATTCATTATTTTTAATACAGTTACATCACGTTAAACATGTTTGGATCAAATTCGAGACAGTGGTTAAAAAAGGAGCTTTTTTTCTGAACACTCATGTCAATATTTTTGCATCTTCAACTAATGTCGTTGTGAGTAAAAACTTACCAAGTCACCAACGGATCATAATTGATAATGTCCATATCCCTTTAATACATTTTATTGAAAAGTTTTTATTTGTGGATTTCAACAAAGGGTTAAAAAATATCGTAATTCCAGAAAATTTTAATTTTCTGTCAACTCTTTGATGTAGTGGGCTTTACAGGGTTCAGGGCCAGAGCATGGCCAATCTCTGGGGGGAGAATCGGGTGGAGAAACCGTCTGGAATCCACAGAAATAATCATTCGTGGGTAAATCTTCCTTTTGGAAGTTGAGCTAAAGCTTCACTCCCAGAACTAACTCAAGCAAGAGCTGGAAAGCAGCTCCAAAAATCCAGTGTTCACACCTTCTCTTGCAAGTACCAGATATATTAGTCAAGCGTTTACTGCTAATCCAATCTTTCAGTTTGGATAAACCTAGTTATGATCATCTCTTTGGCTGTTTTCACATTGCGTGACTGTATTGAGCTGTTCATTTGAAAGTTGTTGGACATTAGCATGATTAGATTTGTGCTATTTTAAAGGACTTATCAACATCCATCCATGTAAACATTTTGTTTAATAATTTGGAACAAAATACATTTTTTCTTTAAGCTGAGTAGTCCAACTTCCTTTTCTTAGATCACTAATAAGACCTTTTAAATAAACTGACTCATTATGGCTTTTCAAGCTTGCAGTCTAATAGACTTAAACACCTAATTTGGTCTTGTAGTAACATCTGAGTTTGGGTTATTTATATGGGTTTGTGACTCTGTTGCTTCTCACACATGTTCCTTTTTCCCCTTCTGTGTCTCATTCCTCCCAGGTTACTATTTTGAGATCCGTTCCATCTGTGCTATAAGGATTAACACACAGGTGGGTTTTGTTGATCGTCTCTCACTGCCTCCCCCTTCCTAGTGGCGGTCTCTCGCTCGTTGCTGGAGCATCCCTGCTTACTTGTTCCCTCGGCCATCCTCCCTGTAACCTGACGCTGGTGGTTGTTTTGATGCCGCTGGCTCTCAGTGTTTCTGTGTTTTTCCTCAGGAGTACCTCGATGTTCTAGGGCGCCCCATGGTTCTGGCGGGCAGTGAGGCCAAGCAAGTTCAGTGGACTAATGTGTATCAGGATGCTTTGGTGAGCCTGTGGTTACATTTTTTCCCTTGTTTAGTCATTCATTTCAGGACACGTGTTAAAAACAACATTGCTTTGGTTGAACTTGCATGAAGTATCTGTGGCCTTGTCTCTGCAGGGTCTAGGAATGGTGGTTACTGGGACTTTGCCAGTATTCAATCTCACTATGAACGGAAACACAAAGGTATCAGATCTTCACCGATCACAGATAAGTTATTCATCTCATCTTATGGTCTGAGTGTGAATTAATCTTTTTAAATGAATGAAATTAGAATCAGCTGATATTGGGTGTGATGGGAGTGGACGTGCATCTGGATGAGATCAAAAGGCTAACGCCCCGCTACAGCGTATGTACACTTTTTCCCCTATACTTTTATGAGTATTCTTGGCAGAATAGCTTCAGAATGCACTGCTGTACCTGTCGTGTATCTGAAACAGCTGGGGGCCAATGGATACATCTTTGCCATTGATCCAAACGGATATTTGCTTCTTCATCCCAACCTTCAGCCAAAGGTTTGTGGCTTTGAGAATCTTTTCTGACTATTCAACATTTGATATTTGGTTTTGTACTGATGCTCAATGGATTTTTTTTAGCTTGTGAACCTTCCTGAACCTGTGACGTTAGACTTCCTGGATGCAGAGGTAGAAGACAACAATAAAGAGGAGGTGAGCACTGGGGAGAAGTTCAGGAACTGGTGGTTTTAGGCATTTCCTGCTGTTGTCACATTTGTTACAGTGTGTTCGAGTTACTATCACAAACATTGTTTGGGTAATCTTAAGTGTCTGCACAGGAAACAAGTGTTTGCAGCTAACAGAAGCCACTTTGCATTTATGCTGTGCAGATCCGGCGGCAAATGATTAATGGAAGACCAGGTGAAATGCAGGTCAAGACTCTCATCAAGTCTATAGATGAGGTGAGTGGGGACATTGTTTTTCTTTTCTTTTCCAAGACTGTGGTCTTGTGTGAAGACTGTGCCATCAAACAGTAATATACTACAGATGACACATAGGACATAAAACCAACACACATACATATATATATATGTATATTAAGTGTCCCCTGCAGATTTTTAAAATCTGGGATTAAAAATTAGGATAAAAAACAAAAATTGAATACAAAAATTTTATTTTTTTAATTGTTGTTTCAAAAGTAAAATTAGTGAAATTCATGTTACGCCTTTTCCTAACAGGTGTCAAGTATAAGAACAACCCAGCTGATAATTAATTCAGCTTCTACCTTACCCAAAAAAAATTGTAATGTGTGTTTGTATTATTTTTTACTGCAGCAGTACATGGATGAGGTATACAGAGGTTACACCTGGACTCCTATCAATGACACAGATTACAGGTATGCTCCTCCTCTACATGTTTACCGTTTTCCTGCATGTATGGATTTACTCAGCGTGTTTTGTCCTTTTCATTTCTGCATGCTGGTATACTGCCCCCTGCAGTCTGGGTCTGGTGTTACCACTCTACAATGAGTACTACATTCAGGCGGATCTGAGCGACGTGATGCTACAGCTCCAGTGTAAGTACAGGGAGATGGAGTGGGGAATTCTAAATTGGTGTGAAAGTCATGTCAGCCGTTCTGTCTCTGTGCTTTTAGATATGCAGTCTCTGCTACCCAGCTCCTTTGAATCATCAGGACATGTGTTTCTGGCTCCAAGGTGACCCCCTCATTGTTTTCACTGACTGTGCTCCTCAGGGAAAGAACGCAACTCATGTATGCTTTTGTCTCTTCAGGGAATACTGTAAACGGCTGCAGCTTTCTGATAATAACACACAGTTCTTGCAGAACTTCCTGTCTCTCATGCTGGACATCTCCCCCGAGTCTGACGAATGTGAGGGCTTTTAAAGATAGCAGATGCTGCCACTGCAGACGCACAGAGACAGCGTAACCGGCTTTGTTGTGCTGCAGGTGAACAAGGCCTCATCTATAACCTGATCTTGGACTCCAGGATAATCGGGCAGCTTGCATCTCGTGTTTGGAAGAACAAGGACCTGAATGCGTAAGCTGCAGCTGTTGCTGTAAACAGTCCAGTGTCCCAGACACAGGTGACGTGATGATTATGAACCGTTACAGGTATGGCTTCTTGGCGGTATTTGCATCCACAGATGGAGGAATAACAAGAGTCTTTCCCAACATGTGCGTGAGAATACAATTTGATTTTGCTCAAACAGACAGATGTGGTTCTGCAGGCTGGTTTGGGGCTTAAGATCTGTTTTTTTGTGAACACACAGGGCTGCTGAGTTGTGGGACGAAGATCCAGAACCTTTCAATTCCAACTTCTACAGGCGAAGCCTCGACAATAAAGGCTACATGTTCAGACCCCCCTCCAGATCTGGTGAGTAATGGAGCACACACACTCAGCTGCAGCAGCGTGTCAGTTACCAAAATGACTGGACGGGCAGTGTCGACTGTAGTGTGAGTGGTGAAGCAGCTTTGTCAGCTGTTGAGATGTGAGTCGATGTGAGTCGTAAAGGGCTGAGGGGAGTATACAGAATTGTCCCATCCAGTTTCCCTGGAGGTTACTGGCTTAAAGATTCACTCTAATCATCTTTTGATCTATTTTAAAAGCATTCCCAGTGATCTTATGATTACAAAATCAAAAAGCCTGTGTGGTTTTCTAGGAAATACTTTAGCAGTAGTTCATCAGAAATTCACCTTTGACTTGTGGTCCAACTAAAATGGTGAGCAGCCGTCCAGCCGTCCAGTTCTGATCCAGATTCCAGCTCAGAGCAGAAAAACAAAGACGTTCATGGATCTATTTGTCTGCAGGTGCCTCAGAGGGGAGCAGAGCACAGAGCCTGTGGCCCGCCCAGCCTGCTTTCCACATCACAAATATGCTGTATTTCAAACTTAATTTTTTGGTGTCTGCTCCTGCTTCCCAACAGTCTGAATAAAGAAATACTCAGAGAACACTATATCCCTTTCGCGGTCGCAGGGTGACTGGAACCTGTCCCGGCTGTTGGGCACGCCCTGGACAGGTCGCCAGTCTGTCGCAGGGCACACAAGCCCTCACACCCAGGGACACTTGAGAGCAGCAGGCTATGAAGCATGTTTCTGGACTGTGGGGGAAGCTGGAGTGCTCAAAAAAACCCATAGCAGGCAGAACATGCAACCAGCAAACAGAAAGGTCCCAGCGAGGATTTGAACCAGGGCGTTCTTCTAAGCACCGTGCCTGACTAAAATGTTGTTTTTACCAGAAAATGAAAAATGTTTGACTGTTATTGACTCAAATGTGTCTAACCAGCAACAAAAAGGCTTTCATTTGCTAATCCTTGCCTAGTTTTATCAAAGAATTACACATCAATTCATCTGACAGTCAGACTCCTGTTTACTTTGTCTATTCTCCCATGTTTTATCACAAAATTCAAAATTTGAGTTCAAGTCATGAATGAAGTCATGAATGTTGAGATTGTTCTGAACAGCTAGCGGACGACTCTATTGGAGTGGAAAATGGAACCATTGGAATTCTGGTCAGCTCAGCTGTTGATGTTAATATTGGCGGCAAACTGCTCAAACCGGCAGGTAAAAGTCTTCAAATGTGACATTTGTCTTTGTTGGAAAATGTTATGCTGATTTTTTTCCTGCATTTTCTCTCCCAATCTTGGTCTTGACTCACAGTGGTGGGAGTAAAGCTGGACCTTGAGGCGTGGGTGGACAAGTTTAAAATCTTGGCCAGCAACACGTCTGACAGCCGACAGGGCACACACAAGGTACAGCACCACACCAGAAGACTTACATTTAGAAAACCATCAAAACCCTAAAAAAACCTCAGACTGTCTTCACCCCATCTACTTCGTTTCATAGTGTGGACCATCCAGGAGCTGTGAGATGGACTGTGAAGTGAACACAGATGTAAGAACTTTTTCTTATATTGTTCCCTGCATATGCTGCTTTCTTTCTAAGAAAACAAAAATTAGTTACGAGGTTTAAATGTTTAGTTTGGAAACTAATTATTTAGGTCAGATCTAAATATTTAATTTTCACTGACTAAATGTTTAATTTTATAAAGTTAAAGAAATGTAGTTTGTAAATTAAATATATCTTAATGTTTGATATTTCCGCTTTACAAACGGCACCCCATAGTTATTCATGTTGGGAAATATTTGTGGGCTACTTTTTGGAGCAATACAAATTTTTTTGGTTTATTCGGGGCGGCCGTGGTGCAGTGGTGGGGCAGTCGACCCATGATCGTAAGATTGCAGGTTCGACTCCCACCTTGCACGCCCATGAGTCCTTGGGCAAGGCACTGAACCCCACCTTGCCTCTGGTGTTAGGCGGGCGCCTGTGTTTGGCAGCAGAGCGACCACCAGTGTGTGACTGTAAAAGCGCTTTGTCCTTGTAGGTAGAAAAGCGCTATACAAGTATACACCATATAGTGGTATACATTTTAACCCTTGTGCTATCCTAGGCACTTTACTGTTGGGAGTTGGGTCATCTAGACCCACTAGAGAGTGCGCTGAACCTTTTTTTTTTAATGATTTGTGATCTTTACTGGTTTAATGGATTACATAAAATTTTTCCACCTTTATTCACCTTTGTTATGGTAGGGGAGAACACGTCAAAGTAAGGGGGGGTCATCCAAGACAGCACAAGGGTTAACACCTGCCCTTCCTCCTCCCCTCTATCACCTTTGTGTCTTTATACTTGTTTTTTTTAATGTTTTCACTATGTGCATGTTTTTATTAGTATATGTATTTTAGATGATAATTTAATTGTAAATGTATATTTTTAATTAATGTATTTAATTGATGTTTTTAGGGTTTTAGGTTGACAATTTTTAACACCTGTCCGGGGACTACGGATGAAAAATAGCCTTTTGGCTAATTCTGGCGCATTGCAGTGATGCTTTTAATGTGCACTGTCCCTGTTAAATAAATAAATAAATAAATAAATAAATAAATAAAATAAGCCAGAAACGGGTTAATCACTTTTGATCCTCAGATTTGGGTTGAAAACAACCCAACTTTTTTTTAACTATAGTTTTTAGCGTGCAGCTACCTAAAACCTAAAAAACAATTTAAAAATTAAGAACTTTCTCTTCATTTTATTTGTATTACTATTTTTTACTTATAATTTCCAGAATTTCTCATTGCCAGTTTATATCAACTTTAATTTCCGACATTTTACACATTTTTCTTATTCTTACTTAAGCTATTTCACCAAAAACAGCGTCAGTCTGACTGTTTTTCTGACACAATAACAGTTAATAATAAAAATGTTATCTATTCTTTAATGCGTTTTCATTGTAGGCATATTTTGTTGAGTGTCTTTTCTGTTATAATTATTTGATCAAAACAGACTCAGATGTACATTATAGTCTAGTTACACAGTGTCAGAGGTCAGTGGGCTTGTGTCACAGTTTGCTGTGTGGTTAACCATCCCTCACACTCTCTGCAGGACCTCCTTTGCTATCTCATTGACGATGGTGGCTTCCTGGTCATGTCCAATCAGAGGGATCACTGGAAAAAGGTGAAGACAAACAGAGATATGATCCTAAAAACCTAAATGTCCTCCTCCTTAAATAAAAGTTACGTGTCACGTTGACATGATAAATTATGCTTTTTAAATGTCCAGTTCAGTTTTTCTTCTGAAAGCTGTTGACATCCCTCCACCACTAAGTGGTGCTGTTATCCCACTGGCCCTGAGAGGACTGTCTGTTTCATCCCATCCCAGATTGGTCTCTTTTTTGGCGATGTGGACCCCAACCTGATGCACGCGCTCTATAACAACTCCATCTTTGCTCGCCGACAAACCTTCCAGTACCAGTCTGCATGCGAGCCAGTCAGCAGCAGCCACACTGGAGCGGCGACACGAGGCATCTTTGTGGTGCGCAAAAACACACACACACACATAAAATCATGAAGTCAAGCCAGACAAGGCCCTCTGACATGCAGTCTCAACCTGCAGCCATCTGTTGCTGATTTGCTGAGCCTGACGTGGTGGACTTCCTCTGTGGCGTGGTGAGACTTTTTTTCTGTGAACCTCAGCAAACCAGAAGGGCAGGTTTACTGAACTCTGCCAGTCAACACAGTTGTTCCTACTTATTGCTGTTTCTGCATCTAAACAAACTTCTTTTTAACAGGTCTGTCATCCAGCAGCTTCTTTATGGTGTCGTCTACAACAGCTGGCTCTACCAAGGTTACCCAAAAACCATAAACAGCTAATTGTTTCATTTGGACAAGTTCTAAACGCGTCCAAATAAAACAGGATGAACGTTTCTTTCCTCCTTGTGTTCTAGATGTCCTCGTTGAAAGCTTTGAAACTAAAGAAAGCAGCTGTGTTACCATTCAAAGCCAGTTCTACTTCACAAACACCACAAACTCTTACAACGTGCTGCAGGATTGTGGGAACTGCTCCAGGTGTGTGCTCGAGGGGTGAATCATCCTCTGAAGTTCTGCAGCGCACACATGGAGCTGATCACCCTCCAACACTGTCTCCAACAGGCTTTTCCACGCAAAGCGCATCGAAGGCACCAACCTGCTTTTTGTGGTGGCCGAGACGCTGTCCTGTGGCTCCTGTAAGATAGAGAGGCTGACGCAGGTCAGGACAGAGTGTATCCTCTTTTTGCTTAGCGTTCACAAAAAGGCTAGAACGTACCATCCATCATGTGCTGAAGTAATGTCTACCGCAGGCACTTTTTCTTAACCTTGAGCATCAGTTCAGAAGGAAAGTTCGTGCGAAGTACTGAGCAATGCACGCTATCGTAAAGGCCCTACGTCCTGCTTTGACTACAGTGCCTTAGTAAGTACTCTGGCTCTGCCTCTGAGCCCACAATCAGACGACAAATGCTTTCATTCATACACATAAGTCATCAAATATCTGTCTGTTTTGCACATAAGCTTGTTAATACGATGGACGACTTCTTATGCCTGCCCTTGTAGGTGGACAAAACCTGTATGAGGTGACCGCTTTGTGATCCCGTAGAGCAGGAAATGTTGGAAACATTTTTCTATGGGCTTACTGTGTGCGACAGGTCATAGCAAATAGTTAAACAACACTTGAGGGTGATGTAGGTGAGATGTCGGAAATCAACCGTTCAAGACTTACAAATCTCCCCAGCAAAATAGCTGGCCGTTTATTCACTATTGTATATTTTACCTTCATTTTGAAAAATGCCTTGATGACAACATCAAAAAAGATGACAACATCTTAAACCTCCAGTCAATTTAACGCTTTTTATGTTTTACTATAATAAAATCTCAAAATTGTAAACTGTTTTTCAGTACAAGATAAATAAAAATAAATACTGCAAATACACATAAAAGTGTTACTGCTTGGGAACTTTTGACATTTTATGTGTGCCAACGTATCGGTTTCCCATGTGAGCAGGTGTTCCTGGTTCTCCTGGAGTCCCCTGAAATACAAAGGACACACTGTCACATCCTACAGCAGAATTCGGATTTTTTGTGTCTCTTTTTGCAGTGCTGTTCAAACTAGTAACATTTACCTGGTTAACCCTTGTGGTATCCTAGGCACTTTACCGTTGGGAGTTGGGTCATCTAGACCCTCTAGACAGTGCTTTGAATCTTTTTTTTTCAACGATTTGTGATCTTCACTGGTTCAATGGATTACATGAAATCTTTCCACCTTTATCCATCTTTGTCATGGTAGGGAGAACATATCAAAGTAAGGGTGGGGTCATCCAAGACAGCACAAGGGTTAAGAGATATGTTGTGATCATTTTGTTCATTTTCTACAGTTATTTCTTCCTATTGGTTCAGAGTAAAAAAACAGAATGGTATTTCATTTTTTGTCTTCATAGAAAGCCCAATTTTGTGAACATGAAGTCTTAACTTAGCAAACGTTGGAAACAATGAATTAACCCCCCCGAGCCTCGCCCACTGCGAACGGAGCCTGTTAGTGCTGTTCAAGTGATGAGTGTATGGTCCTGTGGGCACTTACATATTTTCGCCACACCCAGAGTGTGCTGCATTTGAGCACAGTCAGTCAGGGGCCAGTACTCGCACCTCCCTGAAGACTAGAGAGAGGGATAAGAGAACCATAAAGTAATACCACCCGTATGTCATAAGTATGTGTAATTTCCATTAACCTCCTGAATACTTCACACCACATTTACCACACGCACGAATATGGCCATTTCCATTGTCATGACGTCCCTTAATGTGACTGTCCCTACGCTCCCCTTAAGCCGTCTGGCCGCGCCTGTTTATGACCAGACAACCCAAAATCCCGCACTCGGTGCATCAGACTAAGGCATTAGGCAGTTTTTCTTGTTTCCAAAATATTTTTGTGCAACTGTAAATGATTTTCTCAGGACAAAAAATGTCATATTGTAAGATCAGAATTAGGGCACTAGTTTTTGCATAGATTACACACAGATCCAGAGAGATATTCTTTGCTTTTACTCTGACAGAAGTGGATTTTCTGTTCTCTATGTTTGCAGGAAAACACATCTGAATGTGGACAGGGTCATTCTTTGCAGTGCTCTGTGGGAGTTCTTCTCTTCCTTCAGCTCCTTCAACACTTACATGTTCAAACACTCTGACACCCTCCATCTCTCTGGGCCCCGGCTTGGATCTCCTGAAGGTCAGACCAGATAGTGGCTGGGCCTTCAATTATCCACTTACAGGCTCTACGCATTAAAAGAAAACCCGGCTCAGCTCTTAGCGGTTTTGCCTTACAGCGTATGCATTTAGTGGTGTTTCAGGGCTTGAGTGCAACATATAGGGAGGCAATATTCAATGTCTGCAGGTTACTCAGAGTAAAGATGACGCGGTTGTCCTTGTTTTGTTTTTTATCAGTGTAGCATTCCCACACAAGCAACTGTTTAAAGTTGAGGATGCAATGAACATCAGTCAAATGCTGATTGGAGTGATTTGTTTGGATTATACATCTAAAATTGCAGATTTTTGCAGGTTGCAGTGCTGCATTCCAACTTCATTGTTTGTAAGCGTAGCAGCATTTCTGTGCTTCAATCCAAGAAAAAGTAACACCCTGTCAGCTTTCAAATGGCCCTGAATCTGTTCAGTACTTTCTCCAGACTCTTCTGAGATGCTGCTTCTGGTATTTTTCTGTGCCTGCTTTCAGTTTTTGCACGTGAGTCTTTAGTCTATGTCTGTATAAACAGTACTGGATGCTTGTTTTGCAGCTACCGCTGAAATGCATCGCATTCACTCCGATGGCCTTCGGTCCACGTCTGACCTTTGACAGTTTTAGCATTGTTGATTGTGTCAAAAGTGAAGTGTTCCTGGTCGACTGCTCTTCAAAGCATGCCTTTTTCTTGGAGTCTTTGAATCAAACTAGAGTTTTAACAGAATTTGTAAAATTTGATATTTTTCCCCTAAAACTATTTTTCTCACTGCACTTTGAAGACTAAAAAAGAACATAAGGAAAGCCACTTTGATGGAAATGACCAACAATTTAAGACACATATCAGAGAAGGAATCTAACCATTTTATTACAGGACTGTCACAAGTTTGTTAAATACTCCAATTGATCCTTTGAAGTGCTTCCAGTTATAGAGATAAAAAAAAACATTTTTGTGTAAAACTTTCTACATTGCAGTTTTAAAATTGTAGAACATTGTTTGCAATAACACTACCATGAGTTGAACCTTTATTTCCATTGTTAATATTCACTTAATGATCACAGGATTCTCATGTGATGTCCTCCTGCCCACAGCATGTGCAGAGACTAATGTGAGACTAAAAGGTTGGAACACATTTGACACATTAGGTGATTTGATGGGAGACGCTTTTTCTTCTTTCCTAGTGTTTTTTTTTTTTATTTTTTTTATTGTTAAATCAGAATTTCTGCACTTATGTATGCTTGAGTGTTTGGAATATAGGAGCTGGTGAAGTTGGCCCATCTTTTGTGTCTCTTCTCCTGAAGCGACGACTTACTGTGGAAAAGCATTTCTGTTATTGTGTCATTTTGTAGGGTTGAAGTCAGCAGGAATGCTTTGATCTGGCCAATCATAAGGCCCAAAAATTGACTTTATTCTCCATTATTTAAAAAACGCTCCTTTAACAGCAGGTCAGAAACACTCCAATAACTATTTTTTACGTTCCCATGTTTAACCCTTGTGCTATCCTAGGCACTTTACCGTTGGGAGTTGGGTCATCTAGATTCACTAGACAGTGCTCTGAACCTTTTTTTTTTTTTTCAATTTTTTGTGATCTTCACTGGTTCAATGGATTACATGAAATTTTTCCACCTTTATCCACCTTTGTCATGGTAGGGAGAACATGTCAAAGTAAGGGTGGGGTCATCCAAGATAGCACAAGGGTTAAAGAAGGCATTGTTGAGTTAGTTGAGGAAATCCTGTTAAAATCATTATATTATGCTATTCAATCTCAATTAACCAGCATATTTAATAATTGCATCAACTTATTTTACTACATTACTTATGTTTCCCATATAAACTTTAACTTAGATATTTTTAGGAAGTTATTTTACATTTTTCTAACTTTATCAAAACATCTGTACTCACATGTACAAAAACAGAAACTCACTTTAATGATCCCTATGGATGACATGAGGATTAGTACTTTGTTTTTAATGTAACAGAATCAAGAACCCAATTATTGATCACTGTATTTTAAAGTTATATGGGATTTTGTCAATGTAGCTGTTGTCTGAACCAACCTTTTGTGATCTAAATATACACACAAGTCACATGTATTCCTTTTTTTCCCCTTAGAATTAACAATGGAAAATATGAAAAAATATTTCTCACTGCATTTTGTAAAATTAGAGTTTATTTATGTTTAAACTGATTTTCTATCTGTAGTTAATGTCTTACTTTAAGCTTGATAAGACTATAAGAAGCCTGTTTGTTGACTGTTTTTTAGTTTGGCCTCTATGAGAGAAATGTGATGTCCTTGAGACAAGTTTTTAATTTCTCTAAATTTAAACGTATGTTTAGCTTTACTTGTCATGAGATTTCTGCCAAACATGATCCTGCCAAGCCCAAACAGCCCTCAGTGAAAGACAGAAATACATTTTCCACAGTGACTCATTTACTCCTATTTTGTCATTTTGTCATTAATATCCCTGACAACATTTTTTTGCCTAATACTTTACCTATTTTTTTTTTTTTTGCCTACCTGTTGTTCCACCTTGCAGTGCCTTGTTGCACTCATCCTTTCGGATTACAGGCACAGCTGGATCCCACTTGGTTTTGGACATTTACCCCACAGAGACACAGATGGGAGACATGGATGAAGGCTGTCTTCATCTGATGTTTTTACAGAAGAAAGCAAGAAGGCACGCTGCTGATTAATAACCTGTTAGAGAACCACAGTTGTGAATGAGCACACTGCTTTTTCACGAAGGAAAAGTTCTGCCCTCTTCCCTCAAATGGACTAACGTCTTCATCATGGTTCAGGCTGGAAGCAAAGCACAGACTTTCCTCTTCCATGGATTTCCTTTTCTCCATTTGCACACATGCATTCAGCACAAATTAGAAATATGCTCCTTGTTTAAGACTGTCCGAAATGAATGAATGATTATGTGCAATTGACCTACAGTGGTGCATCTCTTCTGTACCCGAGCATGATGGGGATTTGGACAATGAAGGCCTCAGCACAAAGAAGCCCTGCAGCGTTTACTTCAGGCTGATATTTTTCAGTATTTAAACAACACTGTTGTACACTGGCAAACCCATTTTTAAGAACTCTTCATAGCCTCTATGTATTGCCAGGTCAATGTTGTTTTGTTGACTTGTATTTATTTGCATGATATTTTGAAGACAGATTTCTGTAAATAGGCTGATGAATATTTGACATTCCCGTCCACATTCAGCTCTCCAGCACTACAACTGTGGATCCTGCAGATGATGAGGCTGCAAATCCAGCTTGAAGTTTGACTTCAGTGTTTGCAGATGAAGTCTGTTTGCAGTAGGTGAAAGAACAGACACGTTCAGAGTTATGAGCAACAAACTGCCCTGTGACATTTGCTCTTTTATTTCAGGAAATGACCTCCAATTTATGTGTTAAATAAGAAAAATGGTTCATGTCTCAATGCTGATATGACAGCAGCATCTCTTTCTTTGTTACCTTTCAGATAGTACATTTTTGTGTTTTTGTTTAAATATCAATTGTGTTTTAATTTACAAATATTTTGCATTATTTGGGGTTTTGAAAGGAAAGTTGCTGTGTTGGAACAGGTCGTGCTAGATTCTAGTAAAGACACAAAAATGAAAATCAGCGACAGAAATATTTCACTATTTTAGGCCCAAGCCATTTTATTTGTTAAATAACCAACGGTAAAAGTGTTGTTGTTTTTTCCAGTAATTTTTTTTCTTTGTAAGGTTCTCTGTAAGGTTTTTTTCCGTATCCGTGTGGGTCTCTAAACACCTCATTTTGTACACACAGCAGAAGATGAAGGCTAGCTTTGTAAAAGACTTTCTTGGTCTCATTCTAAAAGTGATATTTAAATGTTTATATCTGGTGATTAAATGCTATTGATATTTTTCACTTTATCTCTGAATGATTGTTTTTAGAGATTTTTTAGTGAAACTGTTTTGCTTTATTTGAAATCTTTTTATGCCATATAAGCCAGAGTATTGTTCTGTAGCACCATAAATACTGCTATTTAATTTATTTTTTGTTTTTGAATGCTTAATTTTTGTTGAATATTTGTTTTATCTATTTAATTCATGAATATTTAACCTTTTAAGTGATTGGTCTAATGCATCTCTTGCTTTTATGAAATTCAGCATTTCATGCTTTTTGCACAAAACTTCCTTTGGTTTCATTCTTTTTTCTGGCAGGTATTTTTTATTTTTACCTTTAATCATGATTCACACATTCATGTTTAAAGTTATTTAAATATGAAAGTTTTCCACTGAAGACAGTGTACTGTACATTCTTAAATGCAGCTCATGCTCCAACACACACATCCAAATCTGTTGAGCTCTAGTAAGCGTGTCACTTCACACGTGTGCAACACCAAGAGCCGCTCTGCCTTTGCTTCATGCAGAGGCCCTCAGCTGTTGGGGATTAATCCAAGAATTTTTAGCAGACTGCGTGAGGACAAGAAAAGAAATCCAAGAGCGGAAGACGCTGCACATCCATCGTGGACATGTTGCTGCCACTGTCAGTCAGTGAGATTATCAAACAGTAAGTAGATTGGGGTCCTCGGAGGAACCATGATAGGTCACGGACACCCCAAGCTTTGGGGTGCTTGGTATGTTTTAGCTTCAATGACTCCATAAACCAACAACACTGGCAGCCAGCTGCTCTCATTGGTTTTGTCTGGATGAGATATAACTCCTTCCCAGCAGGCTTTGAGCCTTGAGATGCAGCTGAAAGAGAACCATGGCATCAGACCATTGCTGTTTGTTTGACAGAATTCTAAATCTTTTTGCTGATCTAATATTCTGGGTTTGGTAAAAATGCTCAGCAGCCTAGTCCTCAAAAACGGAACAAACCACAGATGAATTGAGTTTCTCGTAACCCTTGTTCTATCCTAGGCACTTTAACAGTGGGAGTGGGGTCATCTAGACCAGTGGTCCCCAACCTTTTTGTCACCGCGGACCGGTACAACGCAAGACACATTTACCGCGGACCGGTCGGGGGGGGGGGGGGGGGGGGGGTGTCGAGGTGCAGCGCTGCAGCGCAAGACACATTTACCGCGGACCGGGGGTGGTATTTTCTCTTTAGTAATAATAATAATAATTTTACCCTTGTCACGGCAACTTTCTAAAGAAGTTTCTTTTTTGCTCATTTTGGTTGTCTGGGTTTCATTTTAGTGGGGTTTATCACCTGATGTTTGGTGTCGCGACTTTGACGTGCGTTAAGTGTGACAGATGTAACAGAGAGAATCCGGTCACTTTTCAAAATAAAACGTTTTTGTCGAAAAAAAAAACAATAAAATGGAAATTATTTTTTCTTTCTTTGCGTCCCGGTGCCAAAATTTCCCCGCGGCCCGGTGCCAAGTGTCCCGCGGCCCGGTACCGGTCCGCGGCCCGGTGGTTGGGGACCACTGATCTAGACCCACTAGACAGTGCTCTGAACCTTTTTTCTTCAATGATTTGTGATCTTCACTGGTGTCCATGGATTACATGAAATCCTCTCCACCTTTATCCACCTTTGTCATGGTAGGGAGAACACGTCAATGGAAGGGTGGGGTCATAGGAAAGAACAAGGGTTAAGGTGAATGATACAAAAACAAAGGAGTTAGGTTCTGCTTTGGCATTAGCTGTAACAAGTCATTTTAACCCTTGTGCTATGACTTTTATCTGTTTTATGTTAAGCGCTTTGTGTTTTTAACTAAAATGAAAGGCGCTAAATAAATAAATAAAGTTTGAGTTTGATTTACAAAATGGTATCAATACTCCCATTTTTATTGATAATATTTAGTCCAACTTCTTACAAGGCCAATATCATGTGAAAAAAACGTTTTGAGCTGTGTTTGTATTATAATGTGTATAATTGTGTATTCATTACTCACAAAGAAGAGGTATTTTGATCCGTTCATTTGTCAGTATTCCTCTAAAAAAATCTGCTCTCTGAGCACCAGCCCCTCCCAAACCATAAAAGCGATTAGGAGGGGCATTAAAGTATGACAGTGAGGAACAGCCCCTTCCAGGAAGAGTCTCCGGCCCCAACACCGCTCCCAGGCTAACACACAAACACCCTTTTTTTCTATACAGAGCTAGTGGTGATCGGCGCATTATGCACATCCATCTTTGCAAACGTTCAAATGTTGTTTGTTTTCGTGAATGAAACGCAGACGAGGCTGGTGTTCTAGAAATCCTTCCAACCCCTGAAATTCTCCTACCAGCACAGCTGCACATGCACAGTCCAAAATTATGTCATAATCAGTGACGTGCAGTGAGGTTAATGGCTGGTGAGGCACTGACGTCATCAGTCAGATTTACAAACCATACTGAGTAACTTATTAACCATTTGATTGACAACAGTTAACGTGTTTTGTTTAAAACATCATTTCGGCATGTTTTTTTCCATATACAAACTGCAGCATTGAAAAAAGCACAAACCTTATTATCATCTTACCTTTACTTGTAAATAAAGTCCATACGCCGCTCCTTCTGAAGAAAATGACTTGCCGCTTGCTATCACTTATTCTGTTATTTTTTAGTGTCATAATCTCAGGGCTCACCGGCGCCCCCTAACATGAGGCACGAGAACTTCTGGCCTCACCCAGCGGCTTTTTGGCCGGCGTTCAGCGCTCAGCACAAGAAACACGTCCCTCACATACAGTTATTTACAAAAACAAACACTGTACATCATATAAATCTGCTAAATTATGTAAACTCAGCTCATATAGTACAAGTGATTGAACCGACATACAGAGAGACAGCAGTACCGTCTGACCGCATAGGTATTGCGCAATCCAAGGTGAGGCTCAGCAGGCTGGTGCCTCATCGCACGTCACTTCTTAGTATCTGAACGGCAAATGCGGAAATTCAGCGATTTTGAAAAGAAAAAAAACCCAAAAATGGTACATTTAAATGGAAAATGACTGCAAAGCACAAATTACTGATTAAATATGATCAATGAATTTACTTTTCTTCCCATGATGACAGGTGAGGCACAGCCTCACCTTCCTCTCCTGACTGCACGTCACTGGTCATAATCTTCCGTTTGGGGGACTGCCCAAACCTGTGCTACCTCTTTGATCTTGTGGCTACTATACTGTTTTTTTTTTGCAGTTTTTATGTTTGAAACTAATTCAGTTATTCAAAATATCACAAGCATTAAGCACTGATAATTCAGAATATTTTATCCTTCATTTAAAGAAAGTATGGACCTCTGTAACTCTTGTGCTATCCTAGGCACGTTAACATTGGGATCTTCAATAATTTGGGATCCTCACTGGTGTCCGTGGATTACATAATTATAATTATAATTATTATAATTATAATTAAAGAATAATTTATTTCGGTTATGTTAAACATAACATAAGATATCAACATAAGCATTGACACTGAAAAATGTCAACATAAACATTGAACAAAATTAACTGAAAAAGGTGTTGGGTGAAGCCAAGGCTTATTTCCCTGACCCTGATTACAAACATCACATACCTACAAATTGATAGAACCTTAAATAAGAAAAAACGAAGAGGAAAAAACAAAAAACGCAAACACTTCTCAAAATTACTTCACAACCACAAGAGTCTCTCAGTCAAGAAGGTATTTTTGATATATTTTAAATTAATACATTTTTATAAACTGATATATGGAGTTTGCATTCTTCAGATCGTCCGATAATAAATTCCACATGCTGACCCCCTGAATGAAAAAAATACTATTCCTTAGTGCATTAGTTTTGACCACTTTACCCCGAAAATCATAATTATGGCCCACAGCAGCAGTCCCTTACTGGAAGGATCATATTGTTTTCGACTTCGCCGCCTTTCAGCGAGAATGTGACCCCCGCCGCATGCTTGAAAAGTCACCAAAATGTGCACATACCTGAGTTAAATTGCAAATAAATTCTCCACAAAGTCAACGTCGCCCCCCCCGAAGACGATGACATCACGGCCAGCAATCCCATCAAAAAAATGAATGAGCAGAAAATCACCTATGGGGCCGAACAAAATGTACTTCAAAATACAGTTACAAAACCAAAACACACGTGTTGTGGATATCCCAGTCTACAAACACCCCAGAAGTGTCGTTGACCTTTGACCTTTGGAAAAGGCCGCCATCCTGCATTTTAAAAAAAAGCCCCTTTAGCGCCACATACAAACGAAAACTCATCCTAGGGATTTTTTGCCATTGTCTCTTAACTTCTCAGGCATCCATAGCAAGGTGATGTGGAGAAAATGTTGGAATTAGAAGTTGTAGATTTTGAACGGCGTGCACGTGGCGAATTCGCAACCGTTGTCATCTTAGCTAGCTGGCACATATTTCATCGTAATGTCGTGAAATCTTGTCCGCGATATCCAAAGGAAGTTTTGAAATCATTCTGGGATGGCGACACCACCTACGGTTTGGTGGCCATTTTGTGCCAAAGTCTGTAATCTCGCCATTTTCGCGTTTTTACACAGTATGAGAAAATAAACTTTTTTTCCAGCAATTTTCACGAAATTTCACACACATGTTGCTAGAGCAAGTCCACAACTACCTCTGGAGTTTCGTCCACCTTTGACCTCGGGGAAAAGGCCGCCATCTTGAATTTTCTATAAAAAACACCTTTACCGCTGGATTCAAACGTAAACTTGTCGTTGGAATTTTCAGCGATCGCCTCAAAACCTTTTGGGCATCAACGGCAAGCTACTCTGGAAAAAATGTTGCAATTAGAAGTTGTAGATTTTGAACGACGTCCGCGTGGCGAGCTCGCAAAGTCGCGCACTGCTACTCCTCATACCTTATTATGGCCCGCAGCAGCAGTCACTGACTGCAAGGACCATATTGTTTTTGCAGTTGGAACGACGACTTCGCCGCCTTTCAGCGAGAATGTGACCCCCGCCGCATGCTCGAAAAGTCACCAAAATTTGCACACACCTGGGATAAATTGCAAATGAATTTTCCACAAAGTCAACGTCACCCCCCCCCAAAGACTATGACATCACGGCCAGCGATCCCTTCAAAAAAAATTAATGGGCCGAAAATCACGTATGGAGCCGAACAAAATGTACTTCAAAATACAGTTACGAAACCAAAACACACATGTTGGGGATATCCCAAAGAAGTTTTGAAATCATTACAGGACGCCCACACGAGCTCCGGCTTGGCGGCCATTTTGTAGCGAACTCTGAGAATTGGCAATTATTGTGTTTTCCCACGATATGGGAAAACGACACTTTTGTTTGAGCGATTTTCACCCAATTGCACACACTTGCTGCTAGCTCCAGTCTACAAACACCACAGAATTGTTGTTGACCTTTGACCTTGGGAAAAGGCCACCATCCTGCATTGAAAAACAAAAAGAAGCACCTTTACAAACACCCACATACAAACGAAAACTCATCCTAGGAATTTTTTGCCATTGTCTCGTAACTTCTCAGGCATCTATAGCAAGGTGATGTGGACAAAACGTTGGAATTAGAAGTTTTAGATTTTCAATGGCGTGCTAGCAAAAGTGGCTTACTGTTATAACTCTTATTCTTTGTAACCCTTGTGCTATCCTAGGCACTTTGACATTAGGAGTTGGATCATCTAGACCCACTAGACAGTGCGCTGAACCTTTTTTTTTTCAATGATTTGTGATCTTCACTGGTTCAATGGATTACGTGAAATTTTTCCACCTTTATCATGGTAGGGAGAATACATCAAAGTAAGGGTGGGGTCATCTAAGATAGCACTAGGGTTAATGGAATACTGACAAATTTTAATGCATGCATCCATGGCTGGAACTGAACATAATGAAAAACACTGGAAATTGACATATAAGTATCAGATAAATGTATCTACACATTGAAGGAATTTATATTTTTGGTAATTTCATTAGGGTTGTCAGTCTTAAAATTTATTACATAGAAGATAAGTCATTTGCTCAAGTGTGTGTGTTTTAACATCCTATGTACTTTAAAGAAGCTTCCTTAAATTGCATATGTGAGGGGTTTCAGGAATGCAGCTTCAATCTCATCCCCCTCAGGAGAAACCGGCTTTGATCTTCTAAGGCCATTTGGTTGTAGGTCTGACAATGGATCATAAAATTAACATAGCATGGGAACTTCTAAAATGCAGATCCACATGTGGCAGACCAAAGGATTGAGACTGACGCCTGTGGAGAAGGTTCTGGACAGTTCCTGCAAACCATGGGGATTCTACGGTGGCCCAGAAGGGTCACAACACAATACATTAACTTTATACACAACACACTAACTTTACACACAACACATTAACTTTATACACAACACACTAACTTTACACACAACACATTAACTTGACACACAACACAATAACTCACAACACAACACAATAACTCACAACACAACACATTAACTCACAACACAACACAATAACTCACAACACAACACATTAACTCACAACACAACACATTAACTCACAACACAACACATTAACTCACAACACAACACAACACATTAACTCACAACACAACACATTAACTCACAACACAATACATTAACTCACAACACAACACATTAACTCACAACACAACACATTAACTCACAACACAACACATTAACTCATGGCCCAGAAGGGTCACAACACAACACATTAACTTACCTCACAACACTTTAACTCACAACGGAAGTAAATCAGCAATGGAAGTGCTTTTATTCTGAAATTTCTAATGGGCTGAGCGGCTAACTACCTAACAGAAATCAAAGTCACAGTGAGCTGTGGAGGGAGCATGTTATTGCTACAAGAGAAGCTAGCAGCAGTGTTGCCATAAACTTTCTCTTTACTAGGGTTCTCCTTCCTCTAAACACACACAATATGAAGGCACACTCCTCCCTCCGCTCTGACACCCCCCTCTGTCGCTGCACGCGCCGCTCCTCTCCTTTTTTCCGCTCCGCCCCCCCCCCCCCCCCCCCACACACGCACAGGCACGTGCAGTCCCCAACACAGCTGCGTGCTCCTCTCCTCTCCATCTCTCCACATTCTTGGTGTCTAGTGTTGCGGAGTGGGTGTGTTCGTGTGTGTTGGGGACCGCACGTGCGTGTGAGAGGAGGAACCGGAAGAAAGGAGAGGTGAGGAGCGCGTGCTGCGCGAGGAAAGAGAACCATAATAAAGAGAAAGTTTCTGGTAACACTGCTGCTAGCTTCTCTTGTAGCAATAACATGCTCCCTCCACAGCTCACTGTGACGTTACTTTCTGTTAGGTAGTTAGCCGCTCAGCCCAGTAGGAAATTTCAGAATAAAAGCACTTCCATTGCTGATTTACTTCCGTTGTGAGTTAAAGTGTTGTGAGGTAAGTTAATGTGTTGTGTTGTGACCCTTCTGGGCCATGAGTTAATGTGTTGTGTTGTGAGTTATTGTGTTGTGTTGTGAGTTAATGTGTTGTGTTGTGAGTTAATGTGTTGTGTTGTGAGTTAATGTGTTGTGTTGTGAGTTAATATGTTGTGTTGTGAGTTAATGTGTTGTGTTGTGAGTTATTGTGTTGTGTTGTGAGTTATTGTGTTGTGTTGTGAGTTGATGTGTTGTGTTGTGAGTTATTGTGTTGTGTTGTGAGTTATTGTGTTGTGTATAAAGTTAATGTGTTGTGTGTAAAGTTAGTGTGTTGTGTATAAAGTTAATGTGTTGTGTTGTGACCCTTCTGGGCCACCGTAGGATTCCATACCGTGTCCATCTGTGAGGTCCCCCCAGAGACCAGATGCTGTGATGGACTGAAGGAAGTAGGCGGGCTCCTCTGTCAGCCAATCTTGAGCAGCCAGAGGCGGAGATACAGCAGCCATCTTGTTTCCGGGGGAGGAGATTCTGACCACATGTTTAAAAGTCTGCACTCAAGGAACCTTCTTTGTTCTCTTTTTAAAACTGCTGGCATGGTCAGTCGCCCGTAAACTAGGCGCTCTGCCAGCACTGGAAACTCCTGAGAACCCGGGCGCTCGTTAGTAATTCGTTATAATTCTGGTTTTAACCATGTTTAGAAATATTGTTAGGGAAATAAATTTTGTTCATCTTTTAATTGAACGAATCCGTGGTTTTCTTGTTTTCAACTTTTTTGAACACGCAAAGAAAGTATCTACAAAGCAACTAGATATTTTCCCCTTCCACATCAATGATAATAATAAAACAATTTCCTTCACAATAAGGAATAAGGGCGTGGTTAGCAAAAATCACTGTTGCTAAGGACAACAAAAAGTTGACCTTTTCAGATTCGTCTGAAACTGACGAAGATCTGTCCGACATCCTGAGGCGACCAAAACATAAAATGGTTGCTATGGAGATAAAATGAACAGAAAAGCCGCCATTGTGAAAATAGTGTTTATTTAAAACTTATGACATATGGCTCTTACCAATACCGCAGTGTTTTCCTGAGTTTGTTGATGATGCTGATCGCTAATCTAGCACTTTCAGCTATATAAGCATAACTAGCATAGTTAGCATAGTAAGCATCTTAAACAATGTGTTTTTCTGAGTCAGTTTATGATGTTGATTGCAATGTTAGCACATTTAGCCACATTAGCATAGCTAGCATAATTAGCATTCTAAGTAATGTGTTTTTCAAAGAGTTGATGATGCTGATTGCAATGTTAGTACTTTTAGCCACATTAGCATAATTAGCAAATCCAGCTTTGACTAGCCTTGATCAAAGGTGGGTGGTCAGGGGCGGTGAGGGCGGTGAGGGTGGTGAGGGCGGTACAGGCGGTGAGGGCGGCGGTGGTGCGTAGAGTAGGGCGTGGAAGCCGGGTTGCGTCTGCGGGCTTTACAACGCCGCTTGCGGCTTTAATTATTAACTTTAATTTCAAACAAACTTTGTATTTTGGCAGGTACACGGAAAATTCCAGTACTAAGATCAACTAAATCCAAAAATGTAAGTGCCCTTAATTCTGGAAATATTTGTTTTGTGGATTGATTGTATGAAGAGTGATTTACAATTCTAATTGCTTTTTTTTGTAGAATAAAGATTTTTGTATTTGACTTGTAACGATGCCCCCAGATTTCTAAACAATAGGTCAAATAAGGTATTATGAGGGAACAAAGTAGAATATACAATGTAGCTGTGTTTAAAAAATACTTGACTTTATGTAGACTGGCTAATGATTTTGACAATTTAAAGAGAACATGTGCTATGTGTGGTTTCCATGATAATTTATGATTAAAAAATCCTCCAAGAAATTTGATTTCATTTACTCTTGCAAGAAAATCATTCTCAATTTTTAACAAAAAAATGTTTTCCAGTTTTCTATAGCCAAATATGATGTACTTGGTTTTATTTTTATTTAAAGACAGTTTGTTTGAATCAAACCATTGTTTGATTATGGATAATTCTTTTGTTATGTCTGCAAGAAGCTTTTCCAGATTATCTCCTGAAGAAATTAATAATTGTGGTCCTCATTATCTTAGGTTTTGTGTCTTGCTATTATTTCATGGAATTTCTCTTTTAGGTTTAATGTGTGTGGTTCCCATCCTTTTAAATTTGAAGGGACTTCCTGCAATTGCATATGAAAGGAGGTGTTAGGACTGCGGCTGCAGGCTCATCCCCCTTCAGGGAAAACAGTCTTTGATCTTCTAAGACCATTTGGAAGACTTGGCTGTAGGTCTGACATGGACCATGAATTAATCAATGTATGGGAACCTCTGAAGGCGCCAACTCACATGTGGAGACCAAAGCGTTGAGACCGACTGCCTGCGGTGAAGGATCCGGGCGATTGTGTTGGACCCCCATGGGGACTCATTTGGTGGTGTGTGTGTCCGTCTGTCAAATAACCCCTCGGACATTTTGAGCGGGAAACGGATGCTGTGATTCCAAATATGGACTGAAAGAAGTGGGCAGTCTTTTCTGCTGGCCAATCCAGAGGAGGAGTTTGGCAGTTGTTGTTTTCCGGAGGAGGGGGGCTGAATCCACAGGTTAAAACCGCTGGACGAAGAAGATTCCTTTGTCTCTCTCAACAGGCTGGCAAGTTAAGATGCTGTTAACCTAGTGCTTTGCCAGCTCTGGAAACTCTTGAGGACCCGGACATTCGTTATGATTTTTGTTTTACTATGTTTTAGAAATATTGTCAGGGAAATACATTTTGTTTATCTTTATCCGAACGAATCCAGTGGTTTTCTTGTTCTCGACTTTTTGAACACGCAAAGAAAATATCTACAAAGCGAATAGATATTTTTTCCTTCACTCCCAATAAATACAAAGAAGTGTTGTCAGCATATAAAACACAATGCAACAAATCAGAAACTTTACAAAGGTCGTTTAAGTATAAAATAAATAACATGGGATTGAAGGGGAAAAATATCTAGTCGCTTTTATAGATATTTTCTTTGCGTGTTCAAAAAGTGAGAAAACAAGAAAGCCACGGATTCGTTCGAATAAAGAGTAAACAACATTTATTCCCTAACAATATTTCTAAACATAGTAAAACCAGAATTATAACGAATTAATAACGAGCGCCCGGGTTCCCTGGGAGAGAGAGAGAGAGAACGCCAATTCTCCCCTGATCCGTGGTTTTGTTCCGTGCCTGCAGTCCCTCCTCCAGGACGCGTAGATTGGCTGGCTGACCGGTCTGGTCACTCCCTTAAGTCCATATTTGGTCCCAGCATCCGTTTGGGCGCCAAACCAGTCCGTGGGGGTTACTATGGCAGACGGACGTGTCCGGCCCCCAACTGTGTCCCCACAGGAGTTCAACACCCATCCGGAACCTCCTCCACAGGCGTCAGTCTCATCCTTTTGGTCTTCCACATGTGAATCTGCATCCAGAAGTTTTCCCATGCAATGTTAATTTCATGATCCATTGTCAGGCTGCAGTCACAGTTCCACTGTCTTTAGGAAAATCCAGGTGCCTCTGTAGGGGGTGAGTTCTGGGGCTCACAGTGAAAAGAGACAGGATGTCCCTTTGAAATTCAAAGTCCGGGAGCTTCCACACTTAATCTGAATACAATCTAATGCTGAAATAAAAAGATAAGACAGAAAACCTAAAAGAAGTAAAACCACAAAAATATAAATTCCTTCAGTTCCCTCTCTTGACCTCATGAAGTGAGGTCACACAAAAACACAACAACTAAACATTTCAGCAGGTGCAACTGTGGTCGTAAGCCCTCACATTCTACAACACAAAATCAATGTCAATAAATGAGATTTTTAAACTGGGTGGTTGATTAATGCAAAGAGTGTAGGAGCGAAAACTGCCGGAGCTAAACTTTAACCATCTTTGTGTAAGATTCATTTAGTATTCAGACAGGTAAAATTCTCACTACGACCCCACGCCCCTTTGGCGGTCATCCCTAAGGATACTCAATGCCCACCAAATCTCAGATCACTTTTGACAATACAGATTACATAAAGCAAATTAAGAAAATACAAAAACACAAAATTGCAAATTCGAATAAAAACTAAAAATGCAAATTCCAATTATCTAAAAAGTAAAAATATAAAACATAAAGACAATAAAAATAACACTTCCTGTAAGAAAAAGAACACCTAGGATTCAGGGAGAAAATGGAGAGATGTTATGACAAAACAAAATCACACAGACTGATTTCTCAGCCAAGGTGGTGAAAATGGATCACTGACGGGTAACAGCACATATTGTCCATCCGCCTGAACCTTCTCTCCCAGAGCCTGCTCTATGAGGCGTGTCATAAGGGTCCTAAGGCAGAGAATACAACAACAACCACATAGAGTTAGAATAGCTGAAAAAACTGCTACTGCAACAAGAATGGAGGAGAGTAAAGTTTTCCATGGAACCAGACAGTCAGCTTTGGTCGTGTTAGCTGCCTGTTCCACCATCAGCAACCAGTTATTAGCGTCTCCACTAATACCCGTTGCAGCTTGAAACCAATTATCTGGGGAAGGAGTACCTTCAATGATTTTTACCTGTCTGGCCGGACCGGAACCTACCACTGTTCGTATGTGGGTGGTGGTGGTAGCGTTAAAATCTGGACAGAACATAACCTGCCAACACGGATCTTTTCCATTCGCCCATGCACAAATAAGTAAACGTGAACATAAATTGATGTAGCCCTTTGTAGGTGTAGGAAAAGGTTGACCAGTAGTGTTAACACGGAAAGTGAAAAATGAATCTGAAACTGTAAAATTAGAAATTATTTTGGACCACTGTTGAGCCTGGGATGTCCAACCAAAGGTACCTTTCTTCCAGGATGATTCCGCCGTGGATCTAAATATAGATCCCCATCCTCCATCTCCTAACCACCCTCGGATGTACCAGTGATAACCCTTCCACTCACTTGCTGTTCCCCAGTGATCATGCTTAAAATTCCCTCTTGGTGCTATAATCAACACATCCATTGTTTGATTGGGATTGTAGCAAAAATAAGGAATTCCTAAAGGGGGCGCCAGAGGGCCACACATCAATTGCTCTGCTTCCTTGGTGTAAGTCCAAACATCATAAAGTGCATCACGCTTTATTCGGTTATGTCCTGCAGCCGTCTGCCTGTTGGTTTGAGGCAGGTTAGATTTGGCACGATTTGCTTGAAGTCCTAGTAAATCAAAAGAGATGAACCATACGAGAAATAGTAAAAATAAAACAAAACCAATACCCCTTACTGTCCATTTCCCTCTCTTGGACTGGAACAACTCCAGTCCACTAATGGAAGAAAACATAGCAAACATCTAGAAAAATATTAAAATGAAAAAATAGAAAATAAGAATAGAAATTGAATTAAAAATATAAATGAAAAAAATAGAAAATAAATATAAAAAATATATATATATATATATATATATATATATAAATGGAAAAACAGAAATGTGAAGTGAAAACAACAAACAGTTCAGTGCACTGCTCACTGCTTAACAGGCGTCCTGTCCACGTTCCTGTGAAGTGCAAGGTCTCAACATGGAGTAATGATACCACCTATTACTTCTGCCTTGCAGCTGCACAGCAGATGTTGTTCGAGCCGTGACACGATAAGGGCCTGTCCACCTAGGCTGTGACCACTTCCGTTTGAATGCCTTCAAGTAAACATGTGTCCAGTCAGCTAGATCAGCGCTCGGTGGGTCAGCTGAGGGCACGTCCTTGTCTTGAATCTGCGCAGAAAAAGCAGATGTAAAAGCATGCAACATTTTCCAATATGTGACTAATGACCTATTGGGGGAGTGGGTGTCATCTAACGGTCTAATAGTCGACGAGGGACCAGGCATCAGTCTACCAGTCAAAAGTTCAAACGGAGAGAAACCGGTTCTGCGATTAACTGATTGTCTAACAGCCAACAAAGCTATAGGAAGAGCTGTAACCCAGTCCATGTTAGTCGATGTGCATATTTTTGCCAACTTTTCTTTCAGTGTGCGATTCATGCGTTCCACAGAGCCCTGTGAAGAAGGATGATAAACACAGCCAAATTTATGTTGTAATCCAAAAGATGCTTCAACTTGCTGTAGATGCTTACCATTAAAATGAGTCCCATTGTCCGATCTAATTTTTGCAGGGAAACCATGTGTGGGTATGTAGTGATTTACCAGTGCTTTGATGACAGAGATGGAGTCCTCTTTCTTGCAAGGATAGGCTTCTGGCCATCCTGAAAAGGAGTCAACAATAACCAGCAAATACCGCTTACCTTGCACTGGATTGATCATGTCTGTGAAATCCATCACAATCTCAGCTCCTGGCCAGGGGGCAGGATCAAAAGTCCCTGGCAACGGTTTGAGGGTGGGCCTAACATTGTAGGATTGACAAACAGTACAGTTTTGTACATAAGCTTGACATACATCACGCAACCTGGGATGCCACCACATGCGCAGCTTTGTCATCATGACAGATGGACCCAAATGCGCTGGACCGTGGGTTTCCTTTAGAATTTGTTGAAGAAGAGGTCCGTCAGGTGCCACAGGTTGGCCATATGGACCAACCCACAATCCATCTGAGGTTTTCACTGCACCTTTTTGAAGCCAATAAGATTTCTGCTCTGGCGATGTTTTGGATTGCAGAGTCACCAGGTCGTCGTGTGTGGGACTGTCCAACAGTTCAGGGGGTGTGTAAATACTTACCATTTGAAGGGCTGGGTTGTATCCTGCTGCTGCCTTTGCAGCCGCGTCAGCAGCGTTATTTCCTAGTGCTGTTAAAGAATTACCTTTACTGTGACCTGGAATTTTGACCACCGCGACTTTGGATGGCATCTGCAGCGCATGATCCAGCCGCTGCATCAGATCCATATGAGCTATGGGTTCCCCTCTTGCTGTAAGATAAGAATTTCTTTTCCACGCAGCGAGATCCAACAATGCAGCAGACACAGCATAAGCAGAATCTGAATATACTGTTACCTGCTCTCCGGATGCTGCTTCGAGGGCCAGGCACAGGGCTAGAACTTCTGCTGCCTGTGCTGATGGCTTAACTGTCAAAGTCTGCATAGTCAAAGTGATGAACTTACCTTCGGAATGCTCCACCACAGCGGCCGCTGCCTGAAGGGTTCCAGTGTTGGATCGGAAACAGCAACCATCTGTAAAGAAAATTCTTCCTTCTGGAAGAGGCTTCGTCTCCAAGTCTGGCCTGGTGCGCAATTCCTTTGCCACAGCTACAGAACAAGAGTGAGGATCCATAGAAATTCCCTCTGACATGTTAATCCCAGTGTGTTGATACTGAATATTTGGAGCTGTCAGAGTTTTCAGCAGCCTCGTCTGTCTCAAGGATGACAGCGTAAAAGAAGATGACGCAACATATGATGTGACCGAATGCTCTGGTAAAATCATCAAAGGATGTGACATCACTATGTGAGCTGTTTTCAGAATGACTTTTGCTAACCCTGCAGCATAACGAGTGCATGGCGGTGAACGGGCTTCAACGGCATCTAGGGAGATGCTACAATACATTAGCACATCCCGTCTGCCCTGATTCTTCTGAAAAAGAACAGCATTAACGACTGTGGGCGTCATAGATGCATCAAGATAAAATGGCTGTGTATAATCTGGTGGTGCGAGAGCAGCTGCGCATGCCATGTCTTGCACTAATGTTACAAAAATCTCATCAGTTTCTGGGGTCCAGTTTAACACAGCTGTGAGGTTAGTTGTACCTTGCTCTTTAATCATTGACCTCAAGGGGGCAGTGCGTTCTACAAAACAAGGAAGAAAATGTCTACTGTAACCACAAAGACCCAAAAAAGCCAGCATGTCTCTGACTGTCTCTGGACGTTTATGCTGCAAAATAGACATTCTATGCTCTGTGGACATTGATGAGCCTGTGCTAGAAACAATTCTACCCAGAAATGTGACTTCCCTTCTGCAACATTGCAATTTCTTTTTAGACACTTTGAAACCTACATCATGCAACCTCAGGAGAAGATCTTTCGTTACCTGAAGGCAGGTCTCAGCAGTAGGGGCTGCCAACAATAGGTCGTCAACATACATTAGCATAACACAACCCTCTGGCAGCTCGAAATCCTGCAGAAGAGACTTCAAACATTGATTGAAAATACCAGGAGAATTTTTGAAGCCTTGTGGCAAGCGTGTGTACTGCAAGCGGATGCCTTTATATTGAAATGCAAATAGGTGTCTACTGTTCTCATGTAATGGAATACAAAAGAAAGCATTTGCTAAATCAATAGCAGTGAACCACACACTTTGTGGAGTTAAAGTTGAAAGCATGCGATGTGGATCAGGCACAGGAAGGACTGGAGTAATGGTGACATCATTCACAGCCCTTAAGTCATGTGCCATTCGATATGTTTCACCATCTGCTTTCAACACCGGTCTCAAGGGAGTACACCATGATGACTGCGAATGCTCAATAACCCCAGAGTTCCACAAACCAGTCAAAGTGTTCTCCATCCCTTCATCTGCATCCTTCACCCAGCGGTACTGTGGTCTGAACACCTTTGCTCCTGCAGTTACCTGAATCTCCACCGGGGGAATGGTGGAGCATGAGCCAACATCAAATGGACCGACAGACCATAAAGAGTCAGGAAGCGTTTCAAGCATCGCCTCTGCATCCTCATGATCCGTCTTCTCTCTACCATGATGTCGGGCAATGCAGACATGTTCTAAAACTGATGAGTTAGTCGTCGAAGGCAAAATGATCCTGTACATTTTTGTGGAGGGAGAAAATTGGACACCTGACAGAGCAAAATTCTGCCAGTCTGTGTTGTTAACGCCCCTTTTAATCATGGGTCCGAGTTGTCGAGCCTCATGACCAGGGGATAATGCTAATGATATGTGTGGCACAGCTGTGTCTGCCATCTTTTCTTACCTTTTCGGGGTCTTAAATTATATTGCAGTCTACTTACCTGCGTCAAATCCTGGTTGGTGGACAGGACATGTGGTCGACGTGGAGGGTCTTCTTCCTCGTCTTCCTCCTCCTCCTCCTCATCGCCACCTTCCTGTTCTGGATATAATAATCTTTTAGATTTTTTGACTTCAGCTGGTGATTTATACTGACCTGCCAGACGCTCCAATGCATTCTCAAGATGCGAAGTGTGGGTCTCATAGGAATCCAGGATCTGCTTAACCTGTGGGTCAATCAGGTCTGCTGCAGCTCCCATGGCTGCAGCTCCCATGGAGTCCTCCTGTGAAGCTATAGAACTTTGAGGTGAGGGGTATGCAAATGCTCCTGCATAACTTACCCATGGCCCAGAGAGGGGGTCTGGATGAGGATTCAGGACGTCTCGGGGGAGGTCTGCTCTTTTGTCACCCCTTTTGGACCGCCTCTCCCGCAGCATGAGGGCAATATGCTGTTTCTCTTCAGGGGTTAAATCTTCATCCATGTCACAAGCCACTTCACCACAAATTTTCAACATTGGATACATTTTTTGAGGAGCATAGGGAGGGGGGAAAGTTACAGGTGGGGGTTCTGTCCCTACTGAAAGGGGGGGGTGAAGCGCAGGAAGGGGGGCTTTGGGGGAGGATGGTGTCACAGTACATTTAGAACTTTCCTTCTCTGCCTGAATCGCAGCTAATGCTGTAGCCGCCAAAGTCAACTGATGAACAGCACGCCTAATTTCATCAGCTTCCTTTTGTTTCCGTTTAGTTTCTCTCTTTTCCATCCATGATCCTTCTTTCACCTTCTCATTCAACTCCTGAATCTGTTTCATCACACAATCCTCATTCTTTCTTAACTGTTGGCTAAATGTTAGCCAACTTGTAGTCCGTTTCAGATCCATCTGCACCCATACTTTACGCAATTTCACTCTCTCCTTCTCTCTCTTTCTCTTCTCTATTCCACCCAACACTTGGCTCTCCACAATCTCATACATTCTCTCCCATTCTGCATCATTCACGTCTCTTTCACCTCTGTCGTCACAGTCAGGTCGTCGGTCTGCAGCGTCAAGTCCGTCATTAAAAGAAAATACACCGGTGTCCGCATGTTCTCTGTCAAAATCACCCATTATGTTTATTATGAATCCTTCTGTGGTTTCTCTTCGCAGTAAAAAATAATTTGTAAAAGGTCGCCGCCTTTCGTGGTTCTTCCGAAAATCCTATACGCGCAAAATTCGTTCCTAATCTAACACTGTTTTTTACCTTTGAGGAAACCTAGGAGACAGACGCACACCTACGAAGTTATTTAACCAAACACTGTTTTTTATACGGATCCAGCCGTAAGGGCTCAACACAGACGGAAACCTACCGTATTTACGAACACCTTTTGTTCAGGGAACGGTAAAACCCACCTCAATATTTTCCCTGCTCACGCGCACCGCACTGCCGGAGCTAGCTTAAATCGTCAACTGTTTTCTGCTAACGCGCACCGAGATGCCGTAGCTTAATTTGCAAATAATCAATTCTCCGTATTTTGACCGTTGTTTTTCCAGGGACACGGATAAACCACAAACCGATACGGGTGCGCTAGCCGCTCACACACTCCACTCCCCACATTTGAGTTATTCACTAGTTGAATAACGTAGTCAATACGCAGAATTTCAAACAGGTCTGGCTTACCTGGTTATGATGAGGCCTCAAGGAGTTTCGTCCGTGGGCAGAAAGCGGCACCGACTTTTCGCCGAAAGTCTCAGGGAATCTCGTCACACAATCCCGCCGGCTTCTTTGCCGTCACTTTTATCACTAATCACGTCGGAGGTCACCAAAAATGAAGGGGAAAAATATCTAGTCGCTTTTATAGATATTTTCTTTGCGTGTTCAAAAAGTGAGAAAACAAGAAAGCCACGGATTCGTTCGAATAAAGAGTAAACAACATTTATTCCCTAACAATATTTCTAAACATAGTAAAACCAGAATTATAACGAATTAATAACGAGCGCCCGGGTTCCCTGGGAGAGAGAGAGAGAGAACGCCAATTCTCCCCTGATCCGTGGTTTTGTTCCGTGCCTGCAGTCCCTCCTCCAGGACGCGTAGATTGGCTGGCTGACCGGTCTGGTCACTCCCTTAAGTCCATATTTGGTCCCAGCATCCGTTTGGGCGCCAAACCAGTCCGTGGGGGTTACTATGGCAGACGGACGTGTCCGGCCCCCAACTGTGTCCCCACAGGAGTTCAACACCCATCCGGAACCTCCTCCACAGGCGTCAGTCTCATCCTTTTGGTCTTCCACATGTGAATCTGCATCCAGAAGTTTTCCCATGCAATGTTAATTTCATGATCCATTGTCAGGCTGCAGTCACAGTTCCACTGTCTTTAGGAAAATCCAGGTGCCTCTGTAGGGGGTGAGTTCTGGGGCTCACAGTGAAAAGAGACAGGATGTCCCTTTGAAATTCAAAGTCCGGGAGCTTCCACACTTAATCTGAATACAATCTAATGCTGAAATAAAAAGATAAGACAGAAAACCTAAAAGAAGTAAAACCACAAAAATATAAATTCCTTCAGGATCCATTAGCAACCCCTGAGGTACCCCACATGTTACAGGACACATATCACATTTTTCGTTATTGAAATAAACATACTGACCATACTGACATACCTTGTAACCAGGAGTATGCTATTCCTCTGAAACCATATTTCAATGAGAATGAAATCCTCTCCACCTTTATCCATCTTTGTCATGTTAGGGAGAACATATCAATGGAAGGGGGGGTCATAGGATAGCACAAGGCTTAAACAGTCACAACCCTGTTTATTTTTAAAATTGTAAGTACCGGTACCTAATAAATGACCCTAAAATAGATCGTTTTACCGAAGAAATGTAAAGAAAACCGCTGGACAGCTGCACGGTTGCACGGTGAAGATCTTCGATCTCTGGTGACCAGTTCCAGACTCCGGACATCGCCTGTTTATGTCCGCCACACTGCCCTTCCTTGTAGGCTTGAAAATAAAAATCATAAAAGGCCGCAGTCCACGGACCACCAAGGTCCACTACAGTCTACAACGGTCCACCACGGTCCAGCAGGGTCCACTGCGGTCCACCACGGTCCACTACACTCTACAATGGTCCACCACGGTCCACCACTGTCCACCACAGTTTACAACAGTCCACCACGGTCCACCATGGTCCACTGCTGTCCACCACGGTCCACTACAACCTACAACTTTTTTTTTTTTTTTTTTTTTTTCGGTTTCCGGGTTACAGGCAGGGCGCGTGGAGTGGCTCTCTGCGGATACAACTATCTTAAATTACTTAAAAAGTTGATTTTCCCCAAAAAGAGAGCTGACCATGCCCCCTAAGAAATCCCAGGAATATGAAGAGCTCAAAAAAGCTATCGATAGCAGCATTCAAGAAACGCTTAAATCTTTTATGGATCAGGTGTCGGCTAAGCTGACGCCGCTAATGGAGATGTTGGAAGAGTTCCGAAGATTTCGGGCTCAAGACGAGCAACGAGAAAACCGGGTCGACATTCTGGAGAAAAGACTGGACGATGTGGAACAGCAAGTAAGGATGAACAATGTCATTCTCACTGGATTACCAATCAAGCCTGGAGTGAAGCTGAACGCAGGAGCTAGCACTGCTAATGCTAATGCTAGCGCTAGCGTAGCTAGCAGTGCTAATACGGAGCGTGGCGCAGGGTCTCTTGATCAGCAAATACATTCATTACTCACATCTAAAGGGATTTCCCTGGATCTCAATACCATCGAGACCTGTCACCTGCTTCCCAGGAGAAAGGAGACAGATAAACCAGCGATCCTCATCAGGTTTGTGAATCACAAACACAAGCTAGCTCTGATGAAGCAACGTAAAAACCTCAAAGGATCGGCTGTTTATCTAAACGATCATCTGACCAGGAGGAATGCTGAAATCTCCAAACATGCACGGCTTCTCAGGAAGCAGAAGAAGATTGAGAACACTTGGGTTAAAGGCTGCAGGATTTACGTCAAACCACTCGGTCCACCGGACTGGTCCAAGGTTCTGGTTGTGAACACCATGAGCGACTTTGAGAAGTGCTTGTTTACAATTGTCTAAAACAACATGGAGTAATAAACCAAAGAGTCAAATAATTTCAAGAAATATGACACCTGTATTCATCACTTTCTCCATACGTCTGACGTCACCTGAATCAACAGCAGAGAGTTCTGACCTGCAGACAACTTGACCTCAACTTTCACCGAGCTGATATCAGCTGAAGAAGGATATATGGACCTGAATCTAATGTCTGCAGACATAACATGGAAGAGACTACAAACTGTTTTGAACCCAGAAGATCAGCTGTTTTTTCAGCAGAAGATATGCCAACCTTGGATAATTGACAGAATATGGACCCTTTTATTTTTTTTTTTTTTTTTTTTCTTTTTTGTTTTTGTTTGATTTTTTTTCTCTCCCTTACAGCATTACCTTATTAAATATAAAAAAAAAATAAAAAAAATAAAAAAATGATGATTAATAATAATAATAATAAGTTAATGATATTACTTCACTTGCTCCAAAAATTGATAAATTGATTCAAAAATCTTTCCTAATGTAACATAATTTTGCACATGTTTTTAACTTTTGATACTTGATGAAAGTTTACTATGAAAATCTCTGAAACAGTGTTGTCTATTTTACTGATATAGTATTATGTTCTAATCATATGAATGACTTTTATGAGTAACATATATTTTAGATAACTGATCTGCATTTGCCATGTTGACTTCTAAAATAGTTATTTTTAACATAATAATTAAGTAATTCATCTTTGTCATGTGCCTTATCGATACCTTATGATTCTTAATTCTGTCTGATAAAAACTGGGAACCGGATATTGATAATTCATGTAATAAAATGGTTATAGTATAACGGGGTGGAATTATATAAGTTCGCTTCCTTCCACTCCCTTTCAAGCAATAATTATTAATATGCCTAATTATCCTAAGTTTGATTAGTTATTGTATGAATGTAAAACTGCAGATTGTATTGCTTTTGTGTATTGTTCCTACTTGATTGCTTGAAATAAACCATTTCAAATCAAAACAACGGTCCACCACGGTCCACCATGGTCCACTGCGGTCCACCATGGTCCACTACAGTCTACAACGGTCCACCACGGTCCACTGCGGTCCACCACGGTCCACTGCAGTCCACCACAGTCCACTACAGTCTACAACAGTCCACCACGGTCCACCATGGTCCACTATAGTCTACAACGATCCACCATTGTCCACCACGGTCCACTGCAGTCAACCACTGTCCACTACAGTCTACAACAGTCCACCGCGGTCCACCATGGTCCACTGCGGTCCACCACGGTCCACTACAACCTACAACGGTCCACCACGGTCCACCATGGTCCACTGCGGTCCACCATGGTCCACTACAGTCTACAACGGTCCACCACGGTCCACTGCGGTCCACCACGGTCCACTTCAGTCCACCACAGTCCACTACAGTCTACAACAGTCCACCACGGTCCACCATGGTCCACTATAGTCTACAACGATCCACCATTGTCCACCACGGTCCACTGCAGTCAACCACTGTCCACTACAGTCTACAACAGTCCACCGCGGTCCACCATGGTCCACTGCGGTCCACCACGGTCCACTGCGGTCCACCACGGTCCACTACAGTCTACAACTGTCCACCATGGTCCACTCCAGTCTACATCGGTCCACCATGTTTCACCATGGTCCACTACAGTCTACAACGGACCACCATGTACCACCATGGTCCACTGTGGTCCACCACAGTCTACTACAGTATACAACGGTCCACCACGGACCACCATGGTCCACCACGGTCCACCATGGTGCACTGCAGTCCACCAGAGTCTACTACAGTCTACAACTGTCCACCATGGTCCACTCCAGTCTACATCGGTCCACCATGTTTCACCATGGTCCACTGCGGTCCACTACAGTCTACAACTGACCACCATGTACCACCATGGTCCACTGTGGTCCACCACGGTCCACTACAGTCTACAACAGTCCACCACGGTCCACCATGGTCCACTGCGGTCCACCACGGTCTACTACAGTATACAACGGTCCACCACGGTCCACCATGGTCCACCACAGTCTACCACGTTCCACCATGGTCCACTGCGGTCCACCACGGTCCACTACAGTCTACAACAGTCCACCACGGTCCACCATGGTCCACTGCGGTCCACCACGGTCCACTACAGTCTACAACGGTCCACCACGGTCCACTGTGGTCCACCACGGTCCACTGCAGTTCACCACGGTCCACTACAGTCTACAATAGTCCACCACGGTCCACCATGGTCCACTGCGGTCCACCACGGTCCACTACAGGCTACAACGGTCCACTGCGGTCCACCACGGTCCACTACAGTCTACAACTGTCCACCATGGTCCACTACAGTCTACAACGGTCCACCATGGTCCACTACAGTCTACAACGATCCACCATTGTCCACCACGGTCCACTGCAGTCCACCACTGTCCACTACAGTCTACAACAGTCCACCACGGTCCACCATGGTCCACTGCGGTCCACTACAGTCTACAACGGACCACCACGTACCATCATGGTCCACTGTGGTCCACCACGGTCTACTACAGTAAACAACGGTCCACCACAGACCATCACGGTCCACCATGGTCCACTGCGGTCCACTGCGGTCCACCACAGTCTACTACAGTATACAACGGTCCACCACGGTCCACCACAGTCTACATCGGTCCACTACGTTCCACCATGGTCCACTGCGGTCCACTACGGTCTACTACAGTATACAACGGTCCACGACAGACCACAATGGTCCACCACAGTCTACCACGGTCCACTACAGTCTACAACGGTCCACCATGTTTCACCATGGTCCACTGCGGTCTACTACAGTCTACAACGGACCACCACGTACCACCATGGTCCACTGTGGTCCACCACGGTCTACTACAGTATACAACGGTCCACCACGGACCATCACGGTCCACCACCCTCCACCACGTTCCACCACGGTCTACCATGGTCCACTGCGGTCCACCACAGTCTACTACAGTATACAACGGTCCACCACAGTCTACAACGGTCCACCATGTTCCACCATGGTCCACTGTGGTCCACTAGGGTCTACTACAGTATACAACGGTCCACCACGGACCACCATGGTTCACCACAGTCCACCACGTTCCACCATGGTCCACTGCGGTCCACCACAGTCTACTACAGTATACAACGGTCCACCACGGACCACCATGGTCCACTGCCGTCCACCACGGTCCACTACAGTCTACAACGGTCCACCATGTTTCACCATGGTCCACTGCGGTCCACTACAGTCTACAACGGACCACCACGTACCACCATGGTCCACTGTGGTCCACCACGGTCTACTGCAGTATACAACCGTCCACCACGGACCATCACGGTCCACCACCGTCCACCACGTTCCACCACGGTCCACCATGGTCCACTGCGGTCCACCACAGTCTACTACAGTATACAACGGTCCACCACGGACCACCATGGTCCACCACGGTCCACCATGGTGCACTGCAGTCCACCAGAGTCTACTACAGTATACAACGGTCCACTACGGACCACCATGGTCCACCACGGTCCACCACGGTCCACTGCGGTCCACCACGGTCCACTACAACCTACAACGGTCCACCACGGTCCACCACAGTCCACCATGGTCCACCATGGTCCACTACAGTCTACAATGGTTCACTGCGGTCCACCACGTTCCACTACAGTCTACAACGGTCCTTCACGGTCCACCATAGTCCCCTGCAGTCCACCATGGTCCACCATGGTCTACTGTGGTTCCACCATGGACCACCATGGTCGGTCCATCCAGCCGAAGCAACAAATATGGATCCCTGCTGAACCCAAGTGGCTACGATGTTTCTGTTGAGCTTCACTTTCTGATGCCCAATAGACATGAAGCCCGTTGAGACAATTGTTTTGCAATATTGGATTGTCAGGAGCAGAGCAGCATCAGTCATTTATAATTTCTTCAGACCTGCATCCACATGCCTGAACATCCCATTTTGGGTTCTAATACCACAGTAATTCACTCTGGGGGCTTGTAACTGTGTGTAGAAGAGGGTTAACTCAAAAAACAGCCCTAGCCTCAAGAGGTTTATGACAGTATGTTTAACTCAATTAAAAGGGAAAAACTCCCATTACATATGAAATCACATTATATCTGATAATATGCCAGCAGTTGTATTTAACATGAGAGGGGAAAAAAGACGCTTATCTATCAATGTTATGATGTGTTGTTTAAAAAATGTGTATATAAAGGCTACAATAAGACATGTTATTTTTTATATGACATATTAGGACCACAGAAATAACGTATTCGAACTTGGAGTGCTGTGGCTCTGACTGCTGTGGGTCTTTGTTTTCCTGGTCTGAGCTGGAATCTGTCTGAAAACTGTACAGCCTGATAGCTCTGCTATTGCTCAGTATTCTTGATGCACCAATGATGTTAGGCTGGGGTTGTGAGGGGCTGTAAGCTAGCGGACGACAGCCTGAACAAAGGGATGATGGGATATCAGCGTGGGCTTACTTCTGCGCCAATGTCAGCAATGTCCTAGAAAATGACACAGGTTCTCTGATTTTGCCTAAAAGCAGCAGCATCATAATGAAAAAATCACTGAGAAGACTTTGAAAATCCATCAAAAGATGATCTTCAGGACCTGACTTACACTGTAAAGACAGGTGAGTGTTTGCATACTTTCTTAACTAAATGTCATTTTGTCTCAAATATCACAAAGATGTAGTTCAACCCTCCCCAGCATTGCTTCCGATACATTTTGCTCCAACCCAATTGCTGGTAATAACTTTTCACAACAGAAGTTGCTTAAAAATCTAAACAAAATCCAGCAAAGAAAAATGTAAATTTAACAATAAAGTGGATTTTTGGAGCAGTTCTTCAATTAGGTACGAGTGGTTTGTGGATTGTGTAAAGAAATACTTCAACTATATGATACATTTTTATGAAGCATTTTTTAAGGACAAGACTTCAAATGAATAATTGATTGACTACTGACTGCAGGTTGAAATCCTTTATTAGGAGTTTATAATGAAAAGTCATATTTTATGATTCTCATTGTATCTCCTATAAACATTTCTTCTCATTCTTCTGCCTCCTTTGCCTAAAACAGAAAAGAAATACATGAAGGAACTTTGGTTCTGACCATAAGCAGTGAGGTCCAGTCATTCTTCAGAGTTTTGATTGATTTCAGTACATTTGAAGTTGGAAGTCAAACATTAGATAGATTCATGAGATAAACTTGGTGGTTAAACACATCAGGGTTACTTACTTTCCCAATTTCCCGGCTCTTAGCCCTCAGTTTGTTGACCTGCGATTCAGCGATGTCAGCGCGCTCCTGGGCTTCTTCCAGCTCATGCTGCACTTTCCTGTACCTGGTCAGGTGAGTGTTGGCCTGCTCCTCCTGAGAGGAAGTACGGTAAAGGTGGGATACAGAACGTCAGCTCCATCAAGCAGATTTCAACAGAAAAGAAATATGTGTGTGTTAATACTGCAGCAGCAGGAACATGAGCTGAAACCAACGTACAGCCTCCTCAGCCTGTCGCTTGTAGGCCTTCACTTTCAACTGCAGTTTGTCCACCAGATCCTGAAGTCTGGCAACGTTCTTCTTGTCCTCCTCCGTCTGGATTTGGAATTGATAAAGCCTTTTTATTTTGTACATCTTTAACGATGGCTTAAAAGAGAAGAAGTCTGCTTCTTACCTGGTAGGTGAGCTCTTTTACTCTTCTCTCATATTTCCGGACGCCTTTAATTGCATCTGCTCCTCTGCGCTGCTCAGATTCCACTTCACTCTCGAGCTCACGCACCTAGCAGAACACAGGACAGCCATGACCCCCCACTCCTGAATAGAGGCTGTGACTAGCAAAACTGACATCACTAAACAAAGATGTGTTTTTACCCGAGCCTCCAGTTTCTGGAGCTGTTTCTTGCCCCCTTTCATGGCCAGATTTTCAGCTTCATCAAGGCGGTGCTGCAAGTCCTTCACAGTCACCTCCAGGTTCTTCTTCATCCTCTCCAAATGAGCACTGGTGTCCTGCTCCTTCTTTAGCTCTTCTGCCATCATGGCAGCCTGAAACATCAATGATTGCTCTCATTGATCAGACCTGCTGCTATTTTGCTGAAACAAGTCTTTGTCACACAGATGAGGGAACAGGTGACTCACGTCAGTGATTGCCTTCTTTGCTTTGTCTTCAGCATTTCTTGCTTCCTGGACAGCATCTTCCACCTCGCCTTGAATCTGAACCAGGTCAGCCTCCAGCTTCTTCTTGGTGTTGATGAGGCTGGTGTTCTGTCAGAAGATGGGTGTTAGTTCAGCTTTTCGGACTGAACCTTCATCGTCTGTGCTTTTGTGATGGTCACCTGAGAGTGCAGCAGTCCCACACGCTCACTGGCATCAACAAGCTCCTGTTCAGCCACTTTGCGGCTCCTCTCAGTCTGCTCCAGAGCAGCTCTCAGCTCCTCAATCTCAGCCATCATCAGGTTGTTCCTGCGCTCCACCATTGCAACCTGCTCTCTCATGTCTTCTTGGCCTCTGATGGCATCATCAAGATGGAGCTGGGTGTCCTACGGTGAAGATATAACCAGACGTTTCATGTTCGGCTCCTTTGCATATCGGAAGGCTGCGTGAGAAATCCTCTAAGTGCAGTACCTTGAGGTGTCCCTGCACATTTCTCAGCTGTTTCTGGGCTTCGGCGGCCTGCCGGTTGGCGTGGCTGAGTTGAATTTCCATCTCGTTGAGGTCTCCTTCCATCTTCTTCTTGATTCTCAAGGCATCATTCCTGCTCCTGACTTCAGCATCCAGAGAGCTCTGCATGGACTCAATCACCCTCTGGCTGTTCCTCTTGATCTGCTCGATCTCCTCGTCCTTTTCTGCAAGTTTCCTGTCGATTTCACCCTTAACTTGGGTGAGTTCAAGCTGAACACGGAGAATCTTGGACTCCTCGTGCTCCAGCGTAGCCTGTCAAGGCGTGAGACTATCAACAATAGCAAAGTGTACCTCCAAAAACATGATTTTACTTGTTAAGATATGGTTGCATTTATTCTCATTCAAATGTTTTCTTTTTTTAGGTTTCTTTTAGATCTCACCAATGCAGAGCGGCTGTCACTGAGGGTAAACTGGATAAGTGGAATTCAGCTTTACCTCTGCCTCCTCCAGAGCAGTCTGAATTTCTGACTTCTCACTTTCCACAGCCTTCTTCCCCTTTTCCAGCTCATGGATTGTCTTACCAGTCTCACCAAGTTGTTCAGTCAGATCTGAGATCTCCTCTGTTGAAGCAAACATCAATGCCAGGATGACAAACATGTTAAATATTGGGATGTTTTAGAAGATAGAAGATAGACTTTGTCCTTGAGCATTGTTAAGTGGCTTACGCTGCAGGTTTTTGTTTTCCCTTTTCAGTGTCTCTAGTTGGTCCAGGGCTTCTTCATACGAGTTCTTCATTTTGAACAGCTCTGTGCTGAGCGAGCGAGCTTCCTTCTGAGCTCCTTCCAGCTCTGCCTGGCTCTCCTCGTACTTCTGTTTCCATTCTGCAAGAACCTGAGAGCGCAGCAGCCTGATAAGTATTTTGACAGCAAATATCGTGGTGAAGCATCACGGCCAAGCTGTACCTTATCAAAGTTTCTCTGCTTCTTGTCCAGGCTGGCAGCCAGAGCATTAGCTCTCTCCACATCGATCATCAGGTCCTCCACTTCAGCCTGAAGCCTCTGTTTAGTCTTTTCTAGAGAGGCGCATTTTGCATTCACAGCCTCAATGCATTCCTCAGCATCCTGAAGACGCTGGGCCAGCTTTTTCCTGTGAAAGTAGAGATATTCTACTATGTTTTTAGTGTGCTGTACCTCAAAGGGATCAGAAGCAGACAAAAGTCAAACTTAGACTGACTTTGCATCCTCCAGCTCCTCAGTGCGCTGAATGGCATCTGTCTCATATTTGGTTCTCCATTGAGCCACCTCACTGTTCGCCTTGGACATGGCGCGCTGCAGCTCAGCTTTAGCCTCCTGCTCCTCCTCATACTGCTCTCTGAGCAGATCACAGTCATGACGAGCTGACTGGACAGCATGAGCCAGAGCGTTCTTAGCCTACAAGCCAAACGAGAGTCCCAGTTTAACACTGATAGTCCTCTGAGCCTTTGCTTTCCTTTTTGTGTTTGTGTTTCTCACAACTTTTACCTTCACTTCCTCCTCGATGTGCCTCTTCAACTCTTCAATCTGCTGAGTAAAAGCCTGCTTTCCTCTGGTCAGTTGAGACACGAGCGCTTCCTTCTCCTCCAGCTGTCGGCTAATTTCTCCTGTTTGATGCAATTGTGACTTTAGATTTGAAAAAAAAAAAAACAAAAACAAACATTTGGAAGATCCTAATAGGAAAGTGAAGTCTGTACCATTTTCAGTCTGAAGTCGAGCCTTTTGTCCACTGATGTCATTTAATTGACGAACGTTCTCATCGTTCTTGGATTTCAGCTCACTCAGCTGATCCTCCAAGGTCCTGCACATTTTCTCCAGGTTACCCTGAAATACAAAGAAAGTTTAGAATACAACAGAACTACAGTTCTGTTTACCTGAAGGAAAACTCTGTTGTTGTCACCTTTGCCTTGGCAATAGCCTCCATGTTGCTGCTGAGGTCATCAATCTCCATCTTGTATTCACTTTTTTCTTTCTCCAGCTTCTGTTTGACTCTCTGGAGGTTGTCGATCTGCTCTCCCAGCTCGGCCACACTGTCAGCCTGCTTCTTGCGGAGAGCCGCTGCCGTGGCTTCGTGCTGTAGGGTGGCCTCTTCAAGATCCCGCCGCAGCTTCTGAAACTCAGCCTCGCGCTTCTTGTTCATCTCGATCTGAGCTGCAGTTGCTCCTCCAGCTTCTTCTAGGCGCTCGCTGATCTCCTCCAGTTCTCTAGAGAGATCCGACCTCTGCTTCTCCACTTTGGCCCGAGCAGCTCGCTCTGCTTCGATCTCTTCCTCCAGCTCCTCAATGCGAGCCTAAAATCAAAACACCTCAGTCATCATGACTCTAAGTTAAACCTGCTCTCAGCAAGCCAAAGCATCTAATGTACCTGAAGCTCCTTTATCTTCTTCTGTAGCTGAATTCCCAGAGACTGCTCGTCCTCGATCTTGCTCAGGAGCTGGCTTGTCTCAAAGTCTTTTCTGGAGGAGAAGAGGGGTTCCAGTCTTATTTAAGAGCTTCTGTTTCTGCGATCAACTATTCTGGCTGCGATCTACTATAACTAACTATACTAATCAAACTTCTTTTCTTACTTCTTAATTTTCTCCTCAGACTGCTGCTTGTCATTTTCCAGGTCCATTATGGATTCCTGGGCCAGTTTCAGATCTCCTTCAAGCTTCCTTTTAGCTCGCTCAAGGTCCATGCGGAGCTTCTTTTCTTGCTCCAAAGAACCTTCAAGCTGTTGGGAGAAATCCAAATCCACAAATGGGTTTACGGGTTTACTAACATATAGATGACACTCAGAAGTTCTAAGACTCACATCATCCACTTGTTGCTCCAGCTTGGTCTTGGCCTTTGTCAGAGTGTTGACTTTGTCTTCTTCTGCCTGCAGATCATCCAGGGTCTGCTGATGGGCCTCTTGGAGGGCCTTCTTCTCTTTTGTCAGTTTGGCAATGGTCTCATCCTGAGAAGCCATTTCCTCTGTGAGGTTCTTGACCTGAAGAAGTTAACACAAACAGATGTTTATGGTGGTTTTCTCTAGAGAAAAATAAGAAAAATTTTCATCAAAGATGAGATTCAAACCTTGTTCTCAGTGGCATGTTTCTCCTTTTCCACTTTGGCCAGAGTGAGCTCCAAGTCATCAATGTCCTTCTTTAACTCGGAGCACTCGTCCTCCAGCTTTCTCTTCTTTGCAGTCAGCTCAGCATTGATCTCCTCCTCATCCTCCAGTCTCTCTGCAGTCTCTTTGAGCTTTGCCTCCAGCTGTATTTTGGCTTTAATGAGCCCCTCACACCTCTCCTCTGCATCAGCCAGATTCTCACCCTCCTACAGTTAAATGCAAGGATGTTTCTTTATTAATTCAGTTTTATTATAGATAATAAAAACCCCAATATTGGAGCATTGTTCAGACAAACTCACAGACTGCACTTGTAACAGCAGGTCATTCTTCTCCTGGAGCAGAGAAACCATCTTCTCCTCCAGTTCTTTCTTCTTAGCCAGAGCCTTTGCTAGATCTTCTTTAGTCTTCTCAAATGTTTCTTTCATCTGAGCCATTTCTTTCTCAGTCTCTGCGCTCTTCAGCAGAGGCTTGATCTTGAAATACAGTTTCATCCATGGCCAGGTTTTGACATTCATGAAAGCGCGGATGTTGTACTGGATGGTGTAAATCGCATCTCTGGGGGCACACAAGGAAAAGAAAACAGAATTAGGCTGACGGTCAAATATAGACCACATCATCAGAGACTTGGATGCATCACCGTCTCTCCATCATCTTGACAAACTCGCGTCTCATAAGAAATCCTCTGCAGAGAGCCTGAGTCATTGTGACCAGCTCTGCCAGTTTCTCATCTCTCATCTCTTCTAGAGTTCCAAGCAAACCAGCTTTGAAGAACACCTGAGGATCAATATAAACATGTTTACACAATAATTCTTTATTGCGGTTTTGCTTTACTTACATAGAGATTACAGTTTCTATGTCAGCATTATGAATTTACCTTTGTGTGTCCAAACTTGTACTGGGTGTGGTCAACATCAATAGAGCCCAAGAGTTTCTCTGAGGCCTTTTTGTTGTCAATAAATTGTCCCTCAGGAATGACGCTGGCATTCAATACTTTGTATCTAAAAGGGAAGATTGTATTCATTCAATTGAACTCATTCAGCAGTTTAAGTCAGTCCCTAAATGAAAAGGTTTTGCTACCTCTGCTTAAAGTCACCGTAGAGGATTCTACTGGGGAAGCCTTTCCTACAGATCCGGATGCCCTCCAGTACGCCGTTACACCTTAGTTGGTGGATGACCAGGAAGTTCTCCATGAGACCTTAAAGACAATCTCACATCAACCTTAGTGAATTTTTGAAGCAGTTTCCTTTGCCTGAATCAGAAAGAAATTATTAATATTATGATTCAAACCTGGAGTCTTTGATTCATTTGGAATCAAACAGCGCACAAAATGTGGATGAGTGCTCCTCAAGTTAGTCATCAGCTTGCCCAGATTCTCCTGTAGAAGTGAATAAAATGAGCTAATAAAGCTTTTAGTTCATCCCAAACATGCTGAAAACTATCCTTAGAGCTTACCCTGAACAATGCAGACACTGTCTGGAATGAGCCACCCTTCTTCTTTCCACCTTTCTTTCCACCTCCACTCTCAGCTGTGGGCCACAAAAGCAAAAAACACATTTAACTCACCAACTGATCAAACAGAAAACAAGACAGAAACTTCAAAGCACAGACCATCAGCAGAGGCATGTGTTGCATAAAGGTGAGCCAGGAGTTTGGTTGAAGCCTTCTGGTAGAGCTGGACCACAGAGTCGTTCAGAGGGTCCTTGTTCTTGTCAAGCCAGCCAAGAACATTATAGTCAACAGTGCCAGCATAGTGGACCAGAGAGAAATGGGCCTCAGCTTTGCCTTTGGCTGGTTTAGGTTTCTGGAATGGAGCACTTTTCCCCAAATGCTGGTCATACAGTTTGCTCTTGAAGGTCATGTCTGTTGCCTTCGGGAACATACACTCCTCTTCCAGGATGGAGAAGATGCCCATTGGCTGCAAAGATCAAATGACTTTTAACAGCAGAAGTTTGACTTTCTGTACGTTTTATTGTCTGTGGGGTCTTTACCTTCTCAATAAGCTCAATGCAAGCAGCCAAGTCCATGCCAAAGTCAATGAACTCCCATTCAATTCCCTCTTTCTTATACTCTTCTTGCTCCAGGACGAACATGTGATGGTTGAAGAACTGTTGCAGTTTTTCGTTGGTGAAGTTGATGCACAGCTGCTCCAAACTGTTGAACTGAAAGAAAAAAAAACATTTGACTGTTTATGGCTTTGAAAAGACTTGAATGCAACCAAACAGTAACAAAACATTCTAGACATGTTGTTTATGACCATTGTACATTTTTACATACACATGAAAGTAATGGATGGTCACACTCACATCAAAGATTTCAAAGCCAGCAATGTCCAAGACACCAATGAAGAAGCTTCTGGGCTGCTTGGTATCCAGCATCTCATTGATTCTGACGACCATCCACAAAAACATTTTCTCATAGACAGACTTGCAGAGAGCCGACACAGAGTTGTTGACCTTCAATGAAATGGTCAAAAGGGAAAGATTATTGGGTAATCAGGGTTTAGAGTGGGGCAAAAAAGTATTTACTCAGCCACCAACTGTGCAGGTGCTCCTACATAAAAAGATGAGAAAAATCTGTGATTTTTATCAAAGGACAATTACATTGTCTGATTGTGTTGGCTATGACATCAGTCAAACATTTTCTGTAAGTCTTCACAAGGTTTTTACAAACTGTCGCTGGTATTTTGGCCCATTCCTCCATGCAGATCTCCTCGACAGCAGTGATGTTTTGGAACTGTCTCTGGGCAACACAGACTTTCAACTCCCTCCAAGGATTTTCTATGGGGACTGGCTAGGCCACTACAGCACTTTAAAATGCTTCTTATGCAGCCACTCCTTTGTTACCCAGTTAGTGTGTTTGGGATTTTTGTCATGCTGAAAGACCCAGCCACGTTTCATCTTCAATGCTGATTGAAGGAGGTTTTCACTCAAAATCTGACCATACGTGGCCCCATTCATTCTTTCCTCTACACGGATCAGTCGTCCTGGTCCCTTTGCTGAAAAACAGCCCCAAAGCATGATGCTTCCACCCCCATGCTTTACAATAGGTCTGGAGTTCTTTGGATGCAACTCAGCATTCTTTCTCCCCCAAACAAGATGAGTAAAGTTGTTACAAAAAGTTATATTCTGGTTTCATCTCACCATAGGACATTCTCCCAATCCTCTTCTGGATCATCTAAATGCTCTCTAGCAGACTATAGACGGACCTGCACATGTACTGGCTTTAGCAGGGGACATGTCTGGCCCTGCAGGGTTTGAGTCCCTGGTGATGTAGTGAGTTACTGATGGTAGCCTTTGTTACTTTGGTCCCAGCTCTCTGCAGGTCATTCACTAGGTCTCCTGTGTGGTTCTGGGATTTTTGCTCACCGTTCTTGTGATCATTCTGACACCACGGGGTGAGATCTTGGATTGTTTTTTCTCATTTTGTCACTCATAGTTGAGGTATTCCTAAAATAAAAATTACAGACCTCTCTTCCCTTTTTAAGTGGGAGAACTTGCACAGTTGGTGGCTGACTAGAATTTTACCACACTGTACCCTGAGAGGTGAGGCTATCAAATGTCTCATGATTCAGAACATTAGGTTTCAGGAGAACATTTCACCTGTGGGACAGTTTGACCCTTTGTCACAAACTCATTTCCCACTTTGACTCTTGGGTAGCACAGAGCCTTCAGCAAATCAGCTGAGTTCAAGCCCATCAGGTATGCAATTTTGTCTGCAACTGAAAAAAAAAAGAAAAACTGGTTCATTTTAAAGCTCCTGCTTAAGCCAGAATCCTTCAATTTGATCCTTGTCAAAAAAGTGTAAAATACCTTCAGTGCCATCAGGCTCAGCCTGCTCCTCTCGCTGCTTCTGCTTAAACTTCATGTTCCCATGATGCATCACAGCTCCAGTCAGCTTGTAAATGCTGATCTTCTCCTCTGCAGTGAATCCCAGGATGTCGATGGCAGTCTTTGTGTCACCAGAAAGAACAAATCTACAGTTTTCATTAAGTTTCACAGACTGTGCATGCTCTCTGGCCTTTCAACAAGTCCTTACATCAGTTGCAATGAATTCTTCAATATCATTGATACTTTTGACTGTGATTTCCCCATGGCTGATCATGGGATAGTCATACGGGTTGGTGGTGATGAGGAGTGCCTCTAAAGTAAGAAAATCAAATTTTCCAATATTAATACATCGTTTTTACACAAAGAATGTGTTGCTGCATTTCTGTAAACTGTAGTTGGAAGCTGACAAATGAAGTCACAAATCTCCCACCTATTAGCTCTGGTTTGTGTCCTGTTGTGAGCTGGTAGAAGATGTGGTAGCTCCTCTCAGCAGACAGCTGGAATGTCACTCGAGACTTCTCCAGCAGATCTATTTGGATTCAATTTGAGGCATTTCAAGTGAGAAAACACCATTTATTTTATGCACAACTTTAGAAATCTCTGAAAAAACTCTTACATGTTTCAATGTCTGCAGAGGCAAGCTTTCCAGTTGACCCAAAATGAATTCTGATAAATTTACCCTTAAAAGGAGAAACAGGAGTAACAGAGAAATAAATATCTGATATGTTTGTGGCTTTGAAAAAAGCAACAATTTCAAATTAAAAGGTAAAAAGTGACTCACAAATCTTGAGGAATTGTCATTTCTCACAGTCTTGGCGTTGCCATAAGCTTCCAGCAGTGGGTTTGCTGCAATGATCTGATCTTCCAGTGTCCCCTGCAGGAGAAATTACTTTATCAGCAATAGTTTTAGGAGGTTTTTTATTTTATGTCGCTTTTGAATTAACTTGACTTACCTGCATTTTGCCAGGAACAGGCTCAGATTTTTTACCTCCACCTGCTGCGATTGTCGCAAAGTACTGGATGACACGTTTGGTGTTGACAGTTTTTCCTGCTCCAGATTCTCCGCTGGGTTAGAGAGTGTTAAGATTAAAAAATAATAATAACAGTAACATAATGTTTAATGCTTTTCAGACACAATCTATTTAATAAACTTGGTTTGTCTCTTACGTAATCAGGATGGACTGGTTTTCTCTGTCTGTGAGAAAAAGAAATGTTGCTAAATAGTTATGTTTTGATCCTAAAGTTTGGCTGCTGTTCTTCCAACGACATAGAAATAGTTGGTACCTTGGAGCATGAACTGATAGGCATTATCAGAGATGGAGAAGATGTGGGGCGGAGCTTCAATCCTCTTCTTTCCTCTGTACGCTGCGACGACAGATGAATCATACACTGGCAGCCACTTGTAGGGGTTTACAGTGACGCAGAATAACCCTGAGTAGGTCTGTAGAGTCACAGATGATAAGTTGTAGAGCACATTTTTTAACAGTTCTCTGGACTTAAAGCAGTACTTCTCAATTATTTTTTGCCAGGCCCCCCCTAGGAAAAAGAAAATGTTTAAAATTTCAAATCATATAACATTTATTTAGCCACAGAAACCCTGTTCTAGTCTAAAACAGAAAAGAAGCTTAAAGTGCCTGAAATAAAAAAAAAATCTGTCAGTCCTTATTTAATCTTATTTAAGAAATATTTTGACCAACGGAACCATTTGATGCTGAGAAAAATTATTCAATAATAATAAATGTAAATTGATTTGAAACATTAGCAGCAGCACCAGTATATTTAACATTTTTAGTATGAAGAAATAGATAAAAACATTGAGCTGATTTTTTTTTTCGAAATGATGGATTGTTTTTTTATGATCTCATAAAGTGCAGCTGTTTTCCTTCATTACCTGTTGTCTTTATGTCAAATACTGACACCAACTAAACAACAGGCAGACGTAAAAAATACATTTATATGGAAAATAAAGACGCGTCATCAAAATGTCCACAAAAGTTAGTAAGAATGACATTATTAGCATGAGCTGAGTCATCTAAAGGCACGAGATGATCCAGGTGTTGGGCAACAGACAGCGCTTGCAGCCCCTCCGCGTGCTCCAGTTCCCCTGGCAACCAGAGCCCACACCACCCCTCCCCTTTCGTTCTCACACACGCAGTCGCGTGTGACAGAGACAGGAGCGCGCGGCTGCAGATACGGGAATTCACAGGTTTCAGGCTGTAAACTCTGTGATTTAACAGACAATAGGAAGCAAATAGAGGCGCAGATTTTTTTCCAAGCACTGAGCTGCTGTCACTGCCGCCCCCACGTTAAATTTGCGCACCGGGCAATTGCAGTATTATCTGGGCCTAAAACCGTCACCACTGTGCGCCCCCCCTGGCATCGGGCGCGCCCCACTATTTGAGAAGCACTGATTCAAAGGCTCTGTAGTGAAGATCAGAAACAAACCCACATAGATCATCCATGCTGCATAACGCTCTTTGAGGTTATACAGCACAGCAGGCTCATTGAGGTGGGTCATCATGGCCATGTCCTCTATCTTGTCAAACTTTGGGGGGTTCATGGGGAAGATTTCATCTTCTTTCACTGTGAGGCTCTGACACAGAAAGATGATAGCATCTTTAAAAACACGTTCTTCATACAAACAGAAAATGCTTCATGTAGACAAAAAAAAAAGGATTGGCTTAATGTCTTTGGTGGTACTTAAAGATAAACTTTAAATAAAATAATAACAGATTTAAAATGTTTTAAAATCAATAGTAGCACATCATATGACTTCAACTGTATTGTGCATTTTAGGAAATGAATGTTTATCATTATCAGCAGCAAAAAAAGAGCAGTAAACATTGAGCTCCTACCTTTCCACACTGTGTCTCCACAGTGGCTTTGCCACCTTCCCTTTTGATCAGTTTTCCCTTGAGGTACATCTCATTGGGTTCAGACACATAAAATGCAGTTTTGGCATCAAATGGGGTGTTTTGAGCCTCAATTCTCTCTTTTTCTGGCTTGCGGAGGTAAATGGCCGCTGCGCCAAAACACTCCATCTCTGCGTCCCCACTCATGGTGATTCTTTACTGGAAAAGCAAGTCAAAAAGCGCGTGTAAACAAAAATAATTTGCTAAACCAGCAGTGAAAAAGATTGTTTAAAAGAAAGAAGGATGCGTTTATCAAGTTAAATCCTTCTTGATGGTGATGTATGGAATCTAAAGGTAAGATTTTACCAAGATAACAGGAGTGAAGGAAAAATGAATTAATATTGCCAATATGTTAATTATTTTAGAATGACTGTTCAAGGATGACTTCAGTGGTAAATATCCTACCTGACGTCAGGCTTTGACTTAAATAAACAAGATTATAAAAAAAGCAAACTTATGTTCGGATGAAAAGTACCTTCTTCTCTCTGTCCAGAAAAAAGGCCTTTGATGGTTTAAGGAGGGTTCTGAAAAAAACAAATCTGTTTAGATCACAAGTTGAATGATCGTTCTGTGATTCACAGTTCAATTAAACCCTTGAACACCAAAGGCCCGCCGGGGATGGCCATACCCATGTAAGTCACTCACTGACTGTAAGCCACTCACCTTGTTTGGTTGCCTGAAAGTCCTTGTGGGTGTTCTGCCCTCCTTCTTATATAGTGAGATCAGTCTTCCCCCCCACACAAATGACCTCCTTTATTTGGTCACATAGTTTTACCCTGTTTGCTTGAGTATTTTTGACACCCATCTGATCTCTGGCATCTTTTGTCACATTGACATCAAGCCCTGCTTACTTTTACTTTTCAAATATCAAGTTTCTTGAAAAAATAAATGTTAAATATTGTCAAATTTGATTATAACTACTTATAAGGAGAACTTTATTTTGATTGCTATTTTTAGCAGATTAACAGATGCAAATAAAAACAGGCAAACAAACCCAAAATAGTGTGTTTTTGTATTCTTGAACAGCATAAACTCCCTGTGTAAACAAAATTCCAACAGTTGTGCTTGCCCACTGCATTTCAGACATTGTTTTGCTTTCTACAAGGGGCTGCTCGTGGTGTTAAGGCGCTGCAGAGGACCTTTGTCAGGCATGGAGGAGCTCTCATGTGTCACTGGCATTCTGTCGCAGCAGCTTGCAATTCTTTCCTGTGACAAAGGAGCTGAATTAGGCTGACAGTTGCTAGCCTAAGAACTCGAAAATGAGGATAGCATGCTGTAGAAAACACATGAGGGTGCAGGTTTGGGAAATACCACCGTTAACTAGGTTACTTCTGTAGGGATAAAGAACAATAAGGAAAGGAAAAAATAATATTATAGCATTTAAACTTCCTTTGTCTTGTAATTTGTGAAAAAGGTGTCTTGGTATTATAACAAAGCGTTTAGGTTTGTTGCCACTACAGGCAAAGTTTTCCTAAAACATTCATTGATTTATGTCACTTCTCATGTTTTGGGAAAAAAACAATGAATGTGCCAACATAACTACTCTTTAAATATGTTACAGCCTAAAAACTATGAGCAAAGTGTTATAATACTGCAACACAAAAATACACTACTACACACAATCTAAAAAGAAAAAATCACTTGCACCTTTTGAATAACATTCAAGCCTGCTTAAGTGGTTATTTAACTCATTATATAGTTAGGTAAATGACTTGTCTGCAGGCCATTGATAATATTACCATTTAAACTTCACTAATAAGGGTAAGTTTATGGAAAACTATGACTTTATGCCAAATATTGCTATGCATGATTTTATTTCCAGCAGCAAACATAGTAGAAATGTTTTCCTCTCATGGATGGTCTCCAGTTTGGTGCACCAAACCTTCCATGTGCTGAAGTGCCCTTGATTATGGCCCTTAAATCCATGTCGACCTCAGTTTCCTCACAGGTGTGGAACAGGTGACAGTTGAAAAACCCAGCATTCTAATATGAAATGCACATCTGTGACATTTTTTTTATTATAATGATTATGAAGTTTTAACCAAAATCCCACAGCCTAAAAGTCTATAAAAGTCCTTTCATGTTTATCTGAAGCCTCTGTTTCCAAAATCTCCTCTAAGTGGTGTTTAACAATAAAGAAATGGTAAAAAGTGAATTTTTTCCAAATCGACACTTTTTGAACAATGTGTGGAATGACCAAACATATGTGTGAACCAGACCCTGCTGTTTAATAACATTACACACCAAAAAGAACTTTGATAAGACCATGAAAAATGCTTTGAATGACATTGTAATTTAAACCACATTGCAGCAGCACTGCTGTGGCTCAGAACTGATTTGATGCTAACACATGCAGATTGATAAATTTACTTACACAGCAAATAAAATGAAATGCCAGAAAGAAATTGTCATTTCACGCGTCATTTTCCAAATATGTGTGGCCAGTGCTGAACTTTTATCTTAGCCGCACGGACCCAGACAAAGGGTTCAATTTAGGATTATGGTTAAGCTACGTTCTCACCAAACGTGATTCTCGCGGCAGAGGCAGCTAGTTTTAATGTTAAGTCAATGGTACAGATGAGATCTGAGGTCCAGGGGCACGATCAGATCGACCGGTTTGGCGCAAACGATTGGCAGCAGCACAATTTGAGCTGCACACCGCAATTTGGTACCCGTCTGAACCATCTGAAGCAAATTGCCTAACAGAACCTGACCCGGCACTGGACAGTCTGATGGAGCGATCCCAATCACTATACCAGCTCCCGGGAGGTGAGCTGCAGCCAGACAGAAATGCGCTGTGGGATGGGGAGTCAGCCTGCTCAGTCCTCCTGAACTTTCTAATATTTTGCTTATTTTCATCAAGGCAATAACAAAAAGGTCCCCTGATTTTACTATTGTTTTCATTTTTACTCTCTCTGGTAAGTGCAGGACAGCCTTGGATGAACATTAAATGCGTGAGGGAAATTGCTGGTGATTACCTGGACCAAGTGTGTTCATTCAATTGGTATGTGGATACATCTGATCGAGCTAATCAGCAGCTAGCAGGGCTTGGAGAACAGGCAAGCTGATAGATCTCAAGGATCAGGAATAAGCAGCCCTGACCTATACCAGTCAAAAAGCATTTTTTTAGCTTTTAAGTGTATTGTAATGTTCATTTTCAGAAAAATAGACCTCACAGCGGCATTTTGATCTATTCATGCGTTTCTGAGTAATCCTCTAAATAACTGCTCTCTGAGCACCAGCCCCTCCCAACCCACAATAATGAGCTGGGGCGTCATTTATAAACGCTGCGTACACAAAAAAGAAGGCGTACGCCATTCTCTACGCAATAATTGAGATTTTTAAAAAGCAAAACTTGACGGGAAAATGTGCGGTCCTTCACGCAAGCTCTGACCCAGGCGTACGCACAAAAACGGGTGAAATGAGAAACGGCGACACCGTCGGCAGATGGAAGAAACACGAGAAAATGACAATACTGCCTCTCATAAATAACATGAAGACTTCACAAAGCAAGTCTTACAATTAACAGCCTACACGAACACCCGTTTGATCGATCAGCAGTGAAACAAACAAAAAAAATCAAACGAAAATTACAATAGAAATTCAAATGAACACATATTTGCAAAAAGAAAAGTGAAATATGTTCTGCAATATTGGCAAGTTGTGCAATTCATCCTCATGAATAATATAGTTAACAGAACGAAATAATGTACAAAACTGATTTTCTCGTCAATGTGTCCGTCTGGCGGAGCAGATATAGGTGCAATTAGACAGACAGACAGACAGACAGACAGACGTATTAATTGTCCACTGGGGAAAGTTGTTTTCATAGTAAAACATTTCTTCATAAGCTACGGAATTATGTTATTCATGCATATGCCTTTAGTTTGTTTTATGTTTGATTTCCCATTTCCACGTCGAATATTACCGACATCTGTAGCTTGTCAGATGCAATTAAATGGATGGAAATAAAACGCCCCACAATGCGTAATGACGCACAATGACTGATCTTGCGCTCTTAGAAGATGTGGCAAATTGAAGAATTTGGAGTGAACGCATCTTTAGACAGCAAGAAGACTTGCTGGCAAACGAGGACGAGTGGCTTATGAGCCGGTTCCCACTTCCTCCAGCCGTCCTGTTGGACCTCTGCAGGCTTCTGGGGGGGTGTCACCCAGTGCATCTGGTGCGTCGGTCCCCCTCCGCCTCAGTCACCACTCCACTTAAAAGGGATTCCCCAATATTTGCCGCCAGTCTCTCGTCAAGAGGGGGTCAGCCCCGGTGTCCCCTGTCCCTGGTTGCACTGTAAAATAGTTACTGTATTGCTGTAATTAACTAATTATTGTAAAAGCATTTCACAACTTTATTACAGTAAAATAAAATACAGTACATAGAAATTTTACTATATTTTATTTTACAGTTGTTCTATCCTAAAGTGAAAAACAGTCGTTTCTGTTTTCAGTAGTTATTGTAAATGTTCCTACAGTATTAGTGTCAGAAGTCAGAACTCTGTCTCTGCCTCTGGTCACCGGCTGGAACCATCTCCAGAGTTCTAACCACACTTTCCTTGATGCAGCACACATGACTCTTATTTACTCAACCAACCACAGCATGCTTAAGCACTGCACAGAGCTGAGCTCAATGCAAAGTCTTGTTTGTGCCACTCTGCCTTCATTACCGAGCGTTATATCTGTATCTGGTCTTCTCTCTTTCTGACTCTGTTTGCCTGCCGCCTGCCCCAACCCTCGCCTTGATCTTGACCATCCTGTCTCTCCTCTTATGATCTCATGGCTGTTATTGACCCCTGCCTGCCTGACCCTGATTTAGCTTTGTGGAGTTTTAGCTGAGCTAATAAACCTGCTGCATTAAGGCCCAGCTGTCTGCCTGTTCTTGTGACAGAATACTTTGTTAAACATGGATCCAGCAGCAGAAGTTCCTAGCTTGACGAACCCAGCGCGGTTGCTTCTTTGTTTCTGCAAATCAACAGCGACACATCTGCTACGACTCCTCCGGTCACTCAGTCATTATCGGCTGCAGGAGGCGGTGTGCTTGGATCAACGCTTGCACACGCACTGGGTTCCGAGAATGGCACAAATTGCACAAATTCAACAGAGACCCTGAGCAATTCCTACAGTACCACCAGAGGTTGGTACTGTAGGAATGATCATGTGCGGTAACGTTGAGGTGAGTTATCTTTTCATACAGGTCCCATTTCCGGCGGGCTAGGTTGGTGCCACCTTCTCCTGGTTTTTCCATTGCGAGGAAAGTGTCAGATAAATGCATCTAGACAATAAAGAAAAACACAATAAAAAAACACAAACCACAACAACAAGTAAGTTTCGGCTACAAGGGAGAAGAGACAAGTGTGACAGCGGACTCCCTGCGCCCTTTTTTCTCTCTCTCTCTCTCTCTAAGGACTGCTCTTCTCCCTGTACCCTTTATTGAAAATAGAGATAGGATATTACATTTCCAAGCAGACAGACGAAGTTATAGAGTTTATTATTGGTGTCATATATTGAACCAGTCTAAAACCAATCTGTTCTGTAGCACCATAAGTCTCATGGTTGAAATTTCTTCATGATAGCCTTTAAATGCTAAGAATTTTAGTATTTTTAGCAGTTCCCACACAGGGAAACAATGCCATAGTTACCTTTTCTCCCATATTCTGGTGTTTGTGGTCTTCAGGAACATCTGATCCCCAAAAAGAATCATGTGGCTTGACATCAATAAGGTTACATGGTGGTCCAGGTGAGGCTCATGGACTGCAAAACTATGAAAGTGTGATCTGTGACCTTTACAGGAGCACCAATCCTGCTTCAGTCTCCAGGCAGATTGAGGTAAAGGGCCTCCCCACATAACCAAAACATTTGGTCAACCACACAAGTACCATTGTTTCCTGAAATTAAATCTGGAGCAGAGCCAACACAACCTACTCTGGGATAGGGAACCGCGTAACCATGGTAGACTCTGTCATCAACTATCTGGACTGTAAAGGGAAAAAGAAGTTCATGACACATCTTCGTCGGAAGTGTTCCTAAAAACTCTGTACCATTGTTTGTTACGCAATGTGGAAACGCAGTTCTTGGTTCCACGCTAGCATAGGGAGCTAATGATTTTGTCAATTTAAGTTTTAAAATTACATACAGACTCTTAGAGCTTGGTCTTGGAGTACCATTTGGAGTGGTAACATCTCCAGTACTAATTGTTGTGGCGGCAGTGGCTCAGGTGGTTGAGCAGGTAGTCCAATGATTGAAGGGTCGGCGGTTCGATCCCTGCTCCCCCCAGCACAACCTTCATTGTGTCCTTGGGCAAGACACTTCACCCTCCTTGTGAATGTGTATGAATGTCCTGGTGATGGTCAGGGGATTGCAGTTTATTGTAGGCGTGAACTGGCGTGAACTGTCAGTCTCCCCCAGGGCAGCTGGCTACAACAGTAGCTTACCATCACCAATGAGTAGTGAATGAATTATGGACACACTGTATGCACTTTAAGTGTCTAGAAAAGCACAGATAAATCCAATCCATTATTATTACTATACCCTTTAGTACTATACTCAATAACACAGTTGCTTTGCACTCAGAAAATTTGCTGTGCTTTTAAATTTGGGTTTAGGGATGAAGCTGGAATTACAGAACAAACACAGCAATCAAATCTATTCATTTCCTTAGTCAGTAACATAACATACTTGTATCAAAAATTTGTCATACACAGGTGAGTTATATTCGGTTTTGGACCATGCAAAATATCATGTTCATCAATACTCAGCCATTGTCGAGAAATGTTTAGTCTTTCCTCTTTGGTTGTTCTTCTTGAAGGTGGATAAGGATTCCGAAAGAATCAAATCCATGTGATGACTCCTGTCAGGAGTAGCAAGAAACAGTAGACAAAAGAAACTGTTTTTTTTTTTTAGCCCAGTTGGACATGCCATAGTGGAAATGTACCTATCTTCGGGAGGGAGAGGTTACTAGCCCATCACCTCTTCAAGTCCTTTAACAATGTCTAGGATCAGTGTAGTGCAAAAGAGACCAGGGGCCTCATTTGTAAACGTGGCATACGCACAAAAGAAGGCGTACGCCACTCTCTACGAAATAGTTGAGATTTATAAAAAGCAAACTTGTGCGGAAAATGTGCGGTCCTTCACGCAAGCTCTGACCCAGGCGTACGCACAAAAACGGGTGAAATGAGAAACGGCGACACCGTCGGCAGATGGAAGAAACTCGTGAAAGTGAGAATGACAATACTGCCTCTCATAAATAACATGAAGACTTCACAAAGCAAGTCTTACAATTAACAGCCTACACGAACACCCGTTGGATCGATCAGCAGTGAAACAAACAAAAAAAATCAAACGAAAATTACAACAGAAATTCAAATGAACACATATTTGCAAAAAGAAAAGTGAAATATGTTCTGCAATATTGGCATGTTCTGCAATTCATCAAAGTTTTATAAATGAGGCCCCTGGTGTGCTTTCTTCCCTAAAACTAGGTGGATTGCCCTGCTTCACTGACATTGACACAAACAGTTTCTATACAGCTGCTTCTCTTTGTAGTCAGACTTCCCCGCCTAGTAGTTGGAATTAGCCCCACCCAGATACGTCTACTTGCATCATGATAGGTGGATCCAAGACGTCCTTTCCGATCACCCTATGCCAGATCTTCCTCCTAAGCTTCACCCGGGATCGCTGTCTGTCGGGCATTCTGCTGCCTCGCAAAACCCGGCTGTCAGGGATGGGAGCCCTGCACCGGATCCAGGATCAGCGCCCCGTCCAGTTCTCATCCTGGGAGACTCTATGATCCGGCAAGTCGGCATCAAGAGGTGCCACACACACCCCATCTCAGGGGCATCAGTAAAGGACATCCGCAATCATCTCACCAGTAAACCCCCCTCTGCCTCAACCATCATAATCCACGCAGGTACCAATGACATTAAGTTCCAGCAATCTGAGACTTTGAAAGCAGACTTCATCCACCTTATTCATCACATCCAGCAGTTAAATTTACAATGCATCATATCTGGACCACTACCTTCACCCCGTTACAGAGACACAAAATTCTCCCGAATCCGTCAGCTCCATATCTGCTTAAAAAGTTACTGCCATTCCCTGAATATCCACTACGTTGACAATTTCACCACATTTTACAATAGACCAAACCTTTTCAAATCAGACGGCTTACATCTAAACCATAAAGGCTCCCATCTTCTGGGGATGAACATAGAACTCACCCTCCTCTCTTGCACTGCTCCTTCAAGCTGACGGTTCAACCAAAGCACACACATTCTCTCCATATCCTTTATTCCAGTACACATCACGAGCAGAGATCACAAACGTTCACGTTCAAAGTCAACCATTCCTTCTGTCAGATGTCTCCGTCCTATTCACATAGCACCCAATACGGAATCAAAATTAACTGCAAAATCACTGGTTTCACCTGCCACACTGAACATGGCTGTTTTTTAACATCAGATCTCTTTCTAACAAGTCTTTTATAATTAATGATCTGATTGTTGACCGTGATTTAAAATGCTCGCTTTTAACTGAAACCTGGCTTGGTACTGATGCTCCAGCTATTCTCACTGAGGCCTCTCCACCTAATTTTAATTTTTTATTTTCTGTAAGGAAGGTAAAGGCAAACAAGCAAGCAAGGTAAAAGGTGGAACAGCATCAATTGCTCAACAAAGTTTTAAAACTGAAACCGTCGTTTTAACTGATTATCCTTCATTTGAGGATCATTCCTTCCTGTTCAGCAACCCACCTATTTTAGCAGTGACTGTTTACAGACCACCAAGTCCTCCCTCTGGTTTCTTTTACAAGATTTTTCTGAACTTTTATCTGTCATTCTTCTGAGGCACAATAGGATTTTAATAACTGGAGATTTTAATATTCATATTGACAACAGGAATGATCCTTTTGCCTCTGAGTTTTTAAATCTTTTAAATAGTATGGATTTTACCCAGCATATGGCACAGCCGACTCACAACAGAGGACACACCCTGAACTTGGTCATCACCTACGGCCTGTCTGCTGGTGTGTCCTCTGTTGTTGACTTGGCTGTGTCAGATCATTATTGTGTGTTTTTTTTAAGGTGACTGTTTTATCCAGCAAGAGGCCTCAGTGAGAACTGTGACGAAGCGATATATAACTCCTGAAGTATCAGAAAATTGTATTGACATTTTAAAACACACTCCTGCTCAGATTTTACCTTTGTCCTGCGATTCTCTGACTGATGATTTTAATGACAGACTTAAGTCTGCCATTGATTCAGCCGCTCCAATGAAAACAAAAATCTTGACACATAAACTGAAGATGCCTTGGAGAAACGGTGATATTTTAAATCTGAAGAGAATTTGTAAAAGAGCAGAGAGAAAATTTAGAAAAACTAATTTAACAGTCGACTATGACTTTTTAAAAGATCAACTAAAAACCTACAACCACGCTGTTAAACAGGCAAGGACACTTTCTTTTTCAAATCTCATCACAAACAATAAACACAACCCCCGGTTTCTTTTTAAGACTATTGATTTTTTACTAAACAAAGATTTTAAGAAATTCATCATGCCTCACTCACAAACTGCATGTGAGGACTTTGCTGACCACTTCAGGAGTAAAGTCAATGCTATTAGATCTAACCTTCAACCGCTACATAACAGTAATCCTAGCAGGTCAGTGGCATTGTCTTTACCCGAGGAAACACTGGAGAGATTTGTCCTGGTTGATGCAGAGATGCTTGGTCAAGTTTTTTCCCAAGCAAACACTCCAACCTGCCTTTTAGACCCCATTCCCACTTCTCTTTTTTAAACCTTTTATAAATTCTTTGAGTCCGAGATTTTAAACATAGCTAACTGCTCTCTTCAGACGGGGGTCTTCCCCTCTGCCTGTAAGACGGCGGTGGTGAGGCCCCTTCTGAAGAAGAGTAACTTGGACCCAAAGATCATGGACAATTACAGACCTGTATCTAACTTACCATTTTTAGGAAAACTTATTGAAAAACTTGTTTTTATTCAGTTATATGATTTTCTAAATGAACATAATGTTCTTGAAAAGCGTCAGTCTGGTTTTAGGACAAATCACAGTACTGAGACGGCCCTTTTAAAATTTTAAAATGATCTCAGACATAATTATGAATCGCAGAAACTTTCTGTTCTGGTGCTGCTGGATCTTAGTGCCGCCTTTGATACAGTGGATCACCAGATTTTAATTGACAGACTTAGGAGTCGGGTCGGCCTCTCAACTGCTCTTAACTGGTTTCACTCCTATCTCACAGATCAACACTTTTTTGTAAGTATGGATACTCGATCCTCAGGAGTCCATGAAATAAGTTGTTGCGTTCCCCAGGGTTCAATCTTGGGTCCAATACTATTTAACTTGTATATGTTGCCTCTTGGGGATGTCATGACACGGATTCTAAATTGTGTTATTTAAGTGAAACTGCTTTTCTTTGTGTTTTGATTTTTTCTTATTTGATTGATCTGAAAATTAGAAGAAGAAAAAAAATAGGTGCAAATAATACTACAAATATCTGGTGAAAGCATAAAAGAGGACATGACACTTCTATAGTCAACGCCGTGTGATGACACAGCGTTGACTTTCACATGTATGCTGATGATATACAGCTTTACATCGCCGTGTCTCCTGATGACCTTGAACCTGTCAACACTCTTTTAAACTTCATTTTAGATAAAGAGCTGTGGATGGCAGAAAACGTCTTGCAGCTCAACCAGGACAAAACTGAAGTTTTAATCATTGGTCCTGAAAACAAGAGAGAGATGATTTTACCCAAACTTAGGAATTTTAAATCTTCTCAGTGTGTGAGAAACCTGGGCGTTCTTTCTGACTCTGAGATGAATTTTATTCCTCACATCAGAAATGTTGTGAAAACAGGATTTTATCATCTTAAAAACATTGCCAGAGTCCGCCCGTTCCTCTCTCTTGGCAGCATAGAGGTGCTAATGCATGCTTTTATTTTTAGTCGTTTAGATTATTGTAATGCCCTGCTCTCTGATTTACCCAAAAAGCCGATCTCAAATCTACAACTATTGCAGAACTCAGCGGCACAAGTTCTGACGAGGACCAGAGGGCAGGAACACATTACACCGGTGTTAAAATCGCTGCATTGGCTCCCTGTGCATTTCAGGATTGATTTTAAAGTTCTTTTAATGGTTTACAAATGTTTTTATGGTCTTGGGCCCTCTTATTTAAATGATATTATTTTAAAATGCGAGCCCTCGCGGACCCTGAGGTCCTCTGGCACTGGCCTCTTATTCGTCCCTAAGGTGAGGACCAAGACACACGGTGAGGCTTTGTTCCACCATGGAACAAAGCCTCACCGTGTGGAACAGCCTGCCGGAGAACCTCAGGGTCGCAGAGACTGTAGACATTTTTAAGAAGAGGCTCAAGACCCACCTTTTTAGTCTGGCTTTTATATGACTTCGATCATTCCTTATGTCTTTTATTATTCATCTATTTTTTTAATTAATGTATGTATTTACGTATTTATTATTTTGTAAGGACTATTATTATCTCTGTTTCTAATATGCAATTCTTTTTATTGTTATTTTACCAATGATACTTAGGTTATGTTTTAATCACTGACATATTTTATTTTTTAATTACTAACATTCTTATATCTTATTTTATTTTTATCTTTTTCTATTTTTATTGTTGTTATTTTATGATCATTTTTATTCTGATGTTTTTTACTCCAGTGTTTCCTCTTGGGGATCCATTGTTCTTGGGCACCACCAGCTTGACCTGTAGGGGGCAAGGTTATTATAGTTAATAAAAACAAACGAAAAAACAAAAACTAGAACTGAAAATTTTTTTGTGTGAACTGAAATAAAAATAAAAACGAGAGTTTAAAAAAACCCGAAAACTAACTAAAACTGTTTGTTGTGTGTATAAAACAAAATGAAACTAACTAATATTAACCCCAAAAATCCTTTGTTTTCGTCTTTCTTAATACTTAAGCCTTTTGGGTTGAAATCTATTTCAACCCAATCTATTTACTTCACGCTGCTAGTTTTACTGTGTATTTGACCCCTACGGCATCACGTTGTCTGTGACGTCACATGTCTGTCAGACACTGCCGGCTAGCGTGGTCATAGACATTTACATGAGCGTGATGGCTGCATTAAAAGTTGGGAGAAAGCGGGAGAGTCCTATTTGGGACTTTTTTTGAATATAACAGGGTCGAAAACAAAAGTAAGTGCCTTGTAGTCGAAGCAGGAGACAACATTTGTGGAACGCTCCTCAAAGGGAAAAACTCTACGAATCCAAAAGTACATTTAAAAAGCGCACACAAAAACGCAAATCAACAGTACCTAGACAAGCTAGCCTGTCGCCCGCCCTCCCCCGAAAAAGAAGCGAGAGGAGGTAACGTTAACACGGGAAAGGAACCTAATACGGCATCCATAATGGACTGTTTTTACCGCCGACCAAATAGCTGCTGGCTAGTAAATACGCATGAACATCAAAAACGAGAAGATGCTTTGATAAACGTGTTTATTGAGACTGGAATGTCTACACGACTGTGTGAGTCAAATGCCTTCAAAAAGTTCTGCACTTCACTCAAACCAAAATTCAAAACACCTGGAGCTGCAAGAGTCAATAATCTAATCGGAGCTAAAATGGATAAGGCTAAGCAGAAATTGAAAGATATCATAAAAGAGGCGAGAATGGTGACCATATGTGTAGATTGTTGGAGCAAGAGAGGATTAACAGCATCTTTTATGGGTGTGTCTGCTTGTTTTTACTATCTGTCTGGAGGCCAAGTTCACCATGCTTTGCTAAACCTACACCGAATGGAGCATCCACACACCGGGGAGGCTATTGACCTCTACCTTGATCAGACGTTAGATGAATGGGGAATTAGAGAAGACAAAGTGCTGCTTACTGTGACAGATAACGGCTCCATTATTGTTAAGGCTGTGCGTCTACTCGGGGATGGAACCCACGAGCAAAGGGAAGAGTCAGCTGGTGGCTCACAGCCTCAACCAGGTCCAGGATGTGCTGGAGACAACCAGGACACATTGTGGCTCCAGTCAGATTCCGAAGAGTCAGACATGGAGGACCAGTATTGTGAAGAGCTTGGTGAGTTTTAATTTTTAGAACAATGTAGGTCAGCAGTTTCTTAAGTGTTGCATAAAATAAAATGTATTCTTAAAAAAAATGGGTTAAAATATTAAAATAACGAAACTTTAAAAATATAAAATATATGCTTATTAGCAACAGTTTTGCATTTGCTGAGGCATATTATCAAAGTCAGAAATTGAAATTATGCTGCGTTCGCTAATATATATATAGTTGTGAAATGTTTTATAACTTTTTGTGAAGCTTTATGATACATTATCAACATCCAAAACTAAATTATAGAAAGTAAATAACAAATAATTATGTGAATTGTTGTTGGTAAAATAAAATCCAAAATAATTAAATGTATCAATATTAGGCTGATTTACCAATTATTTTAGTGCTTAAAAACTGCCGAAATGCACAGATATAAGCACAAAGGGACAGTTTTACTTGTAATTGTAATCTTGTTTTAAGATTAATTGTGCAGCCCTAGTAATCACTATGATTTGGAAAATGACCGTCCATTGTACTACACTTTTGTACTATACATTGTACTATTTGTACATTTTACAATTTATGCTTATGTTAACTAATTATTTGTTTTCTCATCCTTCTTTGCAAAGAACTTGACCGGCCAAATGATGGGGAGAACAGGTTCTAGAGGATGCCATGCTTTGCCCACACCCTTCAACTCGCATTGAAAGATGCCATGAAGCACCCAAATGCTGATTCACTCATAACAAGAGCAAGACACCTTGTAAGTGGTGTGAGGAAATCATCAGTGGCAAATGAAGCAATAATCAAAAAGTGTGGCAAAACTCTGGTCCGGGATTGTAGCACACGCTGGAACAGCACGTTTGATATGCTGAGTAGACTGCTAGAGAAAAGAGCTGAACTAAACCAAGTACTTGAGGAGTTGACCATGGACATACTTCTCACAAGCGACTGGACTAAGCTTGAGAAATTGGTCAAGCTACTTGAGCCCTTTGCCATTCACACAGACCAACTTCAGAATGACAGCCAGTCACTCTCACAAGTAGTGCCATGTCTGCTCAACCTCGAGGCACACCTGATGACCACTACTGCTGGAAAGCAGTTAGCACAAGTGCTGCTGAAGTCTTTGCGAGAACGTTTTTCTTCCATTCTTAGTCCTTTTTCCCCACAGTTTGATGCTACACCAGCAGCAGCCTGCCTAATGGATCCAAGTGTTTCACTGGTTCTTCAAACACCAGACACAGTGCCACTAGAGAGGGCAGCTCAGTCTTTTGTGCAAAAACTGGCTACTGCTCAGAATAACCCTACTGCTTCTCAGGATGATGTTGCCACTGCAACGGCCAGTCAAACAGCAACAAGATCCCCTCCGACTATCCTACAGAAATATCGCTTTCTTGCATCCAGGATGGAGGTAAATGCGTCACTGACAAATCAGCCTGATGTGACCAGTAGTCTGTTGACTGAAATGAATAAGTATGTTGAGGATGTCAAACATGGTGTCTTTAATGAGACACCACTGCAGTTCTGGAGGTCAAGAATGGGTGTTTATCCAAAACTTGCCCCTGTGGCATTGGACCTTGTTAGTGCCCCTGCCTCACAAGCCTTTGTGGAGCGCATCTTTTCTGTGTGTGGAATGTTGCCATCTGGCCTTAGAAACAGAACAACCACATCTCTTGAGCAGCGTGTTTTCCTCAAGATCAACAACAAATTGTTGCTTGACTGAAGTTCACTCATTTCTGTTTACACAAACACACTACGTTAAAAAGCTGCATTTTAAAATTGTTCATTCATTCAAAATGCAAAGGTTGTTAAATTGTTCAAGATTTTTTACATTGAGCTCCCTGGGTCTCTTGTTTTCCGCTCACATGCGTCTTTAGTCTGTTGGCCATGTTGATTTGTACTCAGCACACTGTATCTAACATCAGAAGCAGTACTGCTCAAATATTGTACCTAATGCTGTTATCGGCTGTTGTATTTTAATTTAAGGGTGGTTGTCCTTGTGTCCTCTGAATAATAAGTGTTTCAAAATGTATCTTTGATTGAGTTTTTATTATACAATACTTATTCTGGTGATTTTGAATCATGCACCTGACAAATATCTTAATTTACAAAAAAAAAAAAAAAAAGAATAAACTAAGTCTAACACTAAAACTAATAAAAACTAAACTAAAACGAAGCAATTTCAAAAAATAAAAACTAGTAAAGCTGCCTCTAAAAACTAATTAAAACTAAGGGAGGGGGTCCTTTCTTTGTGTGATTGTCCTTTGTTTTCCGTTTTTAACAACTTTCATTTTTTATGACTGTTTTATCTGTTTTTATGTTAAGCGCTTTGTGTTTTTAACCAAAATGAAAGATGCTATATAAATAAATAAAGTTTGAGTTTGAGTTTCATGAACCACATGTCATGCTGGCTCAGCCCTGGCCAATGCGTCAGGTGCTGGGGGCAACACATGGAAAGTGGGCTACTAGAGCAAGATGGAAATGGACTAGATTGTTTTTTTTTAACAAAACATTTTACTTTATACATGAGAGTGTTGCAGACAGGCAATTAATTTAATTATTAATTTTATTATTATTATTATTTAATTATTTAATCTAATTATTTTTATTCTTTATGAGCGTGATGTTTCCTTTTTTGTCCATTTTCCACAACCTTGAATACACTTTTCTGTCTGTCAAACACCAGAGTTAAGTTAAGTGAAATGATGGAAACAAATTCACTTTGATGAAGACTCCTTTCTATTTATTTATTTTTCTTTAAATCAAGTAAACCCAATAAATTATATTAATTTTACGGATGACAACTATCATTAGTAAGTAATTATTATTACGTATTAGGAAGCGGCTGATAGTTTGTCGCGTGTCTGGAATCATAAGCCGTGCCCCTCTGCCTGCTTGTTGTTTGCTCCGTGTGCACAACCCCCCCCCCATGCCGCCGGTGGCCCAGCGTGTTCTACACAAATAGCGCAACATACGGTCATCGTAGCAGCAAGGTGGCAGGATGGTAGGGGCTCCTTGATGCAAACTTAATTAATTTTATGCAGAAATGGCTGTTCTTAGTCTAGGGTGCTCACGTGTTCCCCACAAGATCATCACTGACTGTGTGTGCGCTGCCTTGTCTTGAGTGTGTGCGCTCGTGGAGCGTGCTGTCTGAACAACAGCCCCGCCCCCCGTGCACACAAAAAGACAGACAGAGTTCTCCTCTTCAACGAGCATACCCAAATTAATATCATCATTAATTAATGTAAAATTGACTGACTTGGTGAGTTAAATATGGCAGATAACGTTTATATCTTGTGGGACACAAAAAAAAGTAAAAGTAACTTCTCCAGTTCCGATAGTAGAACCGTTCAGGTCAGATCTTAATGATACTGCAGTCTTGAAGAATCTGGCCCCGGGGCTCTTTCAATACTGGGGCACGGTACCCATCCCTACACAGAGGGGTTACATGCAGAGAATGTGGAATGAATGGATGCTTCAAAACCCACAATCAAGGCTAACTGCCAAACAACTGGTAGCCCAATGCTCTAACATCCGCAAATGGCAACTCCTATCACAACTTGAGATTGAAGCGGTACAATACAATGGCAATACCACGGGAGAGCCAGAACAACAGGTCAGAGAGGAGGCTATACCACACTCCTACCCTGAGATTGGGTACACCGCCCCAACAACCACAGTTACGCTAAGGGAGGCAGCAACTGACCTGAAAGACAAGACACTAGGCAACCCTGACACCGGTTAAGTGATGTAATGCGTGAAAGTCTACTGGAAACTGAATTGAGAGATGGGACTCACCCCGAATGGCTAACGGAGGGCGAACAATCCTGATCCAGAAGGATCCCTCAAAGGGTGCAGTCCCATCTAACTACCGGCCAATAACCTTTCTGTCCACAACATGGAAGCTCATGTCAGGCATCATTGCAACCAAGATAAATAGGTACATGGATCAATTTATGAGTAACACACAGAAGGGCATTGGTAGAGACTCCAGAGGAGCCAAACACCGACTTCTGGTCGACAGAACAGTTGCTCAAGACTGCAAGTCACGACACACCAACCTGTGCACAGCCTGGATTGATTACAAGAAGGCCTATGACTCAGTGCCTCACACATGGATCACTGAATGCTTGGAGCTGTACAACATCAACAGAACTCTAGGAGCCTTCATAGGAAACTCAATGAAACTGTGGAAAACCACCCTTGAAGTCAATGGCAAGCCACTTGCATAAGTGTCCATCAAATATGGGATATACCAAGGTGATGCTCTGTCCCCACTGCTGTTCTGTATAGGTCTGAACCCCCTCAGCCAAATAATCAACAAGACTGGCTATGGATACCAACTCAGAAATGGGGCCAACATCAGTCACCTCCTCTACATGGATGACATCAAGCTGGATGCTAAGAGCGAGCGTGACATTGACTCCCTGATCCACACCACCAGGATCTACAGTACTGACTTTGGGATGTGATTCGGGCTCGAGAAATGCAGCCGGATGGTGACAAAGAGAGGCAAGGTAGTCCACACAGGAGTGGTCTCACTCCCAGAAGAAACAATAGCAGACATCGAGGACAGTTACAAGTACCTTGGAATTCCACAGGCAAGTGGCAACCTGGAGCAGGCAACAAGGAAAGCTGCAACAGCTAAATACCTCCAACAGGTAAGGCAAGTCCTGAGAAGCCAGCTCAATGACAAGAACAAGACCTGAGCAATAAACAGCTATGCACTGCCAGTTATCAGATACCCTTCAGGAATAATTAGATGGCAAGGAAGAGATACAGACCACGGATGTTAAGACACGAAAGCTCCTCACCATGCATGGATGGTTCCATCCCAAATCCAGCACCCTGAGACTGTATGCTAGCCGCAAGGAAGGAGGCCCAGGACTAGTGAACCATTATCCAGGATGAAACATCCAAGATGCATGATTACATCAAGCTCAAGGCCCTAACTGATAATGTGCTCAGTGAATGTCTCAGGCAATGGAGAGCAGAGGATACAGTGCTGGTGGACAGATCCTCATGGGAGGATAAATCCCTGCATGGGATGTACCACCGGACCATAACTGAAGTGGCTGATATCAAGAAGTCCTACCAATGGCTAGAAAGGGCTGGCCTACAGGACATCACTGAAGCACTCATCCTGGAGCACCCAGGAACAAGCCCTGAGCACCAGAGCGATAGAGGCTCAGATCTACCACACCAGACAAGACCCATGGTGTAGGCTGTGCAAAGAGGCGCCTGAAACAATCCAGCACATAACTGCAGGGTGTAAGATGCTGGCAGATAAAGCATACATGGAGCGCCACAATCAAGTGGCTGGAATAATATACAGGAACATGTGTGCAGAATATGAAACCCCAAGGTCAAAATGGGAAACACCTCCGAAGGTAGTAGAGAACAAGAAGGCAAAGATCCTGTGGGACTTCCAGATCCAGACTGATTGGATGGTAATGGAGAACCAACCAGACATTGTAGTGGTGGAGAAAGAACAGAGGAAAGCCGTTGTGGTGGATGTGGCAGTGCCAAGGGATGAGAACATCAGGAAGAAGGAACATGAGAAACTGGAGAAATACCATGGACTCAGAGAAGAACTGGAGAAAGCCTGGAAAGTGAAGGTGACAGTGGTGCCTGTGGTAATTCGAGCACTCGGGGCAGTAACCCCCAAGCTGGAGGAGTGGCTACAACAGATACCTGGAAAGACCTCAGTCCAGAAAAGCGCAGTGCTAGGAACAGCTAAGATACTGTGCAGGACCCTCAAGTTTCCAGGCCTCTGGTAGAGGACCCGAGCTTGGAGGAGAAACCACCCACGAAGGGTGAGAGGGGCGTATTTTTTTTATTTTTTTATATATCGGCGGTGGGTAGCTTAGTTGGTAAGGTGCAGGACAGTCATGGGAATGACAGTTCATTCCCAGTGGCGGAATGAACAATTTATGGCAATTGAATGGGGCAATTACCATAGCATAACAATGGTGAGCAACATCCCCCAGTGAGGGTCCTTGTACAAGTCTCTTAATGCTTCTGCCTACCTTACAAGTGTATATACATATATAGCTTTTTTACTTTTGCATGCAGGGACTGGTTACCCATAGCCAGAAACCTTTTCTGCTACTTATACTTTTTTTAACTTTAAACAATGTGATTGTACTCACTAGGTCCTATTGTTTGTTGTTTCCTATGACGCAGGCCCAGGGAGGAATTTACCTCCCAGGGCTTTCTGCCGGATGGCCGAAACTGTCCTGGTGTGCACACAGCTTCAGCAGGTCGTCTTCAGCCCACCACCTGTTGAGATCCGGGTCACAACACCAAGATTTCAGGGTTATGGCTTTTCCTTAACAAAGAGAAGAACCACACACGAAATGAGAATTTTTGCTAGACATCTGTAGAAGGAGAATCCCGTCACAAACTGTGACAGAGGAGTTCTGTCTTCCCAGTGCATGGAGCCTTTTTTTATTGAAAGCTGAAAGTTGATGACATGAACATGAGTCATTCAATCAGGCAGAACAGGAACATCATGTCTTGTATAATCAGCGCTTTTCACATCAGCGTTTTCTTAATGAAAGACAGAACTAAACCACAATCATATTATGATGATAATAGCGTATAAGCAAATGATAACTACGTAAATCCCAACAGGGAATTTCATTGCTCATTCTCACTATGTCCCTTTACTCACCTGCAACGCCCGGGTGGCTGTCACCGCTCTAGACGGAAGGCCCCTGGGACCGGGCCAGATCCAGTTCTGTACTCAAGACATTACAGTCGTCTCATCTGATCACCATCAAGAGTCTCTCTACCTCTTCACCATTGAGCCCCTTCGATGTCCAGTCATCCTCGGTTTGCTTTGGCTGGAGAGGCATGATCTAACTATAAACTGATCAGAGCAAAAACTCACGTTCATCTCCACTCATTGCTGGCAACACTGCCTTCAGGCTGCTGAGCAGCCTGAAAACTGTGCTGTGTAACCTTTCTGCACTGTAAAAAAAGTCCGTAAAATTTACAGTACAATTTTGTAAAATACCAACATAATTTTACTGTAATTGAGAAAAAAACAAAATTGTGTATTTTTTACGTGCATATGTAGCATTTAAAATAAGTAAATATCCTTGTTATTTTAACAATAAAAACATGTTAAATATGTAGATATTTCCTTGTAAAATATACGGGTCACCATAAAATAAACACAGTTGATTTGTCATTTGGAAAACAATATAATCTCATGCCACCAACAGCATAAATATGTGAAAAATACATTTGTCCTTTGTTAAGAAAAAAACATTACTGTGTGTAAATGTTTTTTGTTGCTAATGTATTTTTTGTTTTCGTGAGACCACACTTTTATAAGTATATTAGTGATTAGTTGTTAATACATTTTTTTAATCATTGTCTTTATACACTAAACATTTACCTATACCTCTGCATTTGGGCAAAACCAATTCCCAATTACCTAGTTTACTGGGGCAGGCTAAGCCCCTTCTTTTTTTTTTGTTTTGTTTTAAGTTAGTGTTTAGATTTTATTAAAGCTCAGTCAAAACTAAGCATTTTTTGTTGGTGGTGGATTTTGGATGAACCCAACAAAGTTTCCCATTTCCCTTTGTCCTGCCAATGTTCCTTTTTTTTTGTTTTTTTGTTTTTGTTATTTGTTTTTTAAGGGTAGCGGAGTAATCTACAGGAAATGTGCCTGGAATAGTCAGCTCATTAGGATCCCCTAATAAGGAACTGAAATGCTTTTAGCAGGAGGAAAGTGTTAGATAAACAGGGTGGACGGCTGTTGCACTACATAGATTTTCACAAATAGTAATTTTTGCACTTTAAACAAGATAAATAGGCACTGATTTTCCATAAAATCTAAAAATTCATGACTGTAACTTGCTTTAAACCAAAGTCCCCTTTGTTGCCTGGGGTTAGAGGCTCCTCTCATGGACCCGATCAAGTCCATCCCGAAAAAACGATGCGGGATTACTCTCCAGTGGCCCCTCCACCTGCAGGATTCAATTCAATTCAATTGAATTTTTATTTGTGTAGCCCAAAATCACAACAACAGTCGTCTTGATGGGCTTAAATAGTAAAATAAACCAACGAACTGACTAAGCTATACTGGCATCCCTGCCCTTAGACCCCCCTTCGCGGTAAGGAAAAACTCCTAAAAAACCGGATTCCGGAAAAAAACGAAGAAACCTCAGGGGTGCCCGCATGAAGAAGGGATAAAAAGGAGAGCTCAAAAGGGGCCGGGCAATGTAGTTTGGGTGGCAGTTGGATGCGGGTGCCTCAGCGGCCCAAACCCCGGTCATGGAGCTTGACTTTAGGGCCATGGAATGTCACCTCTATGGACGGGAAGGAACATGAGTTTGTGCAAGTGGACCAATTTTTCAACCTCCACTGTCTCTGTTGCTGTTAGGAGCTGTGGTCGCAATGACTCTGGGGCCGCTTGTGGCAACCTCCGAACCCGGTGGTGGACACCAAAAGTAAGGGATGAGAAGTAAGGGATGCCGGCAGTCTAAGCGAGCTGTGGCCTGGGCTTTTGCATCCTCAACAGCCGGGGCCACAGCTTTTGGCCTTTATCTGACCTGTCCGGTGGAACAGGTCAGATAAAGGGCAAAAAGCTCTTTATTGGTGAGAAAGGGCTGCCCTTTATCACTGGTTCTGTTCATAGTCTCTATGGACAGAATTTTCAGGCGTAGCCAGGGCCAGAAGGCGATCTAGTTCAGGGACCACAGGATTTCTTCTCTGCTCTTTGCAGATGATGTTGTCCTGTTGGGTTCATCAAGACAGGACCTTCAGGATGCATTGGAGCGGTTTGCAGCAGAGTGTGAAGCAGCTGGGATGAGGTTCTCAGACATAGTGGTGCTAAGTCTGAGACCGCTTTACAGCTAAATCTGGGGCCATGGTTCTTGATCGGCGAAAGGTAGTTTGCCCTCTCTGGATGGGTGGAATGCTTCTGCCCCAGGTGGAGTAGTTTAAATATCTTGATGTCTTGTTCACGAGTAAGGGAGGATCGGAGCGTGAGATCGATAGGCAGAATGGAGTGGCATCCGCCGTTAAGCAGTCAGTATACTGATTCGTTGTGGTGAAGACTGAGCTAAGCCAGAAAACAAAATTCTTAAATTAACAGTCAATCTTCATTCCTATACTCATCTACATGATCATGAGCTCTGGGACATGACCAAAAGAACAAGGTTCTGAATACAAGCAGCTGAAATGAGCTTCCTCCGCAGGGTGGCTGGGCACTTCCTTAGAGATGGGGTGAGAAGCTTGGTCACCCAGAGATCTCGGAGTAGAGTCGCTGCTCCTCCACAGCAAGAGGAGCCAATTGAGGTGGCTCAGGCATCTGGTCTGGATACCTTCCAGACACCTTCCTATGGAGGTTTTCCAGGCATGGGCAGAGGCACCAGGGAAGACCCAGAACGCAATGGAGAGACTATGTCTCTCAATTGGAATGGGAACGCCGTGTGGTCCCCCTCTACGAGCTGGAAGAAGTGGCTGGGGAGAGGGAAGTCTGAGCATCTTTGCTTAGACTGCTGCCTCTGCAACCTGGTCCCCAGATGAGCAGAAGATTGATGGATAGATGGGTGGGTGGATCAGAATTGGCCAAAAAGATGCAGACTTCGAGTTAATTTTTAGTCATAAAGATGTGGCTGTTAACTAGTTCTCATTAAACATGTTTACCTAAAATAAACACGCCGTGTCTGAATAACATGATTTGGCATTTTTATAAAAAAAAAAATGGAAATTAATAAAAAGGGTAAAAACAAACAAGCAAACAAAAATCCTATATTGAACAGAACTGTTTCTTTAATGTAGTGAAACATTAATTTGTCGTTACAAATGGCAATTATTAATAGTTACTTTATCTTTGCTCTAAATAACATTTGGCATTTTTCATTAAACATAGAAATGAATGCAGAGAGTAAAAACAAACAAACAAACAAAAAACAATTGTAATTTTCAAAAACAGTTTTTTTTAATGTAGTGAAATATTAATTTGTCACTTTTGCTTATTTAAATGCAATAGTTCCTTTGTTTTTTACATATGGGATCGATTAGTCGTTACCTTAACTTAGGAATTACAATGCAACATTCCCTCCAGAAAACGGGGTTAGTGTCTAATTTTAAATTTTAGGCGCCTCAGCTCCCCCTATCGCTGTGCAGCTTAGTTTGCATCTGCTCGCTGATTGGACCAACAAGAGCGCACAGTCCGCCCTCCTGCTGGAACTTTCCATACGTGACTGACAGCCACACCAGAAGAGATCTGCGTGCGGTAAGTTTTTCTGTTCCTTCCAAACTCTATAAAACGCTAATATTATGATATTTTGCTGAGGTTAATCTGATGTGTTTGTATTTCTAATGCTGTGGACTGACGCTACTTTCGCTAATAGATACGATGCTAGCAGGTTTGTGATCGTTTACGTGTACTGTTCTGCTGCAGACCGTCGATGTTAGCTTAACATGCAGTCATGCTGTAAATGTGGCGCTACCGTTTGTTTCAGCCTCACAGACAGAAGCTTCGTAGAAAACTCCACAGATATGTGGGATTTATGACACGTTCTTCTTTTAGCTGAGAAAATTGTAATGATATCCTGTAATAGTATTTATGAGGTTTTTTTTTGGTAGTAAAGAGGTGAAGTTCATATGCATTAGTGCTGAGAAACGTTTTATTTTTAAATATTGGGCTCTGAGAGTTGTCAAATGACTGAGATTTTATAGAAAAGTCTAAAATCTACATATTTTCATTTTTTATTTGACTGACTAAATTAAGATGTATTTATTGTATTTTTTCTGTTTAGAGCTTTTACTTTGAAGGGTTGTTATCCAGGACACACCAAAAATTTATAGAAAATTCAGGAAGTTGGCACAGGGGAATGTTCTGACAATAAATTTGTCAATTTCTCTTAAACAATTTTGTCTTTGTACAGTTCTGCATGTTATTAATTGTTAATTTTTTCTCTCTCTTGTTTTGGCTTTTCAGGTGCAGTTATTGGGCCTTTCCTGAAGGACTATAGTTGGTAAATATGATTACATGTCAGTTTTGCAGTTGAATATAAGCAACATTAAGGGGATTTGCATTGTATTGTAATGTTCACAGAAATTAACCTAATAGTGTTTTTTTAAGCGCCATGGCCCAAACTGTAAGCGAACATGTACTACTTATGCTGCTTTTAAGGCCCATTTTTATCAGGTTTACAGTTTTTCCACACTAAAGCTAATTCCTCTTGTGTTGGCATAGATTTAAAATGTGTTTTTGACCTGTGTCAACTTCATACTGTCAAAGAGTTTGTAATTTTAAATACCTCATAAGGGAGGGTTGCTTTGTATCATGTCCAGTGACTGGTTTTAAAAACACATTTAATGTGATGTATTTACTGCTTATGTCCAGGAAAAAATAGAATATTCACAATGATTGGAAAATATGTGTGTAGTGTTCAATAAAACAGTTACTAAGCTTTCTGATGTCACTTATGCAGTGATCTGCTGCTGCCCGACTTGGATGAAAAGGAAGATGCAATGTTTTGCCATGTGGATGACGTCTGCCTTCCAGAAGAAGTAAAGACAGATGACGTGAATTTGACTCCTAATTGTTGTAGTATGCGGTAAGTAATCAATTTTAATTTTTTTATACTGGCAGGTGCAAATAATTGATGATGGTAAAACAGATCTGTGACTCAGTTGTCAAGTCATGACTTCTTATTACGTGTGTGAATATTTTTCACTAGTTGTATCTCCAATCTGTTTGATCAACCTGTGAATAGAGATAAACCAATATGCAGTTTTAGTAGGGAAACTCACAAAATGTATATAGAAATACATAGGTCGTATTTTTCTTGAGAAGTAATTCCTTCCATTAAAGTCTCATTAAAATGGCTTTTCTGTTTGCTTTTAATAAAATAACTTAAGGCTTTGTGGTTTGTTAAGACACATGTTCTGCAGAGAAGCTGTAGCTCATTAGAAATTTGCTTCTGAGTTGAGGCTGAAACTCTTTGCATGAAAGTTAGCCTTTCACTAATTTCCCTCAACCCTTTGTTTAAACTATAAGCCAAAACTAACATTAGTTTAGCAAAAAATGGTGAACAACATTGGAGCAATGCAGCCGTACAGTTTTGATCCAAATGACAGCTGAGATGAGAAAAATGAAGACCAACATGGATCTTTTTTTCTGTAAGTGGAGGATTCAGAATTTGAGTGGAAGACTTTTACCCACCCATCGCTTTTTCAAACACCGGGTTTTTATCTGCTCCTCATCCAACACAATTTGAATAAATAAATACTCAGAAGCCCAATTTTAATCTTAAACTATTTTATATATATTCTTCATCATGAGAAAAAGGCTACAAGAACCTGTTAAAAACACCAAAAAAGGGGGGTCTTGAAAGACCCACTCCATTGGAAAATCTTGTTCTTGCTCCTTCATGGAGCAGTTTAAAAAAGCTTGTGTTTGCAGGGCTCCAGACTGCGACCAATTGGTCGCATTTTGCGACCAAAATTTGAGAGTGTGCGACTGAATTTTACATCCAGTCGCACATGCGCGACCCGTAAATTTGCCTCCCCCACCCTACGTATTTTTCATACATTAAACGTGGAAGGGGCACGTCAATGATCAATCAAATAATCAATGTGACGCGAGCGCACACGCACGCAGGCAGACACACACACTCGCGCACATACTCGTGAAACGCGAGCACACACTCGCGTGATGCCCGTCTGTGAGGCGGCCACTGCGTGTGAGAAGAATAGGGAAAGCCGCTGTGAGTGGCTAAAATGCGTGGAGGGGGAGGGGCCTAGAGACAATCGAGCGCGCGTAAACATCTGTGGGAAACGGAGACAAATATCATCACAACCTGACATGTGCGTCTGAGCTATGAGTAAGTGAACTATTGATTCATTCTTCCAACCTGCGGCTAGTGTACCAGTGACAGAACTACAGCAGGGGTCTCAAACTCGCGGCCCGCGGGCTATTTGCGGTCTCCAAGATGATATTTTGCAGCCCCCGCCTTAATATGAAAGTTTAATGTTACTGCAGCCCGTCAGTTTTAATGAATAACACTTTTTCATCGTCGCGCACGGAGCTGACCAACCAGTCACAGTGGGGTAAATCAGTGGTCCCCAACCACCGGGCCGCGGACCGATACCGGGCCGCGGGACACTTGGCACCAGGGCGCGGAGCGGTTCCAGGCCGCGGGAAATTTTTGCATCGGGACGCACAGAAAGAAAAAATAATTTCCATTTTATTGTTTTTTTTTTTTTTTCCGACAAAAACGTTTTATTTTGAAAAGTGAGCGGATTCACTTTGTTACATCTGCCACACTTAACGCACGTCAAAGTCGCGACACCAAACATCAGGTGATAAAGCCACTAAAATTAAACCCAAACAACCAAAATGAGCAAAAAACAAACTTCTTTAGAAAGTTGCTTTGACAAGGGGAAAATTATAATTATTATTGTTATTATCATTACTAAAGAGAAAATGCCGTCCACGGTATACGTGTCTAGCGTTGCACCCCCCCCCCCCCCCCCCCCCCCCCCCCCCCGGTCCGCGGTAAACGTGCCTTGCGTTGTACCGGTCCACGGTGACAAAAAGGTTGGGGACCACTGGGGTAAATGACTCTTAGGGGCGGGACAATGACAGGGCTTGAAAGCAGGACACCTGACAGCCCCCAGGAGTTCCTTACTTTCCTTTTTAGAACGTATCTATTCGCTCGTAATTTTCTAAATACATGCAGTCCGTGCTGAACTTTTCTCTGGGTCACACAGACCCGGAGGAAGGTTAAGTTGGAGTTGTCCTTAACATTAAATTTAGTTTTAATATTCCTCTCCCCCTTAGTGTGATCTGTGTTATTATATATTTTATGATTATTTTAATGTTTTGTAATGTATGTAGCCTTTTTTTAATGAATTGGTATTTTAAATTATTTTAATTGATCACTCAACTACAAAAACCATCAGGACACATGTCCCATCATGCATTGTTTTGTAGTCTGTAGGGCAGCTTTCAGTCAGTTCAGTTTCCAGCTGTGTCCGGGTAGGTTTGCCCCTTGCTCCCACCCCTTTCTCGCGATATTTTTGTGATGATTGACAGTTGATGTTGGAGCAAAAACAAAAATATATGTCACACACCAGGTGATCTGCGCAGCGTTGAGTTCACCTGGGTGATCTCAAACACGCTTATTGTTCATCTTGGCTGCACATATTTGGTGTCACAAAGATAAATTTCCATCTGTTTTCTTTACTTATTTCTACTGTCATGACAGTGATGGTTCTGTCAGTTTACCTTGTTGTTGCATCTTCAAAAGTGCAGAATAAAATGTGACACTGAATGTGAAACAGCACATTGTCATTTCTGCATCTATTATTAAGGTATTTATTAGTAATACAGTGGAAATTAGTAGATTTGGTTTGCATGTTGGTTTACGGTATGCGCCCCTAAATTTTCTGGTTGTGCCCCTAAAATTTTCAGTTAGGGGCCACTGTGCTCCTGGTGAAAAATGTTAGTCTGGAGCCCTGGTTTGTGACACGGCAACTGCGATGGGCGAGCCAACGTCTCCCTGCTCTGATAAAATTTCATCTGGCTCAAAACTGTACAAATGGATAGCTCCAATATTGTTTCCACTTTTTTTTGCTATGCTAATGTTAGCTTGTGTTTGTGGGGAGCTGTAAGCTAGCGAGAGGCAGTTTAAACAAAGGAATGCTTGGATACACTATATCAGTGTATCCAAACCTAAAAGTATTTGCTAACCCACCCAGAATCAGGTATCTGAATCACTTGGTCTGGCCACAGGTGTATTAAATCAAGCCTTGGGTTTTTAAAATTACATAAACCTAACCTTTTTTTTCTACTCTTCCTCATTTTTAGGGCATTCCTGCTTTTCTGCAAGAAGGTTCATGCTACGTCTGGATGGAAACCTTGTGCAGGCCAACATTGCTTCCCACATTTCTCTGCCATGCATGATCTTCACAAACTACTAGAGCTTCAACATCCACTATCCACCGGAGCTGACATCAACTTTGGAGTTTTTACAGAGGTTTGTCTTTTTAACTTCAATTTATAATTTTACAGATTTTGATTGCTCTAGAACAGGGGTGCTTACACTTTGTCAGCATACGAGCTACGTTTGACACTACAAGCTACAAAAGATCTATATATATAAAATTAAAATGATCATTTATGTGCTTAAAGACACATACTAATCGTGAAAATCAGAGTTAAAATTGAATGGATACATTTAGATTAACATGTAAGATAACAACATGATAAAAAGTTTCCAGCAATTTCCCTTTGACAACTTGTTGAATCGTATCATGTCAGCGGCTCCGCTCAGCTTCTGTGTGCGTTCTGTTCTAGTTTTTTTTTTCTTCCTTTTTTGAGTGACTGACTAGGGCTGTGACGATAACCTCATCACCGCGGTGATGAGGTCATCACCGCACTTTTTTTTTCGTTGTTTTTTTTTTTTTTTTTTGTAGTTCAGCATGTGGTCCGTGATTGGAACTATAATAAACACATTGAACACATTCATCTTTGCTAATAATTTACTTTTTCTGCTAGTCCTGTGTTCAGACTTTCCTTCTTTCTATCAGACTCTTCTCTCCTTTTCTCCCACGGCGCCTGTCACTGTCTCGCGCGCTCTCGCTGGTCTGCCTTTAGCGCTGCACGCGGCTCCCTCACACACAGGAGCGCGCTTTCAGAAGCGCACACACTCATTCTACAACAGAGGTTTTCGTCTCATGAGGAAATACGACAAATTAACTGCATTCTAATTATTCATTTCCATTGCATTCTTTTCCATTACAAGCTGCGTGCGTTCTTAAGTGCGCAACACGGTCGCCCGTCGGAGGATTTTGTGTTGGGGGGCGGGGGGGGGGGGGGGGGGGGGTTATTACTGTTCTCAGTCACTCTGTAACACCAAACATGAACGCGCTCTGTTAAAGTGCGATGAAAATCACTACATGTTGCCTCGCATGCAGCTAGAGAGCTGTCCGCTGCAGAAGGATCAACGCGCACCCCCAACACACGTGTGTGCGCTCCTCCTCCTAGTTCTACACACGACGCAGCGCTCACACACAGTCATTCTACAACACCTACATAGTTAGTTCATTAGTTAGATAGTAGTTAGTTGTAATTGTATTTATTTCTGATGCGGCCGCCGGGAGATTTTGTGTTTTTTTTTGTTTTGTTTTTTTTTTTTTGTTTTTTTTTTGGGGGGGGCTGCGGTTAACTGCAACACCGCGCCCCCTGGTGGTTCATCACCGCGGTGATCAAAAATCCAACACCGTCACAGCTCTATGACTGACCCCAGGCCTGTCTAGACTAAATAAGGCGCATTAACAGCTACATCTACGGTGAGGAGTCTGACACTGAACATTCACACCTTTCTTAAGACGGGGAAAAGAAAAACTACATCTAGCGCTCATTTTTTTACTTTTAACTTTGAGACAAGCATATTCTATTGGTAGGATCAACCAGGTGTCCCCCAGAAGCCAGACCGTATAGGAAGGCGGTGGGGGGGGTCACTGTCGCTCACTCAGGCTTTGTAATGGGTGGCGGGGCTGGCGGCGAGAAGTGGTGGCGACAGAGTACACGCCGTGCAGCCCAGCATGGGCCGCAGTCCTTGGGTAGGGCTTGAGAAGCACATGCTTCTGGATGACGGTGCTGCCTGAGCGGGCTCGGATCCCGAGCAGGCAGGAACTGCGGACTTCCCAGCAGTCGCCATGACAGGACGGCTTGATCAAACAGGGCATCTCTGTCTCGCTTCCAATTAAGGATGAATAAACACTCCTGCGGGTCGTACTGACCCTCTGCTGGGACCTGTCACACAGCTGGGCCAATAGAGGCTCTCTCCCATGTCAGCCACAATTTGCCAGTCGATCACACATCTGGCACTCAGTGTAGTTGAACACGCATGTGCAGTGACATGTATCAGAGGATGTTTGACTGGCCATTGTTCATGTCAATCAAGTGACATCATGGTGAGGAGGATTATTCCCTGACGGCAATGTTTTAAATGTAATATATTTGTATTTTTTTGAGTATTTAGTTTTGATGTCCCGCGGTTTATTGGGTAACACGATTGACGTAATGAGCACCCCTGCTCTAGAATACTGGAACCGCAAACTTAATATTTATCTAAAGTGAGACTTTTCATCGAGTGTGTATTAGTAATGACTTGCACATTACTTTCTAACTTTGACCCTTTTTTTTCTCTCTTTCTGAAGATGCTTTTTCTCCATCAACCCAGAGAGAGGGACCAGAGTGGACAAGGAGGGCAAATCTCGTCTCATCTTGAACCCAAGAGTCCTAACCTCAGCAACGGTCAGATTTTAAATGGAGAGGCGTGTAAACACTGTAAGCAACATTGCAAGCAGTTTAGTTTTAAGGTTTCTTTGTTCTTTGTTAATCTTTTGCAAAAAAAAGTGATTACATAGTTTTCTGTTTTAGGTGCTATATTTTTTAATAATGTTTTATTATCTACAAATGACAAACATTTGCTGTGTTTAGAGGCAAAAGGTTGGGTAAAATAAATGTATGTAAAGACATCTTTGTATTGGAGTGATTCTTCACTTTGAATTTTGCTACACAGTTAGCAGATATTTTGAAACTGGGTTACATTTTCAGTACATTTTGTTTCTTTTTAAGTCTTAGCAAATCTAATGACCAAATGTAATAGACTTCAAAAAAAAAATAAAACGTGCAAATTTTTTTTTTTATCAGGATTGTTGAGCAATGCTTTAAATTCATCAGTAAGATTAGGAAACACCTAAATTCAAATTTCCAAATTACATTTTATATTCTCTATTTGTAAAAAGTATCTTGGTTTCAAAAAAGGAATTAAACACAAGAGTATGTTACTGTGATTGCATTTTGCATGGAAAAAAAGGAAAATTTTGTTATTTTTACGAAAACAAATTGGCAGCAGTGGTTGCCAGAAAAAAAATGTAGAAAATACGGTAAAAATGTAAACAACTTTACAGAACACTGTATAAATTTTATGTCATAATCTTGTAAATACAACAACACATCCCAGACTGTTAAACATCAGGTTGTTGTAATTAAGACATTATTTTATGTAAAACAAATGTTTATTGCTGTAATTTTTACCCATAATATTGGTCAAAATAACCTTAAAATTCAGTATTTTCTATAAAATATCACTGTTAGAATTACAGCATAGACCAGCAAATTAAAAAAAAATATCTGTAGGTTTTATCAGAAAATAATTTTTAAATTACAGCTTATTTACTTAAATTAAAACATTAAAGTATGTAATATTTACGGTGTGCCTGTAAAGTTGTTTACAAAGTCGATGTATTTTTTACAAGTTTATTCTGGCAACCACAGCTGCCAGTTTTTTTCTGTAAAAACTACGGAATTTTTTTTACAGTGTGGTTGATCTGATTTTACAATTGCATGTCAAATCCGGCGAGGCAGTGGGGCGGAACTTTGATTTTTTAGAGGCTTTTGAAAGAAGCCTCTAAAAAGGATCTGAGATTAAGTTTCCTCAAGTCCGGACATTTCCTAACGTTTTTTTTTTTAAATCCATCTGAAATACCTTAATCACTGAACAACTGATCTTGTGAGATGGCAGAGCAAGTAAGTCTTTAAATCCACTTGAGTGAGAAGTTTTTAATTGTATTAGTTACTTTGGTTTCATTTACTATTAGGATGCCAGCTTTGCTATGAACTTCTTTTAATTATCATGAATTTACAGTGTTGATTTTCATTTTGTTTTGTTTCTTTTTGTCAACAGGACATTCTTAGACAAGAAATTATTTCATGACTGATCAGTAAATTAGAGTCTGGACTTTCACAAGCCCCGGACTTGGACTTTCTGCTGTTCACTTGCAGGCAAGAACTGTACCTCTGGGAAGCCTCATCCAGACATGTAAATATCCAACCAGAGATTGTCCAAGCTTTACAAGACTGGTAATGGACCACATTGATCATAATAATGTGGCAATGACGAGAGTTGAAACTGTAAGTGGAGCAAGGGGACGCCCCATGTATGTGGTGGAAAAGGAGAGACTGGTTGAACTTCTTGCATTAAATCTTCTGGTGAAAAGCATGGCAAAATTACAGGGGATTTCAAACAGAACTGTTTATCGACTAATGACAGAATTTGGCCTGTCTGTCAACCAAATTTAAAGTAATCTTACAGATGAAGAGCTGGATGATTCCATCCGGCACATAAAAACTGAAATTCTGACAGCAGGCGATCAGATGGTGAAAGGAAGGCTGAAGTCAACGGTTATCAATCTTCAGTGGAGAAGACTTGCAGCATCAATGCATCATGTGGATTCGCTTGGAATTCTTTCTTCCCCTTTCACTGTGGCATGCAGACAATAAACACAAGTTGATAAGGTCTGTATGCTTGTGTAGGTTTTTTTTTTTGGGAGGGGGGTGTATGTGAAATGATTAGTCATTTTAATTATATATGTTAGCATTAAAATGCTTTCCTTAATACCGCCAGGTACAATATTGTCCTTTCTGGTGCAGTCAACGGCTACGCCAGAAAGATTTAACCTAGCTGTGCACTGTTTGCTGCTTTACATTTACTTTAATTGATCATCATTTTCTTATGGTTATGCAGGTGATGTTTTTAGAGGCCACTACCAATAACTGTGCATCCACAGCTTTTACAGCATTCAAAAAAGCAACAGAGGTCCATGGCATACCTTCAAGGCATAGTTACAAATCTTTCTGATATGCAGACCTAAAGTTTTTATCACAAATGATTTAAAGTCAATTTTGAAATGGGCATATAGAAAGCTGTGTTCTGAAAAAAATGCATGTTGCATTATATCCAAGGATTTTTAAAAGTTCTTTGTTATTCATTTGTGAAATAGGGTGAGAGAGGATCAGGGAGCAGAGAACGTGGACATAGCCAGATAGTATGTTCACCATCCATGGAACTGATCATGGGAGTTTCATTTCAGAAAAAAGTGTCCACCATCAATGGTCTGATTTGATTAACATTTTCTTTAATTTCATTTACACACTGCAATTAACTAATATTTTCCATGTGTCTAAATCCTTGACATTTCATGGCATAATTTATGTGCTCTTAGAATTGAGCGTTTGTGGCGTGCTGTCAGAGCATGTGTATCATCAAATTATTACAATGAACTTCACCTGCTGGAGATGGACCACCTACTTGATGTATCCTCCAAGGCATGTAAGGCAATATTTTGATGTTTGTGGAGGGGAAAGAAAAACTTTCAGTGATACCATTTAGAATTAGGTTAAATGCTAATCTGGCATAAAATACTACATTTAATAATTGCTAAATTATTAATTAAACTCTCGGGGGGGGGGGGTCTATGGGTACAAGACCTTGGGGGTTTGACGGGTCGGGGTCCCCGCTGGTGGCAATCGGCGGTTGCCCTGGCCGGTTGGCTGCCTTGGTCCCTTCGAGGCCTGACCAAAGCTCTCCCAGGGCCAGCGCCTGGGGGTGGGGCCCTGAGCTTGCTCTGGGGGGGGGGGGGGGGCGCTTTCTGGCTCCTCTCTCTCTGTGTGGGGTGGGTCGTGCTGGGCCTGGGGCGTCAGCGCCTTGGGGGATGGGGCCCCGGGGCTGGGGGACCTGGGCCCTATGCTGGGGGGGGGCTGGGGGACAGCTGTTTGACCACCAGGGGACAGTCTACCAGCTGTCCCCAACTTACCCCTTCCTCATATAATCTCATACTAGGGTGAGGGGGTGGGGGGTTTGGCCTGCAATGCACTTTGGGGGAGGCTACTTGGAAGTGGTCCCCCTCCCATGGTTGCCGTATGGAATGGGCCCCCCTCTCTCGGTTTTATTTGCACCATAGACATGTAGGGCCCTTGGTAGGGGGGGTGCTTGGACATCACTGCCAGCAAGCAGCAGATGTCCTCCTAGCACCCTACCCGCCAATTTTAACTGCACCTTAGACATTTAGGGCCCCTTGGTGGGGTGGGTGTGGGACATTACTGTTAGTAATCAGGAGATGTCCCCTCAGTGTCCTACCCACCAATTTTAACTGCACCCCCTTAGTACACACACCTTTTACTCCTCAAGATATACATTCAAACATAAACACACACACATGCACACACACACCCTCACAAACACACACACACGCACACACATTTTGCAAGGAAGGTGGGACCTAGGACCATCTGTCCCCTACCCCATCCCTGGTGGGGGGTACTGGGCCCTCGGCAACAGCGGCCATGTCCCCTGGGTGCCGGTTTCCAGGGCCCGGCGGTGCTCTCTCCGTGCAGGGAGGGGGTTCACATTACACCTGAGCCGGGGTTGTCCGTGTCCCTGTGGGGTGGGTCCTGGTCCGTGCCCCTGGGCACCGGGCCCCGCCCAATTTCCAACTGTGGCCGAGCCTGGTCGGGCTATGTTTACAACACCCCTTGTGGGCCCCCTTTTCCTGGGGTGCCCCCCTCCTGGGTGGGGGCGGCTGGCCCCTGCCTTGCTCCTTCCTGGACCAACCGTGGGCCGAGTGGGTGGCTACCTGGAGTGCGGAGCGGGTCTCCCTTGGGGGGTCCTGGCTCGTACCTGGGGTTGGGGCGGGGGAATGCCCGGAACTGATGGGTGGTGATGAGGTGCTCGTCTGGGGCTGTGGGCACCCTTCTCGGGTGGGGCCCTGTGTTGGACTCTCCCGGCGCGGCAGGGGGGGCTGCTCTCCTGGTCGGGCTGGGGCAAAACAAAACAACCCACTGATCTTACTTTCAGGATATTCTGGAGCCAGACCTTGATTGGGATGTTGCGACTGATTTTGGAGAAGATGTGAAGGGAGCTGTGGTGGTTCTTGAATTTGACTGCCCAATAACGGAAGAGTAGCTGGTGGAATGTCAGAATTTTAGTAGTGACAACAGAGACCCGGACAACAGAAGCCTGTTCCTAATCTTTCGTGAATATCTGGCTACTTTAACTGTATAAATTTTACAATTTGGTACTTTGTAATTACTGTTTGAAAAGCTGTCAATAAATGTTTACATATTTTTTTATACCCACTTGCCAAGTTATATTTGAGAAAAGCAACATCAACAGCTGAACATAAGGAGTTTTAACATTTAAAATATTTTCTGTCAGATTTTTGTTTGTTTGTTTTTAAACTTCAGCTGCAAGCAATGATGAGATTTAATATCTAATACCTGCTAAATTTATATATCTAAATTCAAGAGCAGTGTTTAGGTTTCTCTCAAAGTCACCGTAGGTTTATAAGTGACATACAGGAATGTCATACTAACACCACAAGTATTGACCACAGGGTAACAAATCCCATATTCCCCATAATGGGAGTAGAAGTCGTGTTCGAAATTAACAGTCATTTTAAACAGTTTATCAACACTGGATTTGTGGAATGTGAGCATGTCCTGTGACCCATTGAAGGAAATGCTGGAGTGAAACCCGTTTCTTGTTCTTCTCTTGTCTCTTGTGTAGCGGCACTTGCAGGGAGCTTGTCTTTATGGTCTGTATCTAGTTTGAGGAAAAAAAAGGTGTCATTTTTCCACTATTGCCCATCATACTGCTAGTACTAACAAATTTAAACAAACATGAAAACACTGCATTTGTTTAACACCCCAAATCATGTCACTCCAGTGGGAAACGGGGTTCAAGAGAAGACCCTCCAGTTTCTGTCAACTTCCTCAACGAACTACCGAAAGAACTTACCAGAGTTGAAAGGCTATCTAAAAATGCTGTGCTTTGATGTCTCTGATTTATAAACTTGACAGTAAAAGTGGCTGGTGTATTATAAACAAATGTACAAACACGAAACTTGTGTAAAACATTTATTCTGAGACTTTAATGTGTAATGCAGCAGTTGGAGCAATTGCGATATTTAACATCTTACCTCTTGCAGAGTCTTGCAGAAAGTTGAGAACATGTAGTTATTGTTACGGCTCGTAACCGAAAAACCCAAACGCAGGAAGAACTCGAAACCAACTGTAGTGTAGTCAAAAGATTTACTCGAAAACTCGAGGAAACAATCATCAGAGACACTAAACAAACAGGACACTGCGACACAGAAACCACAGGGACAGGAACTTAAATACACAAACACAAATTACAAACAGACAACAGCTGAGATCCAGGTAATTGCCCAGGAGGAGGGAGGGGCTGGGCAGCAGCCCAGCCGTAACCATGACATAACCCCCCTCACAAAGTCCGGCTCCCAGACGGACCCCGACGAGGCTGCTCAGGGTGGGCGCTGTGGAAACGAGCGATCAGAGCCGGATCCAGGACGTGACGTTCAGGTACCCACTGTCGATCAGCAGGGCCGTAACCCTCCCAGTCCACAAGATATTGGATACCCCGACCCACTCTCCTGGAGGCAAGAAGCTTCCGAATAGTGTAAACTGGACCGCCATCCACAATACGAGGTGCAGGAGGGGGCACTGGAGTAGGCTGAAGGGAGGAGTCTTTAGCAGGTTTTAGTTTGCACACATGAAACACCGGGTGGACTCTGAGGGTGCGGGGAAGGCCTAGCTTGACTGCCACAGGGTTGATGATCTTGACAATAGGGTATGGCCCGATGTAGCGGGGCATCAGCTTTCTGGAACCCCCTTTGAGGGGAATATCTGTGGATGACAACCAGACTTTGTCTCCCACCTTGTACTCTGGAGCGGCACGCCTCCGGCGATTGGCGACTGCGGTAAGCCTCTCCTGGTTCCTTAGTAACTGGTGTCTAAAGTTCACCCAGACTCGTCGACAGCGCCTTACAAATGCCGCAGGACCCGAAACAGTGGCCGTCTGTTCTTGGTGCGGGAAGAGGGGTGGTTGGTAACCATACGCTGCCTGAAAAGGTGAGAAACCGGTGGAGTTGATTAGAGAGTTATGAGAGTATTCAGCCCAGGGTAGTTGGGATGACCAGGTGTTGGGGTTCTTTGAACACAAAGCCCGTAGGGTAGTCTCCAGATCCTGATTGCATCTTTCCACCTGGCCATTGGTTTGCGGATGAAAACCAGAACTTAGACTGATCTGGATCCCCAACAATTTACAGAATTCCTTCCAAAAGGAAGCTACAAACTGGGGCCCACGGTCTGAGACTATGTTTTGAGGAAGACCGTGCAGACGGAACACATGTTGAGTGACTAGCACAGCCATCTCCTTGGCGGATGGTAATCTTTGCAGCGGTATGGCATGAACTAACTTAGAGAATCTGTCCACGACAGTCATGATGACTGTCTTTCCCTTAGAGCAGGGCAGACCTGTGATGAAATCCATGGCCACATGGGACCATGGTCTGGAAGGAACTGGCAGAGGATGAAGTAAACCAACAGGGGGAGTCCTGGGAGTCTTAACACTGGCACACACCGGGCATGAGGCGACAAAAGCCCTAATGTCGGAGGACATTGTGGGCCACCAAAATCTTTGAGCCACCAGGAATGCAGTCCTAGTCCCTCCTGGGTGGCAAGCCAAACGAGAAGAATGTCCCCATTTCAGGACTGACTGACGAAGGTGCGAGGGGACAAACAAACACTTTGGAGGACAACCTGAAGGTATACATGTAGGATCAGGGACAGAGGCCTTGACCTTGCGTTCCAAGGTCCACCGAGTTGCTCCCAGAACCAGTTTAGTAGGGAGAATGGTGTCTGAAGTGGTGGAGTCCTCTTCCTCCTCTCTCTGATATAAACGTGACAGAGCGTTTGATGTTTTTGATGTTTTTGCTGCCAGGACGAAAAGAGAGGGTGAAGTTAAACCTATCAAAGAACAACGCCCACCGAGCTTGGCGGGGGTTCAGGCGTTTGGCAGTCCGAATATATTCTAAATTCTTGTGGTCGGTCCACACAAGAAAAGGTCTTTCAGCCCCCTCCAGCCAATGCCGCCACTCCTCAAGAGCCAACTTGACGGCAAGCAATTCTCTGTTCCCTATGTCGTAATTTCTCTCTGCAGGAGTGAGCTTGCAGGAGAAATACGCGCAGGGATGGACTTTATTATCAGAAGCTCTCTGAGACAGAACAGCCCCCACTCCCGACTCAGACGCATCCACCTCCACAATGAATTGTTTGGAGGTATCAGGCTGAGTCAAGATGGGAGCTGCAGAGAAACGTCTTTTCAGCTCGGTAAAAGCCTTATCTGCTCCCTCATCCCAGATAAAACGTACCTTTGCTGAAGTTAGTCTATGGAGGGGTGCAGCCACGTCACTAAAGCCTCTGATGAACCGCCTGTAAAAATTGGCAAAACCTAGGAAGCGCTGGAGAGGTTTGCGCCCGGTAGGGACAGGCCAGTCCAGAACAGCCTTTACCTTGCCCCCATCCATCTGTATGGACCCCGGTGTAACTACGTGGCCGAGAAACTTAGTGTGGGTGGTGTGGAATTCACACTTTTCAGCCTTGCAATACAGTTGGTTCTCAAGCAGGCGTTGGAGTACGGCTCTGACATGCTGCACATGAGTCTCGAGATCTGGAGAGAAGATGAGAATATCATCCAGGTACACGAACACAAACTTATTAATCATATCCTTAAGTACGTCGTTAATTAAACACTGAAAGACAGCAGGTGCATTGGTAAGTCCAAAAGGCATGACCAGATATTCAAAATGACCACTAGGAGTGTTAAAGGCGGTCTTCCACTCATCCCCCTCCCTTATGCGGACCAGATGATATGCACTGCGGAGGTCCAATTTGGTGAAGATCTGGGCCCCTTTTAGCAGATCAAAGGCAGTCTGTAAGAGAGGTAATGGATAAGTGTTCCGAGCAGTGATGTTATTCAACCCCCTGTAGTCAATGCAAGGCCGCAAACCCCCGTCTCGTTTGCCTACGAAGAAAAATCCCGCTCCTGCAGGAGATGAAGAGGAACGGATTATTCCAGCCTGAAGACTCTCCTGAATGTACTCCTCCATTGCCTCCTGCTCAGGACGAGACAGAGGATATATGTGGCCCTTAGGAGGTTGCGTCCCCGGTAGAAGGTCAATGGCGCAGTCATAGGGACGATGGGGAGGTAGAGACTTGGCCCGAATTGTACTGAACACTGCACCAAGGTCATGATAAGCAGGAGGAACAGCGTTGAGATCCAGAGGTTCAGGAGAAGGGCTCTTGACTGATGAGCGAACAGAGGCAGCAGTTAAGCAATTTAACAGACAAAATGAACTCCAGGACAATACACGTCCCGAAGTCCAGTCAATATGTGGAGTGTGTCTGCACAACCAGGGGAAACCTAAGATCACCTGTGGCTTCAAAGAGTCAACAACAAAAAAACTACGTAGTTCTGTGTGATTACCAGAAACAGTTACTTGAATATTAACCGTACGTGCAGACACATTATGGATGACAGACCCGTTAATAGCACGAATGAGTAAAGCAGGAGACAAATGTTCAACAGGAACCTTAAGTTCGGTTACCAATTCGTGAGAAATAAAGTCCCCATCTGAACCAGAGTCAATAAGAGTCTCCAGCTCCTTCTGGACTCCTGCATAGTTCATCAACACCTTGGTTGAGGGACGTGAGGGTGAAGAAAAAGAGGAAGTACGGCTCACCAGTTCCCTCCTTGCTGGTGAACACTGGCGTTTCCCGGGCAGTCACGCACCAAGTGTCCAGACTGTCCACAGTACAAGCAGAGTCCAGCTCCCATACGGCGCCGTCGCTCAGCGGGAGTCAGACGTCCAGTTCCCAGCTGCATGGGCTCGGGGGGAGGAATGAACTCCTGGTGCGGAGTACTGGAACGGGACGGTGGATCACTCACAAGAAGCGGCGGGCGGGGGCTGGAGTTGTTGCGCCGCTCACGACCCCGTTCCCGCATCCTTCGATCGATACGCACCGCTAGATCAATCAACTCCTCCAGCTCCTCCGGAATCTCCCTCGCCGCCAGCTCATCCTTGAGGTTGCCGGAGAGGCCCTGAAGAAACACGTCCACCAGCGCTTCGTCCGCCCAGCGGGTGCTGGCAGCCAGAGTCCGGAACTCCACGGCGTAGTCTGCGGCGCTGCGCGCCCCTTGCTGGAGACGAAGTAGTTCAGAAGCGGCAGCTCTGTGGGGTGTAGTGGGATCGAACACCGTGAGGAGTTGGGTGGAAAACGCTCTAAAAGAGCGGCAGAGGTCGGCTCCTCGCTCCCACTCTGCCAATCCCCATCGTTTAGCCCGACCAGTCAAAAAGCTCAGGGCAAATGCCACCTTGCTCTGCTCGGAGGGAAACTCGTCGGGATTGAAGTCGAAGTGAAGGCGACAGGAGGTGATGAAGGCCCGGCAGTCCTCAGCCGTACCATCGAATGGTTCGGGACGACCTAGTCGGGTTTGACGGAGCAAAGACGGAGACGGAGGAACATGCTCCAGCCTGGAGAGGCGATCATGGAGTTGTTGCATACCGGACATGAAACCCCGCATCTCCCGTGCCAGGACAGACAGCTCCTCACCGGCGGCTGAGCTTCCTACAGCGGATGATCCAGGTAGGTCCCCAAGATGCGAACTTCCTGCTGGGTTGGTCATGGTCGCAGTGTAATGTTACGGCTCGTAACCGAAAAACCCAAACGCAGGAAGAACTCGAAACCAACTGTAGTGTAGTCAAAAGATTTACTCGAAAACTTGAGGAAACAATCATCAGAGACACTGAACAAACAGGACACTGCGACACAGAAACCACAGGGACAGGAACTTAAATACACAAACACAAATTACAAACAGACAACAGCTGAGATCCAGGTAATTGCCCAGGAGGAGGGAGGGGCTGGGCAGCAGCCCAGCCGTAACCATGACAGTTATTTCTGCCGTCTGACAAATCCCTTCTCACTTAAGTTTGGAGAAAGAGCTCCAACTATGAATTCTGCATCTGGAACACATTAAAGCCATGTGATAAAAACAAAATTGGGAAAACTATTTGGTTGCATTGAGTACAACAAACATGCAAATGAGATAGCATGGTGGTAGCGTCGGAACAATCACGTGGGTTATACATTAGTTAATTTGTGCAGTATATTTGCTTATATTCTTATATTACTGATTGACTGTGCATCATAGCTTAAAACACCTTAAAAATCAAATGACAAATTGTATGACGCTAACAATTGGTCACAATATTGCTGCAACATTTTTGTTGCCTTGACCACATTTTTGAGTTTCGTGACAAAACACTTACTTAAACACAAACAGGTTCCAATAAAGAAGGGCAATATTTGCTCTAAACATGTCTTAAATTTTTAACCTGACCAGGGACAAAAATCTCTCTTTGCTTGTGTTCTACCAAATAGTCAGTCAGTCTATACAGCTTTGAAGCCTTCCCGCAGCTGGGTCTGGATTGGGATCAGCCTCACCACTGAATGCAAACTGATGGCTCTCATCCGAAGTGAGACAAAATGTGGTAATTTAATCAGAACAAAATTGTTATCACTGAAGTGTAAAAACAGATGTGGTTTTATTGTGAACATACGCTGTAATGGAATTTCTCTTCTTAATTGTTATTGGTCCTTGGTATCAACAAGGACAATGGCATTGGTTAATTCCAGCAGCATTTTCATCATCTGAATGTTGTACCTCAAATGGTAAATGTATCATAAATACTGGCAAAGAACATAAAGTCAAAACATAGCAAAATATTCACATAACATGTTATAACAATTGTGATACATTAATGACTTTATGGCATATTGGTAGCTAATATGTAAATATAATACAGAACTAATCATTTCCAATGCTGCATTAAGCAATGAGGGGGACAAACTGTTGTATCATCTGGATAGAATGAAAAACGCTAGTGACAGTGTTGAGAGGAGAACAGAGAGGCATCTACATATCTAAGTAACAAAGAGCTGTTTGATTGTGAGATATAAATCTTAGTGAAACAATAGCAATCAGCTCTGAAAAATATGAGCAGAATTATTCTGAACACTACTGTCGGTACCTCAGCCTTCAGGTTTATCATGTCATCTGAGCTGTAACCTCATCTGGTGCAACATCAATCTCAATCCCCCCATGGCACAAGAAATTGTACTACCATATTTTAAGGACGTTTGGTGCAGGAGTTTCTTGGGCCAATCTTGTAGCCAAAATCTCACCACAGGTCCTTTTATGTGATTTATTATTATTTTAATTCCACACAGCATTTCTGTGCAAAGAAAAAACACATTTACATGCAATCTAACACTTGAATGAGAAATTTTCTGTACTGCTACTTCATGACATGAGATGCAAGTACTGAAACAAACACCAGTAAGAATCTCTTGTCGTAGAGCACCTTCATCTATTCCATGAAGATTCTTGGCAAGGCTTTTTTTTGTCTAATCCACTTCTTCATCCCCCTTTAAAACAGATCTTCCCTCGTTACTGAGATGTTAAATGTCATGGAAGCATCCACCCTCTTCTCAAGTATGATGAGGATGTCTGATACACTAAAACAGCCACATAAAACCATTATTTATAACATGGGTCCAATTAAACATCACAGATGGAGATGTGCATCATTTTCTATTCATGTATGTCGCAGGGTTCTCTCAAGAAATTCAGAAAAATACAAAAACAAAAACTGGTAGGCAGGCCGGGAGAGAATTCATAGGGTTTTTACCCTTTTTAAAAAAGTCTTTGGGAGACACCCAAAAAATATGACACAGGGATGAAAGCAACACAACATAAATTCATCTGATTTCAGATTATATCACCATCCATTGTGTTTGGATTTGAGTGGCACTCCTTCTGCCCAGTTCTCTCTCTCAAACTTTCAGTCCCTCTGCCATGATGAGAGTGAGGCGCCTTCTTATGTACCTCTTGCCACTCCCACCTAATTAGGCACTCTACTTAGAAAATTGTAAAGAAAGTTATTCTCAAAACATTTCATATTTCCTTCAATAATTAGATAATGTCCTTCATCACATTAACTTCAGCCACAAATAATCCAACTTAAACTATACAAAGAAAAACAAGATACAAAAACCAGATAAATTAGGAACAGCTGTTTAATAAGATTAACAACATTATATAAACAAAAAAAAAACAAATCCCTCGGTTTGGCTGTTAACTGAGGGGGCGTGGCTAAGACGCCGCTGGTGCTGAGCTGCTGCTGGGCTGCGGTTGTATGTATATGTATGCCGAAAACTACTGAAGACCAAGTATGCACCCGAGGTCTAAACTGTAAAAATGATGGGTGAATGGTAAGAAACTATGGTTTTACATCGAAAATGTTTGATTATGACGTGGATGCGCGCACCAACCTATGTGGGTGTGAGTGTATGTGTGCTCACGGTGTTCGCTCAGCCAGAGAGACGGAGCCGCTCCGTCACATCATCCCTCCCCTCTGGGAGGTTGTCGATGTTCGGCAACCTAAAGAGAAAATCTGCAACTACATTGGTAGGGCCAGATCGATGTCGCACAACAAATCGGTAGGGTTAAAGTGATAAGTACCAACGTGTGAGAGGACTGTTATGATCTTTCATCAAATTTATCCAGGTGAGGGCCCTGTGATCTGTTTCTAGGTCAAATTCTCTACCTAGCAGATAATATCGCAAACCCTCTAATGCCCATTTAATTGCAAGACCATCTTTTTCAACAGTAGAATATCGGGTTTCGCGTGGTTGAAGCTTACGGCTAAGGAACAATATTGGATGTTCATCTCCTGGCTCCCCCTGGACCAGCACTGCTGCCCAGGCCGACCGCCGAAGCATCCACCTGCACCAGAAATCTTTAGTTGAAGTTGGGACTTCACAGGACTGGCGATGAACACAGACAGGCTTTCTGTGTTGTGAACGCTTTTTCACACTCCTCTGTCCACTGAACAGGGTTCTTTTGGTCCTTCTTAGTTAAAGATGTAAGTGGAGCTGCAATGGTTGCAAACTATGGAACAAAACGCCTGTACCAGCCAACCAGTCCTAGGAATGATCGCACTTCCTTCTTGGCTCTTGGTCTAGGACATTTTCGGATCGACTCCACTTTATCCACTTGTGGACGTACTTCTCCTTCTCCAAGATGGTACCCAAGGTATTCGGTCTCTCGCTGGGCCCATCTGCACTTGGAAGGGTTAAGTGTTAAGCCAGCCTCTTGAATTCGACTTAGAACCAAGGAGAGATGTTGCATGTGCTCTGTCCATGTGTTGCTGTAAATTACCACATCATCAAGGTATGCTGCACTGCAGTGGCCACATCCTTGTAGCACTCTGTCCATCAACCTTTGGAAGGTGGCCGGGGCACCATGCAAACCAAAGGGCATAACAGTAAACTGTAATAGCCCTGAGGGTGTTTGGAACTCAGTGTACGGTCGACTTGTCTTCTCCAGTGTCACTTGCCAATACCCTTTGCACACATCAAGGGTGGTGATATATTCTGCAGGTCCAACCTTCTCTAGCAAGTCATCTATTCTGGGCATGGGATAGGTGTCAAACTCAGAGATGGAGTTGAGTTTCCTGAAATCAATACAGATGCGCAGAGAACCATCTTTCTTGAAGGCAATGCCCATAGGGCTACACCACTCTGAATTGGAAGGCTCGATCACCCCAAGCCTTAACATCTGTTCCATTTCATCTTGAAGTTTGCTCACCAGTTCCTGTGGAATTTTGTATGGACGTTGGCGGATCGGAACCCCATTCTTTAGTCTGATGATATGTTCAATCAAGCAGGTCCTTCCAGGTTTATCTGCAAACAGTGAAGAAACATCTTTGAACAGCTCAGTTAGTTTTGTTGCTTGTTTGGGTGGGAGGTGTGCCAGACCAGCTGAACCGCCAGAGCTAATATCTTCATCACTGTCCTCTTCGAAGTTGATTTTTCTCACCAGCATGGCTCTCGTAGGAATCGGACTTGGGATTTCCCTCCATTCTTTCAGCAGATTGATGTGGTATGTTTCTTTTGGCTTTTTCTTTTCAGGGTGGTGAACTTCATAGGTGACCGGACCCATCTTCCCTGTAATGACATATGGCCCCTGCCATTTAGTCAACAATTTATGAGTTGAGGAAGGGAGAAGAAGAAGAACCTTCTGCCCAGGTTGAAACTCACGGTTACGGGCCTGTTGGTCATACCAAGTCTTTTGTTTCCTTGGGCCTCACGCAGATTGACTTCTGCCTCCTCTTGATATCTCTGTAGTCTCTCTCTCATCTCCAACACAAATTGTATTACCCCTTTGCTTGCAGGCATAGTAGACGGAGCCTCCCAACTCTTCCGGAGTAGATCCAACGGCCCTTGGACATCCCACCCGTACAGGAGCTTAAAAGGGGAAAATCCTGTATGGAGCCTCCCAACTCTTCCGGAGTAGATCCAACGGCCCTTGGACATCCCACCCATACAGGAGCTTAAAAGGGGAAAATCCTGTGGAGGTTTGAGGAACTTCTCTGTGGGCAAACAGAAGAAATGGCAACCAGCGATCCCAGTCTTTACCTATGTCATCCACAAACATCTGCAGCATCTTTTTGAGTGTCTGATTGAACCTCTCCACCAGACCATCCGTTTGTGGGTGATACGGTGTAGTTTGAATAGCAGAGATTTCAAGGTGTTTGTGGAAGAGCTGCATCAGCCGGGAAGTAAAGTTAGTCCCTTGGTCGGTCAAGATCTCTTCTGAGATCCCCACTCTGGAAAACAGTTGAACCAAGGCTCGGACAACAGTGGTAGTGACAGTGATAGTGCGCAGTGGGAAGGCTTCAGGAACTCTGGTAGCATAGTCACAGACAACAAGGATATATTCGTGGCCACTACTACTTTTAACAAGTGGGCCAACTATATCCATGGCAATCCTTTAGAATGGAGTGGATATTACAGGAAGTGGTTGGAGTAAGACTATCTGATTTTCGGGTTGGACATGTTTTCTGACAGGTAGGACATGCAGCACAATACTTCTGTATATCTGTATACATAGAAGGCCAGTAGAAACGACATGCTGCTCTAAGGTATGTTTTATGACAACCTAAATGTCTTGCCCATGGAACGGTGTGAGCGAGTTGCATAACAAGTGGCCTACAAATAACCGGTACAACAAGACACCTTTGTTCACCCTCAGCCAAATAAAGGACATTGTTGTCAATAATAAACTGTGATCTGTTCCTTGGTGTGCCGCTCCGGCTGGATCCAACGACGATAGAGAGACTTCAGGCGATGGTAGGTTTCTGTTGGGTTTTCACCATGCGGCACAGATGTTGAGCAGAACTGCTGCCTATAAGTCTCTGGTGAAATGTCAAACTTAGCCAACAGTGCTGCTCTCAAGTCTTTGTAGCAGTGGGCTCGATCTTCATCCATTGCTGTGTAGGCTTCCAAAGCTTTACCAGACAGCATTGGAACCAAACAACATGCCCACTCTTTTTTCGGCCATTTCCATGTTTTAGCGATGCGTTCAAAGCACATCAGATAGTTTTCAATGTCTTCCCCAGTCCTGGTAAGAGGGAATTTTTGGATCGGAAAAAAGACCCCTAGGAGGTGCAGTACTGTCAGAATCATCTGAGCCAGATGATGACGTCTCAGTGTCCGGCAAATAACGTGATGCTGGAGTCAGTAGAGTATACCTTGGGCTGCTTGCTGTTGATGTACTGGGGGTTCGTGGTGCTTTGCTCTTTGATTTGCACGGAGCTTTGATGTGCGGTTGCTGCACTTGACTTTGGAGGGATCCGCTCAGGTGGTGAAGTGAAGCCACAAGCTCTTCCTCTCTCTTTTGCTGAGCAGTCAAATAATCCTTCATAATAGTCAGCATGTCACTCCCTGACGTACCAGAGGGACGGAGGTGCCTCCATTTCTTCTTCTGATTGTGTAGATGGTGCTGTTTCCCAAGCTCGGTCCACAGCTGTCTCAGAATGCTGCAAGTTCTTCTGGGAACGTAATCCAGTCCTTCGTTTTGGAAGCTGAATCCTCCTGTTACGGCTTGCCATCCCTCTTCTGACACCAAATGTCGCGGGGTTCTCTCAAGAAATTCAGAAAAATAAGACAACAAAAACTGGTAGGCAAGCCAGGAGAGATTTCATAGGGTTTTTACCTTTTTTAAAAAAGTCTTTGGGAGACACACAGAAAAAAATAAAGCAGGGATGAAAGCAACACAACGTAATTTCATCTGATTTCAGATCATATCACATATCAGATCTTCCATTGTGTTTGGATTTGAATGGCACTATTTCTGCTCAGTTCTCTCTCTCAAACTCTCAGTCCCTCTGCCATGAGAGTGAGCTTCCTCTGCCATTGTGAGAGTGAGGCGCCTTCTTATGTACCTCTTGCCACTCCCACCTAATTAGGCACTCTACTTAGAAAATTGTAAAGAAAGTTATTCTCAAAACATTTCATATTTCCTTCAATAATTAGATAATGTCCCTCATCACATTAACTTCAGCCACAAATAATTCAACTTAAACTATACAAAGAAAAACAAGATACAAAAACAAGATAAATTAGAAATAGCTGTTTCATAAGATTAACAACAATATATAAACGAAAAAAAACCCAAATCCCTCGCTTTGGCTGTCAATGGAGGGGGTGTAGCTAAGACGCCGCTGCTGCTGCGCTGCTGCTGGGCTGCCGTGAGTAAGCGGTTGTATGTATGTGTATGCCGAAAACTACTGAAGACCAAGTGTGCACCCGAGGTCTGAACTGTAAAAATGAAGGGTGAATGGTAAGAAACTATGGTTTTACATCGAAAATGTTTGATTATGACGTGGATGCGCGCACCAACCTATGTGGGTGTGTGTGTATGTGTGCTCACGGTGTTCGCTCAGCCAGAGATACGGAGCCGCTCCGTCACAATGTAATAAAGTTCATTCCCCTGCATGTGTCCATGCATATCTTCACAAACTTCAACTTCTTTGGCGATGTTACTGTAAGAAAAATTGAGACAAAAGAAAAGGATCACAACATGTTTTAATTAAAATAAATTAAAACCTAATAACCCCTTTTCCCCCGCCTAGTAAGGAAAATGGCTATTGTTACCTCTCCCTACAAACACTTGCATGTGCACAGATATAATCCTTTGTTAAAAAGTTTACCACAAAATGGACAAGCAACCTATGAAAATAAGGAGTCTAAGTTTTTGTCACTTAGTACCTAATTGTTGCACTTGTAGGCTGTCAAATAAACATAATATTGGTACTTTATGTGTAATGTGGTCTGCTCACCTTACTCTCCAAAACTTGTGTTGACATTTGTGTTGGGATTTGTAATGTTTGTTTGTATAACACATAATTCAACAATACTAATCAAACGTTCTTGTAACTGAACTTGAACCATACAAACTTTTGTAATAGACAAATTTAACTTTTTTTTTTTTTTTTGGTGTGCGGTTGTGGTGTTTTTTGTTTTATCTATCTGGCAGAGAAAAACCAAGGTGTGGGATAGCAAAATTTGAGGGGCTAAAGAAATTATAGGAAAGCATTTGCAATATCAACTGCAACATAAATTTTGCAATAATAAAAAAAAATGAACAATTCTAGACTTCACGTAATAAACAATTTAATATGATAAAATTAATAACTCACCACCGTCATCATCTTCATCAATATCTTTGTCTTCTGCAGGTAATGTCTGTACAAACGAACATAAGATAGTGGAAAAAGAAAAAAACATTGGACAGTGCCTTTGTTACGGGGGGAGAAGGGAAGTACCCAGGCGCAGAGAGGAGAGGAGGCAGGAGGTTGCAGGGGGAACAAGGGCTTTAATATTAACAAAAAAACTACAAACAAAAATCCACTGCTTAGCAGGCTAGAAGCTAGAGACTCAAAACACAACGCTCGAAACCAGGGAACAGCACAATATGGACCAGCATAGGAGGAAGGGAAAGACAGGACTTAAATACATACAAAGCAACAAGACACAGGTGGAAACACTCAGGACTGATGGGGTAAGGTAAAACTTAAAACAACAACGAAACAGGAAACCCTACAAAATAAAACAGGAAGTTACACTCAAAACATCACAGAACAAAAAGAAAACAAAACAAAAGGGCAAAGATGTCATGATCGACCTCTATGGAGACCCAGATGCTGGAACCCGGAAGAAACTCAGGAGACGAGGCAGAGTCAGAAGTTTTAATCTGATGAAAGTTGGGGATGAAGAGAAGCGCCGAGGACGGCGAGCACAGTCTGGAGCGAGGAGCCGAGAACGGCGTAGACAGCCTGTGACGAGCTGGACCGCCGAGGATGGCGAGCACAGCCTGAAGCGAGGAGCCGAGGACGGCGTACAGGAACGAGGAGAGGAACCAGCGTGACCAGTGGTGAGAGGACCTGAAGGCATGAGACAAGGGTAAGTACAAAGCTTAGAATTTGCTAGAGCAAAGTTACTAGAACTGAGGCCAGACGTAAGCACCGGAGTGAGTATAACGGACTGGCGTAGTATGCTGGGATGGATCTCCTTAAGAAGGTCTGCCAGGTGATGAGAAGATGCAGGTCAGCTGGTTCCAATGAAGGAGCATGGAGGGGAGGGGTAGCAGCCGGAGCACCGTGACAAAAGAAACAGAAACCGTAACAGCCTTAACTTGAATCTATACATACCTGCTGTATTTTTATATTTGGATGCCTAATTATCCTAGATGACGTATTGGACAAGGTTCTGCCAAAGCAGCTTGGGTCAATTATTATTCAAAAGTAAAAAAAAAAAGTGGTTTTATATGAAGGGGGGTGCCTTCCTTGTTGACTTAATGGTCACGGGGCCTCATCTCAAGGGTAAGGTATTTTGGCCAGGTCTAACAAGAGGAGGTAGAGGCTATTAGTTGACCCATTACAGAGAATATATCAATTAGCTGGTCTGAAAAAATTTTGGTGTTGCACAGAAGGAACCAGAGGAGGATATGGGGAAAAAGACACATGGAAATGCTGCTCCATTGACTTGAAGTAGGTCAATGATTAGAACATGAGACATGCTCCCAGTGATACAAGCAAAAAAAATCTCCAAAAGAAAGGCTACATTTCAACAGATTGTATATTTAACTCTGACAGCCATACCTCATTATTGCTGTTGATGCTACAGTCCTTGACATGTAGCTCAGACATGAGAGACACTGTGCTTTTGGCATGGTCTGGAACTCTGGAGCAGACATGGGCAGGGGAGTGTGTGTGCTGGATAGGCATAATATACAGTCAAGACTTTCCTGTCTTAATAATGCTGGTCCCAGTGTATCCCTCGTCGTCAGGTGGAACAAGGATGAGTTTTTGTTGGCCTAATCCTCCTGTTTACATCTACGTTACTAATCTTCAGCTCTTTGTTCAGAGAAAAATCCTCAAACATAACTCTATCACTAACTAAAATTGGGATTAATATAAAAAGAGACAACAAAGTTTTACCCATGGCTTTGTAAAGCATCCATGCCCCTTCCAGTTGACTCATTTTGGGGTATACCTCACACAGAATGTCTGTGACCTGTGGGTGCCAGTAGAAAAAATTTTAATCAAAGATTTGTTTTCCCCCACCTGAACCTAAATTCACTGTGGATTCCGCTTGTGGCCATCATCCTCAGGAATATTGACAGTTCTTTTCCAACCCAGCCAGTAATAGCACAGCTCCTCTGTGGGTTTAAGAGTTTTTGAGGCACTCGGCAAAAGGCAGAACTGGACAGATGTAAAAAAAAAAAAAAAAAAAGAACTAGACAGATGTAGTTTTGCTGCAGAGCCTTTTATTGGTCATATGTCACTGGGGTCTTAAATTGGTCCTTTGTTTGAATAATCCAGGGAGACTTCTAAAAGAATTTTGGGGAAAAAAAATTAAAGATATGTCATGTGTAAAACTTAAACTTATCCCTTACTTACCACTTATCTCTCTAACAATAATAATAGTAATAATAATTACAATAATAATAATAGTAATAGTAATGTGGAGCTGTCAATTAAAGCACAAGCCTGATATACCTTCAGTTACAACAGGGGTTCTCATAGTACGGCCCAGGGACTGATAGCGGCCCACGGGAAGAGTTTTTGTGGCCCTCAACAAATCCTAATTGATGGTTATTAAACCAGCTGTACATTACTTGGAAAAATATTGTTTTGTGGTTTCTGGCAACATATGCAGGAAAAAAAAGGTAATTACACTCTGGTGTCAATGGTACAGAGTATTAATTTTCCCACAAGAGGACAGACAACACTGCCTCTGCGAAAGGTGTCATGGCAAGCTAGGCGGGGCAGACCTAGACGCTGGAACCCGGAAGGAAAACACAGGTGAGTTGAAAGATAAGTAAAGAGATTCATAGCGGGGCATGAGGCTGGATAGCGGCTGGTGACCTGACTGGAGGTTTGCAATGGCTCGTGGCGTGGCTAATCTTGGACTTCCGTGAGGAACTTCAGCTCGGGTAGACGGGAGACTCAGGTGACCACTCGTTGTCACAAGAAACAAGAGAAGAACAAGAAACTGGTTTCACTCCTGCATTTCTTTCAATGGGTCACAGGACATGCTCACATTCCACCTATCCAGTGTCAATGATTTGCAAGCAGGTAAATGCAATGCTCAAGAATTCAAAATAAATCGTGACTATGTGACAAATCATAAAAACTATAATAAATTTACCAGCGAGGAGCGCAACAATAAGCTCCATCAACTACACTGAGGCTATGCAGCACAGCAAATGTTTACAAAAATTGCTTGATCCAGTGAAGCTGTAAGAGAGACTAGCTACGTTGTGGCTTTGGAAACGGACGTTTGGAAATTGGCGTAGCAAGCCCTTAAGTGACAGGGAGTTTGTGAAAAGAATAAATGCTTAAAGTAGCTGACATTGTTTGTCCAGAGCAAGTTTTAAGAAGTAAGTTTATGAAATGAATCTGTTCTGAATTACTAGACGGTAGAAGATCTGGGCAGCAACCTCCAACCGTAACTGGGAAAATATCTGGAGGGCTTGTTTAACTGTACAAATGACACTTGGTCATTAAAGTTAATAAAAACAATTTTTCTGTTTATCCATTTTATTTCACCAAAATTGGCCCCCAGTCCAATGTCGAGTTTCTAATTCGACCTACAAAAACATGGGGACCCCCTGAGTCACAACATTTACTCAACTGTATCTTAATGAATTTATTTCAAGTTTATTTACACAACGCTAAAAACAACCTCAGTTGACCAACGAGGTGTACAGCATAAAAAATAGAGAAAATCCAGAATAAGCAATAACACAAGTAGATCTATCTTAATAAGAATTATATAGACATATCTTTTTATTAACAACATCCAAACCTGGCCATGCTTTGCTGCACAGTGCTGCCTGAAGACCCCTGCGCAGGTACTGTCAAAGACATCTGTTGTAATGGTCTCTCTGATGTCTCATGCCTGGAGTTCCTAGCTGCCTGTGCGGGCTGGCCCTCAACTTCATGAATAATACATTGAGCATAAACATCATCAACTCAGTAAAACAAAAGTCAATCAGGGATCTTTCTCATCAACAGCTCACATACAGTCACATTAATCATTGGTAACAAACTGTCAATTGCTTTTGATGCATACTTGATGATGGATTATTTAAGGATCTTCTTAGCATGTGTCCCAAACTCATTGCCGCGCTGCGCAAGTCATCCGAAGGAATTCAGGGAAATAAATAAATGCACTAGCAGACAACAGTGACTGAAATGTTGATCTATTTTCCTTCATTACTTAAGCTTTACCTCTTTCGGGTCTGTCATTTCGAGACCTGGGAAGATGGCCGAGGGGCAGAAATCAAAAGTTAAGTAAGACACCTGACTAACAAACAAAGAGATATAACTCTATGTATAAACATACAAAATAAAAAAAAAATAAAACCAATAATAAAAAATTAAGCAGTAAAACAAAGATTCATTTGATACTGCATACAGCGGGGAAAATAAGTATTGAACACGTCAACATTTCTCTCAAAAAACATATTTCTAATCGAGCTATTGACACGAAATTTCCACCAGATGTCTGCATCAACCCAAGTAATGCACACATAGAAAGAAATCCAAACATTTCTGTCCATAAATGAAGTTATGTGTAAAATAAAGTGAAATGGCACAGGTAATAAGTATTGAACACATGAAGAAAAGGAGGGGTAAAAAGGTCTGGCAAGCAAAGAAAGCAGCTAGAGTTTGTCAGTATTCAGAAGGTTAACCTGCCCCTTATTAGTGCAAAGTAATATCAGCTGGTATAGTCCTGATTGATGCCTTTTAAAAAGGTTTCTCACCAGCAAGGTGTTAGACAAGAAGCATTGCATGATGGGTAAAAGCAAAGAGCTGTCCAAAGACCTACGTAACCTTATTGTTGCAAAACACACTGAAGGCATTGGTTACAGGTGCATTTCTAAACTTCGGAAAGTTCCAGTGAGTACCATTTGGGCCATCATCCGGAAGTGGAAAGAACACGGCATTACCATAAACCAGCCACGGCCAGGTGCTTCTCGCAAGATTTCAGACAGAGGAGTCAGAACAATCATCAGAAGGGTTCTCCAATAGCCCAGGACCACTCGTGGAGAGCTTCAGAAAGACCTGGAATCAGCAGGTACCGTTGTTTCAAAGAAAACAATAAGTAATGCACTCAACCGCCATGGCCTCCATGCACGCACACCACGCAAGACTCCATTTTTGAAGAAGAAGCATGTTGAAGCTCGTTTGGAGTTTGCGACACAACATTTGGATAAACCCATGATATTCTGGGAGAAGATACTCTGGTCAGATGAGACCAAAATTGAACTCTTCAGATGTCATAAGACACAACATGTTTGGAGGAAAAATGGCACCGCACATCACCCCCAAAACACCATACCAACAGTCAAGTTTGGAGGTGGGAGCATCATGGCGTGGGGCTGTTTTTCAGCATGTGGTACTGGTAGACTTCATATCATTGAAGGAATAATGACTGGAGAAAAGTATGGAGACATTCTTGATCAGAATCTGCTGTCATCTGCCAGGCTGCTGAAGATGAAAAGAGGGTGGATCTTTCAGCAAGACAACGATCCCAAGCACACAGCCAAGGTAACACTCAACTGGTTGAAGAAATAGAAAAAAAAACTGCTAGAATGGCCCAGTCAATCACCAGACTTGAATCCAATTGAAAATCTTTGAAAAGAACTGAAGATCCGGGTTCACAGAAGAGACCCCCGGAACCTTGAAGATTTGAAGGCAGTTTGTGTGGATGAATGGGCCAAAATCACACCTGAGCAATGTATTCGACTGGTTTCTCCATACAGGAGGCGTCTTGAGGCTGTAATCACCAACAAAGGTTTTTGCACTAAGTATTAAATACATTTCAGTAAGCGTGTTCAATACTTATTCCCTGTGCCATTTCACTTTATTAAACATAACTTCATTTATGGACATAAATGTTTGGATTTCTTTCTATGTGTGCATTACTTGGGTTGATGCCGACATCTGCTGAAAATTTCGTGTCAATAGCTCGATTAGAAATATGTTTTTTGAGAGAAATGTTGACGTGTTCAATACTTATTTTCCCCGCTGTAGGTGAGATACTGCTCCATTGTTAGCATTTGTTAACCACAGGCTAATACACGCTTCCTGTACTTTAAGTTGCGTAGTAGCTCTGTCTCAGGGTAACTAAATTGTACATGTATATTTACCTAATAAAGTCATTTCCAATGAGATAAACTCACAGAACAAAAAAACCCAGCTGCACTTTCATACCTTGTTCTTTATGGCCTTTTGTTACATCTGCCATTTTTTTCTTCCAAAAGCCTCTTAAAAATGAAAGTCCCTCCACGCTGCCTCGCCCTTTTGACATGCACATGCCAATCAGCTCAACCAGAAAAGTTAAGCCCCAAGTGACAAAAACACCCCCTGAATACTGCGCGCAAACCCAGCGAGTGCACAGGAGCGCCGCTCAGTTATGATTGCAACTGTGTAGTTGTAAAATGCAGGGTCGCTTGCTTAGCATTGCACTTGTGCGGTTGTGAGGTTCGCTCACTAAGTTACTGAACACACTCGCTCAGTTATCTTTGCGCTCATTCATGATCGGCAGCCATGAAATGCCATATGTTCCCGCTTTCTCAACCTGAGTCTGAGGCCATGCAGGCCTAAATCCGAGAGGAGTTAGCAAAGGGCTCTATCCGACCGTTAACATCCCCAGCCTCAGTTGGCTTCTTCTTTGTTAAGATGAAAGATGGTGGTCTGTTCGACTACTGCAGCCTTAATAATGTGACTGTGAAATACCGTTAACACCCGTCTCTGGTTCCTACAGCTCTGCAGCAGCTCCGCATGGCACGCTTCTTCACGAAGCTGGAACTGAAGAGCGCCCACAACCTCATCCACATTCAAGCACAGGATGAATGGAAGACCGCCTTTTCCACCACCTCAGGACATTATGAGTCCATCATGCCCTTTCTAGTGAAACAGCAATACGCAATAAGACTTGTTCATTGATGCTGTCACACAAGGAAGTGAATACAAAAACACAGAACAATTTTTTGAAGACATACCATTCCTCCCTAAAAGAGCACCAGTGAGATTCAAGTTGGACACTGGAGCCCCAGCCAATGTCATTACTACACATGTGTTCAGAGGATTAGGGCTGCAATACATATTACGGCCATCAACTTTGTGGCTATGGTGGTGAAAATCTTGTTATTTAGGGCAGTGCGACATCCAGTGCCACAACAAGAGCGCTAAACTAATGCTCAAATGTCATGTTGTCAAGCACCGCCCGTCCTAGATCTGAAAGCATGTCAAGAATTTGGATTGGTCAAGTTTAATTTGTCTGTATCCAGCACACCTGAGCTATCCATTATGGATGAATATGCAGATATATTTACAGGCATAGGGCTATTCCCAGCTACATGCACAATTCATACTGGCCCCAAGGCAGTACCTGTGGTCCACCCACCAAGGCGTGTTCCCTTTGCATTATGAGATCCCCTAAGAACAGAGTTGGAAAAGATGGAAAAACAACAGATCATTGCAAAAGTGACTGAACCAAAAGAATGGGTCAATTCATTGGCTGCAGCAGAGAAACCACACACAGGCAATTTAAGAGTATGCCTTGACCCTAAAGATCTGAACAAAGCAATCAAAAGACCACACTACCCCTTGCCCACTGTTATAACATTATAAATGTTATGGATGCCAGGTTATAAAGCTCACAGAGGATTAATCCAACCTAACCACATTCAATTCAGTTTTTTAAAGATACTGGTTTTTGTGCATAACCTTTGGGGTGAAATTTGCTCAGAATGAGTTTCAACACAAACTCATCAAAGTTGATGAAACTTACAAGGGGCTGAAAGGCATCATGGCAGTCATTGATCATGTTTTAATCTATGGCAAGAGCAAGGAGGAACATGACAGAAACCTCCCAGCTATGCTGCAACTTTCCAGAGAGTGAGGAGTAAAGCTCAATCCAGACTAAAGCACCATCTGTGCCACATTAGTCAGCTGTGTTGGTCATCTAATCACAAAGGATGGAGTGAAACCTGATCAAGCCAAGACTGCTGCCATCCCTATTGCTGCCATGTTGGGTCCACTCCCTCTGGGTCGGCTGCTGTTCAGCCACTGGAGCTCTAGATGGGGACCTGCATCGCCACTTAGCTGGGGTGAGACTGGTCCCCTCCTGTGATGCTGCCTTTGGCTGGCTATGCAGCTATTCATAGAGAGGGAGGTCCCAAATATTAGCCAACAACCAACACTTTGCTTTTGTGCTTAGCCTGTTTCCCATTGTCTCTCCATCAGTTAGGTGGTGGGATGTGGGAAAGCAGTGGGAGGTTGTTTGTAGGTCTGGGGAGGGGGCTCCATTAAATTATGTATTTTATTTTGTCTAAATGTAAAGCACTATGTGTTATGATTTGATAGGAAAAGTGCTATATAAATAAAGTTTGATTTGATTTGATTCAAGACGTGGAGCCACCCAAAAACAAAGGTGAGCTGGAAACACTTCTTGGCTTAGTGAACTATCTGTCAATATTTGCTCTTATGCTCTCAGACACTTACTGAAGGAAACCAGTGAATTTGTATGGGATGCACAGCATGATGAAGCATTTGACAAAATGAAGGAACTGCTCACGTGTGAGCCAGGCCCAGTGTTAACCTACTCTGACCCCAGCAAACAGCTCAGACTACAAGTTTATGCGTCAGATGAATGGAATCACCCATGACGATCATTAAAATCTCTACATCTCTACATTGAGAGTAGAGATGTAGACCAAATTACACACAGATCATATGGGCATGCAAAAGTGTAACCAGCGAGCCAGAGACATCTTGTTTTGGCCAAGAATGAACAAGCATATAAATGAAATGGTCAGAGGGTGCACTATTTGTCTTAAATGTAGGCCTTCTAATCCAAAAGAGCCTATGATAAACCACCAGAACCCTGACAGACATTGGCAAAGAGTTGCCACAGATCTCATCTTATGGAACAACAAAAACTACACTGTCACGACAGAATCATTTACTATGTAGGTGGAATGTCAGACACTAGATATTTTGAACTAGACAAGCTGAGTAGTACTACATCTTCAGCCATTATACACAAGCTTAAGACCACAGAAAACTAGTAGATAACATCAACTTTTGCACCCCAAAACAGGTAACCTACACTAAAGTATGTTTGCAACCACTGTAACTTTGTTTTTCAACAAAGACTTCTCCAGAAAAAGTTTAGTTCACGGTAAGTTAGTTTCAAAGGAGAACACATTTGCACAATAAGTATGTCACTTTATGTGAAGATTATTTGTAACAAATAATCATCGAGGTATGGGCAGTGGATGCAGGAGACCGATCGGAAGCTCTCAAGTAGACTTGGCCATTTGGCAGGATGCACAGCAGGTCACGTACTTGGCCATGTCTGGCTACTCAAGGTTTTTGTTGTCTCTTAGGACCAGGAAGGGCTGAGCCGACCATTCGTGCCAATGCCTCCTTCATGGCTAGCAGTTCCAGGTCGCCCACGTCATAGTTCTACTCCGTGTTGTTGAGTTTTCTGGAGAAGTAGGTGCATGGGAACATCTTGGCTGGCTTACTATGGCTTTGAGAGAGTACAGCTCCGATCCCTGTGTTATGGGCGTGCACCTCCACGATAAATTGCATGGGTGGGTCTGGGTGATGGAGGATGAGCGCCTGGGTAAAGCCCTGTTTAAGCATCTGGAATGCCTCTGTGGGGCTGCCAGAGTCCAGAGCAGGTGTTTGGGACCTGCCTTTAGTAGAGAGGTGAGAGGAGGCACTAGCGTGCTGAAGCCGTGAATAAAACGCCAGTATTAAGTTGTGAACCAGAGGAACTGCTACAGCAGCGCCTCTACCTTGACTGACTGCCTGCCGCCTGCCCCGACTCTATCCTGGAACTTGACTACCCCTGTCTCTTTTCTGATGCTCTTATGCCTGTTATTGACCCTTGCCTGCCTGACCCTGAGTTAGCTTTGTGGGCTTTTGGCTGAGCTAAAAAACCTGTTGCATTTGGTACCATCCATCTGCCTGTTCTTGTGACAGTAAACAATGTTTAGAACTCACTTACAATAAACAGTCTTTGTACTTAGAGATACAGCAGGTCAAACTTAGTCCATATTTTCCATATTTTGGGTGGGTGTTTTTCCTACCGTATTCTAATTCACAGTAACTTGGAAATTACAGTAGTGGCAATGATAATTCCCATAACTCATTGGTGTTTACAGTCAAATACTGTAAAGCCATTGTATGATATTTTACTGCTGACATTGCATTAAAAAACTGCCCAGTTTACAGAAATCCTTTACAGCAGGGGTAACACTGCTCTAACTAATCAAATTTGTTTCAAATTGTTGGTATGTTTTTTTTTTATGGGTGAGCGGCTACCACGCAGGATTCCAGGGTTCGATTCCCGGAGGGGAATAAACAATGGTACTGAGTCAATTACCATATCAATGGCGAGCAATGAACACCACCCAGTGAGGGCACTTAGGCAAGGCCCTTAGCGCTACTGCCTCCCGAGAGCAGTTATGCTGCAGCTCACCACTCCCCCAGGGGATGGGTCAAATGCGGAGACGAATTTCCCCATTGTGGGATCAATAAAGTACCAATTATTATAAAGTACCAATTATTGTTAGGAACTGGTTTTGCAGCTGTTTATTCTAATTGTCAAAGAATAGCAATCAACCAAAAAACAAAAATAAAATTAAAGCGGGATGAGTAAAAGTGTGTTTTTTTTATGTATGTTTGGAATCAATTTTAATCCACTCTGATAAAAAATCATGGAGTGAGCATTGACGGATGTTTCTGAGTTTCAATCAGCTGCATGGTCACCAAACTTTTTAAGTCCAAACGTTTCACTGACATTTCTGCTCTGACTGAGCCCAGAATATGAAAATGTGGATAACATTACGGCGTTATCAAACTTTGTGCCTCTGCAATGCTGCAGGGGAAAATCTGGACAGGGGCTGATTGATATTTATGAATTGTATGTCCCATCTATAGGAATGTGTCATTTCAAATTATTAGTCTACAGCTACATTTAAATAATTATTCCTTTAATATTCTTTACTTTACTTTAAACTTTTACATCAAAATGACATGGTGTTACAATTACATAAAAGAAAAAGCTTTAGTTTGACAATATGAAGTTACTCCGTTAACTTTGCTGTGTTGTCCAGAAAAACAAAAAACAGTCGACCTTCAGACAATTTTTTTCATCCATAATGTTCTTGAAATCATTTCTATATTTGAGACCCTCCCTGTCATTGGAAGAGGTCAAGCACTAACTGTCTCATCTTTAGCTCATGCCGCTAAATGCAAAGCATTCACACACAAAAGAACTTCATCTTCAGATCAAACCCTGACAGCAAACCCTGTCAACTGTTGAAGTCTGGCACCAGGACAGGTTTCAACCTCAATCCATCACCTCTCCTAGTGTCTCAAGCAGCTGCTGAGTTTTAAGACCCCCATAGGTCATGCAGCATAAAAGGCTGGGGCTGGTTTGTTTGTGCAGCTTAACTCTTTTGTCAAGTCTGGAATCTGGAGCGAACAGGTGACTAGATTTGTGTCTCAAGACACTTGTTTTGTCTCGTGGGGATGAATATATTTTTAAACTCTTTCTTTAAATGGTCCTGGTGGTCTGTGCATCCTGACAGATGAGCTGAAAACAAGGCCGGGCCAGCAGTTTGACCTTCCCTAGAGTCGAGTGTTTGTTCCTCATACAAGACAAGGAAGGGATCGGGTTCCATGATGTGCAACAGTGGGCATTCTTTCCTTGCTGAAAGATGACACTGGATTGACAAAGAAGGGCAGAGGACATTCGGAGAGAATACTGAGGACTTCACACTTGACAAAATAGGCCTATAAATTCAATAAAAATGTGATACTTGATCCTATGCTTATTTGGAAGGAGCACAAATATAGCCCTCGCCTCAGGAGCTCAGTCATTTGTTATTACCTCAAGTCTTATTCTAGAACAACCTTTGACATAAACAGATTAACATTAAAAAAGTAGAGGACAGTGGTCTCAACCCCCACCCCCACCCCCACCCTCATCCCCCATGTTAAAAAAAGAAGCTAGCAGGAATATATTTACCTAAAAAACTCTTGTCTACTGATAAAACATCCAGTCTACAAAATCATAGAAAAATAAAACATTTTCGCCTTGTACATTTATTTTTAAATACGTTTTTGGGGATTGTATTTTAATGCTAATAAGCATAACACCTGATTTCAAACCACCATAATCTTAAAAGGAGCAGGCAATAATAAATATATAGATAACAAAAAGGCAAAGATAAAATCTTTGTTTTTTTTAGGATTAGCGATGGTTCAATAATGTTTACGAGGCATGGTTTAAAGTGTGTTTACATCTGAAAGCTGTAGGGTTTATTATCACCGCGAGGCACAGATTTACAGTTTTCTTAACCTAGAGGACTCTTGTGGAGCAACAGATGCTCACAGTTCTATGACCTTTTCTAAATTTAGCCGAATTACATTGTACCACCTCAAGATTGAACTCCTTCTCAGGTTTGGCCACAAATCTCAGAATATTTAACTGCTAAATGTATCAGATTAACAAACCAAGCTAATGTTTCTTTTTAAAATCTGGAATTTTGTTAGATATATTTAATTATTGTAGAAAAAAAATGTTTATTTATTAAAATGTGTTTAATCACCAAATATTTTAACCTTCTTGAAACATTTTCCTAACCGTGCTAACATTGTCGCCTCTTTTTAAGACATTTCTGGAACAAAGGAGCAAATGGTGTTGCCTCTATGGTGCTATGACAATATTCATGAAACTGTCAATCCCTAACACAACTCCAGTCAAGGTGTGACTGGTTTGATGGCCATTAGTGTCAGACGTGTTGACTATTTGACACTCTTGGCGTCCTCAGACGCCTCTTGCAGGCTTAGCTTTCAGCTGCAGCCTGTCCATCACATCCTTAAGACAGTAGACTTTCACTTCGCCCCCCTCCTTGGGGGTTCATTTTACATCATCTCAGTTTCCTCGCCTCTCATGCCTTTGTTATTCACATTTACCAGAGTAGGTGATGAGAAGAGTAGAAACATTCAAGTTTACTGAGTACCTAAAAAAGGAGAAAACACTCCCCAGCTTACAAATCTGCAAATTTTGACTGATTCTCGGTGGAGAGGTGCAAACGCTGTCACCTGTCACAACACCTATGTTTGTGCAGCCAAGACTTCCTCTTCATTCAACTTTTTCAAAGCAGGAACCTATTTAGCACCTTGATAAATGTCACATGTACAATTTTAGCAGAACTCCTTTTACTGCATGTATTTATAGAAGTTTATGCATTGCTGAATCTTCAGACATATGGTGATGATTCATGCCCTCTAGGGCTTAAAACATGTCTTGCATTGAGTTTACATGTTGAAATTATGCCATTAAAAATGCATTAAAGTCAGAAGTTTTTAAAGCTTTCAGTCAAATCCTGCATAAAGCTGTTTTTTTACGGTGTCTAACAAACAATCCCTTTCTTTCTGCAAGTTAGCTATAAATATTAAAGTAGACAAAGTAAATCAGACAAACTTCTAAAAATGTAGCCCTTAGGTTTGGTGCCTCATTCAAACAGTGCTGCAGGTCTTTTACTGTCACCTTCATGATCTTCTGCCTCCTCTCCAAATGAGCCCTGACCTCCTGTTCCTCCTACGGTTCCTCAACCATCATAGCTGCCCGCAAAAGCAGTCATTGTTAGGGCTCCATGAAAGAAACAAATGTGCAAAATTTGAAACATCATGATTGATGCAAAACAAATAGTACAGCGATATTTCTAAATCACTTTGAGACATAAAGGTTATGATGGAATCATGTTTCTGTTGGGCTGCATTGCAGGAATATGTACTAGTTAAAATGTGTTTTATCACCACCCCTCCGCTCCTTTAGCACATACATCCCATGACTCTACACACATAGAATACTTCTAAAAGTTTATTTCTGCAAGAAACATAGGGAGAATGGTGTATAGAATTCTGCTCCAACTCATCTCATTATGCCACTAAATGTCAGCAGGTGTTCTTTGTAGATTGAATTTATATTCAGAATAGTATCAGCCAACATATTCAGACAGAAAAGCAGAAAAACATTTATTAATTTGTTTCTGCCATCCTTCCATCCATCCATCTTCCTCCGCTTATGTCGTGGGGGCAGCAGACTGAGCAGAGATCCCCAGACTTCCCTCACCCCGGCCATATCCTCCTGCTCTTCTGGGGGGACCCCGAGACGTTCCCAGGACAGCTGAGAGACGTAGCTTCTCCAGTTTGTCCTGGGTCTTCCCCGGGGCCCCCGCCCAGTGGGACATGCCCACAACACCTCCCCTGGGAGGCGTCCAAGAGGCATCTGGACTAGATGCCCGAGCCACCTCAACTGGCTCCTTTTGATGTGGAGGAGAAGCGGTTCTACTCTGAGCTCTCCATGGGTGACTGAGCTTCTCCCCCTATCTCTAAGGGAGCGCTCAGCCCCCCTACGGAGGAAGCTCATTTCAGTCATGACCCAGAGCTCATGACCATAGATGAGTACTGGAACGAAGATTGACCGGTAAATTGAGAGCTTTGCTTTCTGACTCAGCTTTCTCTTCACCACAATGGACCGATAGAGCGACCGCATAACTACTGATGCCGCTCTGATCCTCCTGTCAATCTCATGCTCCGCTCTTCCCTCACTCGTGAACAAGACCCCAAGATATTTAAACTCCTCCACCTGGAGCAGGGACACGCCACCCACCGAGAGATGGCAAACTACCTTTCTCCAGTCATGGCAGCAAACCAACCCAATGCACACTGGAGGTCCTGGCTCAATGAAGTCAACAGGACAACATCATCTGCAAAGAGCAGAGTGAAAATTCTGTGGTCCCCAAACCAGACCCCCCTCCAGCCCCTGGCTGCGCCTAGAAATTCTGTCCATAAAAACTATGAACAGAACCGATGATAAAGGGCAGCCCTGCCGGAGTCCAACATGCACTGGGAACAGGTCTGACTTACTGCCAGCTATGCAAAGCAAGATCTTTCTCCGGTCATACAGAGACCGGACAGCCCTCAGTAAGGCTCTCCGGACCCCATACTCCCAGAGCATGATAATTTTACATTGAGAAAAAATTTCTGACATTTCTGAAATTTCTAACAGATAACCAGATAAATAAACTTTAAAAGAAGTCATTTCAATTGTATTTGAAGGTTCTGCATTTTGTGGGATACTTTTTTTTGTTGTCTTTTTAAAGTTCCATGAGGATGTTGACCTATTGGCAGTCCGAAAACAGAAAATTGAATAAAATATGTAATAAACACATATTAACATAATTATATACAAATTTCACGCATTTAATTTTAATGAGGATGGTGGGTGACAGGTGAACAGCATTGACTGACACCCACCCGACCCAGCACTGCGAAGAACTCACAGAAGAACAACCAGATAAGAGAGAGAGAGAGAGAGAGAGAGAGAGAGAATTAGAACCATTATAAAGGAAAGTTATGCAGCCATAAGAGGGCCCAATCTGGGTCTCCCTGTGCCGGCCCCCAGCCCGGATAAAATTCAGGGTTGTGTCAGGAAGGCCATCCGGTGTAAAACTCTCTGGCAAACCACCTGGCCAAATCAGTGAAAGGTGGTTCTCTGTGGCGACCCCTGAAGGAATGTGCTGAAAGGTGAACAACATATTAGAAAGTTATACAACAGAATAAAAATGCAACAATACAAAAAAGTTAACTTTGAAAACTGTCAAACAGAAATGCAAGAGTTATGGCAGCAGATCAAACAGATCAAAACCAGTTAAAACATTTTGAAAAAGAAACTGTAAGAGGGTTGCATTTTAAACACTAGCAGCAGAAGATGTGTTAAGTTTTTTTGAATTTCAGAGCTCATCTGTCAACAAACTACAGGTCACTTCTATTTCCTATCATCTCATATTCTTACCCAATTCTTGAAGAAAAAAATCCCCTCTCTCAACAAAAAGAAAAGAAAACTGACCAAAAACTTCGAGTTCTTTAGTAAGCCAAAAAAATATCCTTTATTTAAAAAAGTTGGTTACCACAGCTGTCCTAGTTTCGTGTCTGTCCAGTCTTAAACACAAAGCTGTGTGACATTTGAAACCATCACGCTGTCTTTAACAGATCTACTATCAGATTGACATAGAGGAACCCCATAGGCCAATCCACAATAGAGATTGTCAAAAAAAAACTCAATTTTTATTGTACAAACCCCAAAATAATTCTTTCAAAACTCATTTACAAATCCAAGAGGTCTGAGAGAATAACAGCTGGAAACAAAACAGACTTCTCGACATTCATTTATATCACAGCCTTGTAGACTTCAACTCCAAAGTTTTAATTACATTAGAAAAAAAAACACAATCTGTAAAATGTACTAAAAAATTACAGTTTAAAAACTATAAAAAAGTTCTTAGAAATGGATTTTCATGCTGTTTGTTTCCAGCCAATTGATGTGTATGCTACTTTGTAGGTTTGTTTCATCTTATAACTGCCTCCCAGAGAAAAAAAAAGGCACAAAGACCAAATAAATCAGAATCTGCTGTCCTGGTCGCATGACTCATGAAGAAGACAGTTCTGGGAAGCAGAGAGTCTTTTGGGTTTGTTTGATAAATAAAGGCTCTGTGTTTAGATGGAAACAAAAGGTATAATAGATGTGACACTGTGATAGTCAGAGATAAAGCAAAAGGAGAAACTTTCGACGGTTGATTTAAGACAGAAATATTCAGGGCCCACATTGAGATCGTTTGAAGGCTCCACTCATATTAGTTTCTAATCTTCGGCTCAGCTGTTGCTTGTTGACAAATTCAAAAACTGGGGACGCGTATCCAACTCAATTAAAAAAACAATAAACCTCTTGAGCATGCAGCCTTTGGCTTCAGCTTCATTGTACGCCTGGTGCTATTTTTGAGGTTTGCCCAAATAAGACAGAAGATTTCAAAGCAGCCGTCATGTAATGCAGCTTCCCTTAAGACAGAGAGCTATTATAACCTTGCATAACCACTTATTAATTTCTTGTGCACATTAAGCAATGTAAGATGATCCTTTCTCCAAAGAAAACAGTGCCTTAATGGGTGCAAGCTTACGTTTGTAAATCGTTGTGGGGTTAATGTTCTTAGCCAAACAGCTTAGACCAAGAACTTCCATCAACGACTCCATCTTCTTCAGCATCTTCAGCTTTTCTTTTCAACCCCTGTTACAGTAACTGCAAGGTTAGTAAAAAAACAAAAATGGAAATGAATTATAGAAACACGTATAAAAGATAGCATCCCAAACAACTCTTTAGGAAAAAAGTGCAAAAAAAAAAAGGCAGAGAATAGCTTTATCTGATGGGTCATTCTAAAACTCTTTAAAAACAGAAGAAATGAGAAGATTTTGCTCAGTCTCTTTTTAACCATTGTGGAAGAAGAGCTGTCACCTATTCTTCCGCTGCTCTACATTTAGGAATTGTCTCCGTTGAGTTTAATAGCAGCTGTTAACATTGTCTTCATAGGTAATCTTCTGGCAGGAACACATGCCGTCCTTCTACTTTTTAATCATTTCTGACCCGTATGGACTGTGAAACTGTATATCACTGACCTTTAAAGTCTCACCAAAGCACAGCAAATGTCTACTGTTGTGCCAGAGAGCTTTAAAAAAGATGCATTAGTCACATCTTTGGACTGTGTGTAACTCCTGACCTACTATGGAACTTCAGAATGAAAAAAACAGCTCCTTTCTTCTGTTTTATTCACATGGGATTTTATAAAGAATGTTGATGCAAAAGTGAACAACAATTCTGAAGATGCTTCTATCAATCCTACATTATTGAAGAACAATGATTGCCAGTGATACTTCAGAACATAGCAAAGAAATATCATAAACCTCCCATGTGATTTTTTGATACTTAATGATTCTTAAATCTGTCTTATAAAGTTATGAACCGAAAAATGATAAATCATATAATAAAATGGTTACGCTAAAACAGGGGTTTGATTATATAAATTGGCTTCCTTCCACTCCCTTTCAAGCAATCCTTGATTTAATATCTAATTATCCTAAGTTTAATACGTCTTTGTATGAATGTATAATTCCTGATTGTATTGTTTTGTGCATTATTCTTGCTTTGATTGCTTGAAATAAACCATTTCAAATCAAATTTCAAATCAAATAAAGTTTGAATGTTTTGGAATATATTTTAAACCTGTATTGCATGTTGTTCCTTACGCAACAATGGCACCCTAATAAAAAACAATGACAGCTGATGCGCTGCCATAGGACCAGACAACATGACCAAATACAGAAACATGCGGGTGATGGATTCCCTCCACACTATATAAAAGGAACAAGAACCCCGGCTGAGGACAAGCACCCAGCAAAGGTAAGCATTCAGGAGCTATGGTAACAGGAATGTTGTCATTTCTCTCATGTCAAAGAAAACTGAATGAAGCTAGAACTCAATAGATTTGCATTACAAATAGGCAGGTCTAATAAATGATGCATAGTATGTTTATCTAAATATGCTTTTTTTTTTTCAGAAGTCAACACTGAAGTCTACAGGACGACCTTTTCCTCTTCACCTGGTTTGCTCCACGGTAATCTGACTCAGATTACTCCCTCATGACCAGAATTTATTGATTTGACTTTTACAGAAAAACACCTTTTTGTCAAAGTCCATGTTTCTAAATTATTGTTAATGGTAGGCCATCTGTTTAACTGAAGTTAGATGAATTACGGAGACACTTTAGCTGCCAAAGTTCCAAACATTTTTCTTGTTTCGTCCTTTGCAGTAAAGGGTCATCATGAGTGGGGACGCAGAGATGGAGTGCTTTGGCGCGGCGGCCCCTTACCTCCGCAAGCCAGAAAGAGAACGACTTGAAGCTCAAAACACCCCATTTGATGCTAAAACAGCTTATTTTGTGAGTGAGCCCAGTGAGATGTACCTTAAAGGAAAACTGGTGAAAAGAGAGGGAGGCAAGGCCACTGTGGAGACTCTGGACGGAAAGGTGAGACAGAAGTCAATGTCATATCAGGCTGCTTAAACTATCTGGCATTAAAATCGTAACATCTTTAGAGACTGACATAAACAGTGATTATTCTACCCAAAAATAAAATGTAACTAAGCAATTATATGCTATTAAAATGTGCTATTTACTGGTTACTTCAGGGTTTCAACTGTGAAAACTTAGCAGCAGACAAATATGACTTTGTCTGGAAAAAGATTTATAACAACACTCAAGAGCTTTAAAGTCCCACTCCGATTATCTTCTGAGGCATTTTTAAAGTGTTCGCAGTGGTCTTGGATCATGACAATGCAGTTATTAGCCAATTAAAAAAACCTGTGTTGTTTTCTAGGACATAGCTTCTGCATAGCGGTAGTTTATCCTAAGAAACCATGTTAAAGACAAAAACACAATTTTTATTGTCTTTAAAAGCCCTTTTAGAGCATTAAACACAACAAAAAACTACTGAATATATGGACTTAAAATAATGTTTCATTTTAGATAAAACACATGTTGTCACCATGTACTCTGTGTCAGTTTTGATTTCTTTCCTTGATACTTACTGTCCCTGAAAAAGCATTAAAAACTAAAACTGCATGAAACAGTGATTGATGCACAAATGAAGCAGATTGTTAGAAGTCAGAACTCTGTCTCCCCCTCCGGTCACTAGTGGGAACCGTCTCCAGAGTTCTAACCTCAGAACATCTCCTAGCAACCCGAGCTCACACTTTCTGGATGCCGCACACCGGACTCTCGTTCACTCACAGCATACTGTGTCACTCTAACATCTCTACATCCAGGCTTGATCTTGGTTTCCTGACCCTTTTCTGTTTCTGACTCCTTTGTTTGTTTGTTGTTGACCCCTGCCTGCCTGACTCCTATTTAGCTTTGTGGATGTTTAGCTTGGATTCAACTGTCTGCCTGTTTGTGTGACACAGACACCCTCGTCACAACCACACACCCACATACACATAGGGGCAAGTTAGAGTAACAGAATCGATGGGTGGTGGGAGGAAACCATGGAGAAAACACAAAAAGAAACACACAGAAAGGTCCCCATTGATGATCCTGCTTCAGGTCCCCCAGCCAGGACTTTAACCGCGTACCTTCCTGCTGTGACGCAATAAAAATTAACCTTTCATTGTGCAGAATAGTTAATGACTAGTTATTAGTTAATCACCTATGCCAATTCTTAAATATTTTCATGTATTCTATCAGATTAGCTCAGATTTGCAGCTTTCTCCCCTAAATGTAGTTTGCCACTGTCTTTGTTTTGAGGTGATTGTACAGAACCATCACTGTCAAATGCATACATCTCACTGGTTATTTTCAAATGGTCCCAAAAAAAAATTATCAATCAAATAATTTTTGACTCAACTGTAACTGTTTTTGTTTGTAAGCCTTCTGTAAAATAACAAAAAGTAAGGGGTTAAAGACATGAAGGCATATTTTTTTGTAAAATATTTTTTTGTTTTCTAGGTTCTCATACCAGACATGTAAGCAACAGTTCTATTTGTGTATATTGTTCTTTTTTCTATAGTTGTTAAAAAAAATCTATTAATCAAAGACGGTTTTATCCTGCAGCTCAAAACTATAGGTTGCAGTATTACAAAAGATTTGTACAATTTAGAAAAGGATAAGGATATCTTGTGTTTGCCTCTTTGATCACAACCTCAGAGCCTCACCGTGAAAGAAGATGAAATCTTCCCCATGAACCCCCCAAAGTTTGACAAGATAGAGGACATGGCCATGATGACCCACCTCAATGAGCCTGCTGTGCTGTATAACCTCAAAGAGCGTTATGCAGCATGGATGATCTATGTGGGTTTGTTTCTGATCTTCACATCAGAGCCTTTAAGTCCAGAGAACTGTTAAAAAATTTGCTATACAACTGATCATCTGTGACTCTACAGACCTACTCAGGGTTATTCTGCGCCACTGTAAACCCCTACAAGTGGCTGCCAGTGTATGATTCATCTGTCGTCGCAGCGTACAGAGGAAAGAAGAGGATTGAAGCTCCGCCCCACATCTTCTCCATCTCTGATAATGCCTATCAGTTCATGCTCCAAGGTACCAACTATTTCTATGTCGTTGGAAGAACAGCAGCCAAACTTTAGGATCAAAACATAACTATTTAGCAACATTTCTTTTTCTCACAGACAGAGAAAACCAGTCCATCCTGATTACGTAAGAGACAAACCAAGTTTATTAAATAGATTGTGTCTGAAAAGCCTTAAACATTATGTTACTGTTATTATTATTTTTTAATCTTTACACTCTCTAACCCAGCGGAGAATCTGGAGCAGGAAAAACTGTCAACACCAAACGTGTCATCCAGTACTTTGCGACAATCGCAGCAGGTGGAGGTAAAAAATCTGAGCCTGTTCCTGGCAAAATGCAGGTAAGTCAAGTTAATTCAAAAGCGACATAAAATAAAAAAACCTCCTAAAACTATTGCTGATAAAGTAATTTCTCCTGCAGGGGACACTGGAAGATCAGATCATTGCAGCAAACCCACTGCTGGAAGCTTATGGCAACGCCAAGACTGTGAGAAATGACAATTCCTCAAGATTTGTGAGTCACTTTTTACCTTTTAATTTGAAATTGTTGCTTTTTTCAAAGCCACAAACATATCAGATATTTATTTCTGTGTTTTTCCTGTTTCTCCTTCTTAGGGTAAATTTATCAGAATTCAGTTTGCGTCAACTGGAAAGCTTGCCTCTGCAGACGTTGAAACATGTAAGAGTTTTTTCAGAGATTTCTAAAGTTGTGCATAAAATAAATGGTGTTTTCTCACTTGAAATGCCTCAAATTGAATCCAAATAGATCTGCTGGAGAAGTCTCGAGTGACATTCCAGCTGTCTGCTGAGAGGAGCTACCACATCTTCTACCAGCTCACAACAGGACACAAACCTGAGCTAATAGGTGGGAGATTTGTGACTTCATTTGTCAGCTTCCAACTACAGTTTACAAAAATGCAGCAACTAATGCAGCAATTAATGTATTAATATTGGAAAATTTGATTTTCTTACTTTAGAGGCACTCCTCATCACCACCAACCCGTATGACTATCCCATGATCAGCCATGGGGAAATCACAGTCAAAAGTATCAATGATATTGAAGAATTCATTGCAACTGATGTAAGGACAGACTTCTTGGTTCTTTTGTTATCAGACACGGGTTTATGTTTGACACATACCTGACATGTTTCGACGAACATTTTGCGTCTTCGTCAGAGTCGTCATCCGATGGTTGCGTGACCTGAATAAAACAGTTGATTTTGACCGAGGCGGAGTCACCTGTCAAACTTTGACAGGCACAGATGGATCATGGAGGCGGTGGAGATCCGAAAGCGAGCCCACACTTCCATGAACCCGGATGAGGGGGCCTTGCTGCTCTCTCACACCTGCAGCAACATCCTCCAGCAGCAAATTGACATTAAGGGGCGGACTCCGCCTCAGTTACAATCAACTGTTTTACTATACGTCACGCGACCTTCGGATGACGACTCTGACGAAGACAAAAGACATCTGTTGGAACATGTCCAGTATGTGTCAAACATAAACCCGAGTCTGACAACAAAAGAACCAAGAATTCAGCTAACAACTACAGACACTATGAACTTTATTGAGCTGATGTAAGGACTTGATGAAAGGCCAGAGAGCATGCACAGTCTGTGAAACTTAATGAAAACTCTAGATTTGTTCTTTCTGGTGACACAAAGACTGCCATCGACATCCTGGGATTCACTGCAGAGGAGAAGATCAGCATTTACAAGCTGACTGGAGCTGTGATGCATCATGGGAGCATGAAGTTCAAGCAGAAGCAGCGAGAGGAGCAGGCTGAGCCTGATGGCACTGAAGGTATTTTACACTTCTTTGACAAGGATCAACTTGAAGGATTCTGTCTTAAGCAGGGGCTTTAAACTGAACCATTTTTTCTCTTTTTTCAGTTGCAGACAAAATTGCATACCTGATGGGCTTGAACTCAGCTGATTTGCTGAAGGCTCTGTGCTACCCAAGAGTCAAAGTGGGAAATGAGTTTGTGACAAAGGGTCAAACTGTCCCACAGGTGAAATGTTCTCCTGAAACCTAATGTTCTGAATCATGAGACATTTGATAGCCTCACCTCTCAGGGTACAGTGTGGTAAAATTCTAGTCAGCCACCAACTGTGCAAGTTCTCCCACTTAAAAAGGGAAGAGAGGTCTGTAATTTTTATTTTAGGAATACCTTAACTATGAGTGACAAAATGAGAAAAAACAATCCAGAAAATCACATTGTCTGATTGTTAAATAATTCATTAGTAAATTGTGGTGTAAAATAAGTATTTGGTCGCCTACAAACAAGCATAATTTCTGTCTCTCACAGACCTGTAACTTCTTCTGTAAAAGGATCCTCTGTCTTCCACTGGTTACCTGTATTAATGGCTCCTGTTTGAACTGGTTATCTATGTAAAAGATACCTGTCCACAACCTCAAACAGTCACACTCCCAACTCCACTATGGCCAAGACCAAATAGCTGTCTAAGGACACCAGAAATATCAATTGTTGACCTGCAGAAGGCTGGGAACACTGAATCTGCAATAGAAAAGCAGCTTGGTGTGAAGAAACCAACAATGGGAGAAATTATTAGGAAATGGAAGACATACAAGCCCACTACAATCTCCCTCCATCTAGGGCTCCCCCCAAGATCTCAACCTGTGGTGTCAGAAGACCACAAGAACGGTGAGCAAAAGTCGCAGAACCTCACAGGGGACCTAGTGAATGACCTGCAGAGAACTGGGACCAAAGTAACAAAGGCTATCATCAGTAACTCACTACACCACCAGGGACTCAAACCCTGCAGGGCCAGACGTGTCCCCTGCTAAAGCCAGTACATGTGCAGGCCCGTCTATAGTCTGCTAGAGAGCATTTAGATGATCCAGAAGAGGATTGGGAGAATGTCCTATGGTGAGATGAAACCAGAATATAACTTTTTGTAACAACTCTACTCATCTTGTTTGGAGGAGAAAGAATGCTGAGTTGCATCCAAAGAACTCCAGACCTATTGTAAAGCATGGGGGTGGAAGCATCATGCTTTGGGGCTGTTTATCAGCAAAGGGACCAGGACGACTGATCCGTGTAGAGGAAAGAATGAATGGGGCCACGTATGGTCAGATTTTGAGTGAAAACCTCCTTCAATCAGCATTGAAGATGAAGCATGGCTGGGTCTTTCAGCATGACAAAAATCCCAAACACACTAACTGGGTAACAAAGGAGTGGCTGCATAAGAAGCATTTCAAGGTCCTGGAGTGGCCTAGCCAGTCCCCATAGAAAATCGTTGGAGGGAGTTGAAAGTCTGTGTTGCACAGAGACAGTCCCAAAACATCACTGCTGTCGAGGAGATCTGCATGGAGGAATGGGCCAAAATACCAAAATACCAGTGACAGACTTACAGAAAACGTTTGACTGATGTCATAGCCAACAAAGGGTATAAAACAAAGTATTGAGCTGAACTTTTTTTATTGACCAAATAGTCATTTTCCACCATAAATTACCACTACATTCTTAGAAACAAACATACAATATGACTTTCTGGATTTTTTTCTCATATGGTCTTTTATTGTTGAGGTATACCTATCTCTCATCTTTTTACTTAGGAGCACTTGCACAATTGGTAGCTGAGTAAATTCTTTTTGCCCCCCTCTAAACCCTGATAACCCAATAATCTTTCCCTTTTGACCATTTCATTGAAGGTCAACAACTCTGTGTCGGCTCTCTGCAAGTCTATCTATGAGAAAATGTTCTTGTGGATGGTCGTCAGAATCAATGAGATGCTGGATACCAAGCAGCCCAGAAGCTTCTTCATTGGTGTCTTGGACATTGCTGGCTTTGAAATCTTTGATGTGAGTGTGACCATCCATAACTTTCATGTGTATGTAAAAATGTACAATGGTCATAAACAACATGTCTAGAATATTTTGTTTCAGTTTGGTTGCATTCAAGTCTTTTCAAAGCCATAAACAGTCAAATGTTTTTTTTCTTCCAGCTCAATAGTTTAGAGCAGCTGTGCATCAACTTCACCAACGAAAAACTGCAACAGTTCTTCAACCATCACATGTTCGTCCTGGAGCAAGAAGAGTATAAGAAAGAGGGAATTGAATGGGAGTTCATTGACTTTGGCATGGACTTGGCTGCTTGCATTGAGCTTATTGAGAAGGTAAAGACCCCACAGACAATAAAACGTACAGAAAGTCAAACTTCTGCTGTTAAAAGTTATTTGATCTTTGCAGCCAATGGGCATCTTCTCCATCCTGGAAGAGGAGTGTATGTTCCCGAAGGCAACAGACATGACCTTCAAGAGCAAACTGTATGACCAGCATTTGGGGAAAACTGCTTCATTCCAGAAACCTAAACCAGCCAAAGGCAAAGCTGAGGCCCATTTCTCTCTGGTCCACTATGCTGGCACTGTTGACTATAATGTCCTTGGCTGGCTGGACAAGAACAAGGACCCTCTGAATGACTCTGTGGTCCAGCTCTACCAGAAAGCTTCGTCCAAACTCCTGGCTCACCTTTATGCAACACATGCCTCTGCTGATGGTCTGTGCTTTGAAGTTTCTGTCTTGTTTTCTGTTTGATCAGTTAGTGAGTTAAATGTGTTTTTTGCTTTTGTGGCCCACAGCTGAGAGTGGAGGTGGAAAGAAAGGTGGAAAGAAGAAGGGTGGCTCATTCCAGACAGTGTCTGCATTGTTCAGGGTAAGCTCTAAGGATAGTTTTCAACATGTTTGGGATGAACTAAAAGCTTTATTAGCTCATTTTATTCACTTCTACAGGAGAATCTGGGCAAGCTGATGACTAACTTGAGGAGCACTCATCCACATTTTGTGCGCTGTTTGATTCCAAATGAATCAAAGACTCCAGGTTTGAATCATAAAATTAATAATTTCTTTCTGATTCAGGCAAAGGTAACTGCTTCAAAAATTCACTAAGGTTGATGTGAGATTGTCTTTAAGGTCTCATGGAGAACTTCCTGGTCATCCACCAACTAAGGTGTAACGGCGTACTGGAGGGCATCCGGATCTGTAGGAAAGGCTTCCCCAGCAGAATCCTCTACGGTGACTTCAAGCAGAGGTAGCAAAACCTTTGACTTAAACTGCTGAATGAGTTCAATTGAATGAATACAATCTTCCCATTTAGATACAAAGTATTGAATGCCAGCGTCATTCCTGAGGGACAATTTATTGACAACAAAAAGGCCTCAGAGAAACTCTTGGGCTCTATTGATGTTGACCACACCCAGTACAAGTTTGGACACACAAAGGTAATATCACCTGTTCTGGTTTTGTTTGTTCATTTCATGGAGTCTTACTAGATTTTTAAACTGATTGTTAACCTTACCATAATGTTATACTAAAACTGACCTTAAATATTTTAAGGTGTTCTTCAAAGCTGGTTTGCTTGGTCTCTTGGAGGAAATGCGAGACGAAAAACTTGCTATACTGGTCACAATGACTCAGGCTGTCTGCAGAGGTTTTCTCATGAGGACGGAATATGTTAAGATGATTAAACGCAGGTACAGATATTACTTAAGTTTTTTGTTTTATTTAATTAAAGGTTTGACTTAAAAACTCAGATAATTCTTCTTTTTTTATCAGGGAAGCGATTTACACCATCCAGTACAACATCCGCGCTTTCATGAATGTCAAAACCTGGCCGTGGATGAAACTGTATTTCAAGATCAAGCCTCTGCTGAAGAGCGCAGAGACTGAGAAAGAAATGGCTCAGATGAAAGAAACATTTGAGAAGACTAAAGAAGATCTAGCAAAGGCTCTGGCTAAGAAGAAAGAGCTGGAGGAGAAGATGGTTTCTCTGCTCCAGGAGAAGAATGACCTGCTGTTACAAGTGCAGTCTGTGAGTTTGTCTGAACAATGCTCCAATATTGGGGTTTTTATTATCTATACTATAACTGAATTAATAAAGAAACATCCTTGCATTTAACTGTAGGAGGGTGAAAATCTTACTGATGCAGAGGAGAGGTGTGAGGGGCTCATTAAAGCCAAAATACAGCTGGAGGCAAAGCTCAAAGAGACTGCAGAGAGACTGGAGGATGAGGAGGAGATCAATGCTGAGCTGACTGCAAAGAAGAGAAAGCTGGAGGACGAGTGCTCCGAGTTAAAGAAGGACATTGATGACTTGGAGCTCACTCTGGCCAAAGTGGAAAAGGAGAAACATGCCACTGAGAACAAGGTTTGAATCTCATCTTTGATGAAAATTTTTCTTATTTTTCTCTAGAGAAAACCACCATAAACATCTGTTTGTGTTAACTTCTTCAGGTCAAGAACCTCACAGAGGAAATGGCTTCTCAGGATGAGACCATTGCCAAACTGACAAAAGAGAAGAAGGCCCTCCAAGAGGCCCATCAGCAGACCCTGGATGATCTGCAGGCAGAAGAAGACAAAGTCAACACTCTGACAAAGGCCAAGACCAAGCTGGAACAACAAGTGGATGATGTGAGTCTTAGAACTTCTGAGTGTCATCTATATGTTAGTAAACCCATTTGTGGATTTGGATTTCTCCCAACAGCTTGAAGGTTCTTTGGAGCAAGAAAAGAAGCTCCGCATGGACCTTGAGCGAGCTAAAAGGAAGCTTGAAGGAGATCTGAAACTGGCCCAGGAATCCATAATGGACCTGGAAAATGACAAGCAGCAGTCTGAGGAGAAAATTAAGAAGTAAGAAAAGAAGTTTGATTAATAGTTGATCGCAGAAACAGAAGCTCTTAAATAAGACTGGAACCCCTCTTCTCCTCCAGAAAAGACTTTGAGACAAGCCAGCTCCTGAGCAAGATCGAGGACGAGCAGTCTCTGGGAATTCAGCTACAGAAGAAGATAAAGGAGCTTCAGGTACATTAGATGCTTTGGTTTGCTGAGAGCAGGTTTAACTTAGAGTCATGATTTTCACTGAGGTGACTTAATGGAAGTCCAATAACCTCAGGAGTTTCTGAAAGGTAAAGTGATAAATGTTAGAGATTGTAACACCTAGTCCTTTCTACAACATTGAAATCTGTAGTAATCCAGTGCCTGCTGTGATAGAGCAGCTGACAATCAGGGAAAGACCAGATGACAGCTTGGATAGACAGCTGGCTGGAGGGAATAGACCCCAAAGGGGCCAGTGTGGGTTAGCAACCCACACCAGCAGGGTTCAGTGCTAGCAAGTGTTTCTGGATGCTGGAGCAGCATCATCACCTGGGCCTAATGGTAGTCCTTACAGTCTCTATAAGAACACCCCCAGAGTTATTAATTATCTCTGGAGGCTGATGAAGGAGGTGTGGAAAAAGGTAGTAATCCCAAAAGCATGGAGAAGAGCAGGTGGGATCCTGATTCACAAAGAAAAAGACTTGTCAACCATTAGTCAGTTCTGCCAGATCAGCCTCTTGAATGTAGAGGGGAAGATTTTCTTCAGTGTCCTGGCCCAAACACTTAACATTTCTGCAGAGAAACAACTTTGTTGACACATCTGGCTGGAGTTCAGGGATATTCAGGATCCCTGGAGCACACCAACATCATCTGGCACCAGATACAAACTGCCAAAAAGGAAAGGAGAGACTTACATGTGGTGTTCTTAGACCTAGCTAATGTGTTTGGCTCAGTCCCGCACAACATCCTGTGAACAGCGTTTAACTATTTCAGTGTGGCATTCCAAATCACGGAGTGAGTCAGGGGCTACTTTCACAATCTCCAATGTTGTATAAAACATGAGATCACCACTATGGCTTAGCAGTATCTGGAAATTGGTATCATGGCAGGTTGTACAATCTCCCCTCTGGTATTCGTTATGGCAATGGAGCTGGTAATACGGGCATCTCGATGGGTAGTGGAAGGTGAGAAGCTCAACAGCGACCTGCGTCTTCCACCAATAAGAACTTATATGGATGGCATGACCATTATCACAACAACAAAACCATGCACTAAACGATTGCTTCAGAAACTGCAGGAGAACATTTAATTGCCGAGAAGGGAATTCAAGCCAACCAAGTAGCGAACCATCTCTATCTTTAAAGGCCAGTTAGTAGAGGAGCAGTTCTACATCATAAGGGCAGGGATGCCCAGTTTAGTTTAGTCCATTTAGTTAGTTCAGTTTAGAATTTCCCTATGTATTCATGATCCTTTAGATTTTATGTTTACTTTACAATTACCAGTACAAAGCACATTGAGACGACTGTTGTTGTGATTTCAGGCATTATAAATAAAATTGAAGTGAATTGAATTGAATACATAGTGACAGACTTAGTGATCAACCAATTCCAACAATCCTGGAGAAACTCATTAAGAGCCTGAGGCGATGGCATAATGCAGATCAGAAGGACAACCAGCAAGTCGAGCAACTCTGGCAAAACATGGCCAGCTGTTTGAAGAAAATTAACAATACGTCATGCCCAGGAAAACTGAAGCTCTGATACTACGAGTTTGGGCTATTACCCAGACTCATGTGTCCCTTAACTATGTACAAAGTCTCAATTAGCCATGTCCACCGTCTGGAAAGGCTTGTGAACTTTTACCTGAGTAAGTGGCTTGGAGTTCCCAATTACATCACCAGTGTGTAGCCTAGTTGAGGAATTTAAGTGTGCCAAGATGAGGCTGGACATGTCACTCTCTGACTCCCAAGACCTGGTTGTGAGAAATGCAGCTCCAGTCCTAGCAAAAAGGAAGAAGTGGACACCCTGCTGTGGCGGTGCTGCAGGCCAAGTCTGCCTTGCGCCATCGTGACATGGCGGCCCATGTCCAACAAGGCAGAGGAGGCTTTGGGTTTGGGGTGGTCAAACCTCTCTGGCAAAAGGCCTCTGCAGCGGAACATCAAAACATAGTGGTAGAGGAGGTGCATCAACTAAAAGAAGCAGGCAGACCCTCCAAAGCCATCGCGCAAGTAAAACAAGGCAGATGAGTAAAGTGGGAGGGAGGAAACTTTGGAGCATGGAATCCAATAGGCTGAGTTTCATTGTCTGAGCCACCTACGATGTGCTGCCCTCTCCCACAAACCTTGGGAAAGATCCATCCTGCACCCTTTGCTCAGCAACTGCAATAATAAAGCACATCTTAGTGGGCTGTGGGACTAGCTTCACACATGGTAGATATACATGGAGACACAACCGGGTCTTGAGATGTCTTGCCAATACACTTGAGTGCAAGAGGGTCCAACCCATCAGCAGCCAGGATGTGTGCCGACACCAACCACCATTTGTCCCGGAAGGAAATACGCCAAGGAATAATCCCTCCCAGCCTGAGCTGACCCCTCTGAATGCAGCCAGGGACTGGCAAATGCAAGTCAACCTAAACCAGAGGCTTATCTTCCCCCTGGCGATTGCAGCAACCACTCTGCGCCCAGACCTTGTCCTCTGGTCTATTTGTGCCGACTTGCCTACATCATAGAGCTAACAGTTCCTAGGGAGGACTCCTTTGACAAAGCTTATGAGCGAAAAAAACTATGCTATTCCAACTTAGCAGCTGAGGCAGAGGAAAGAGGCTGGAATATAGGAAAATAGGGTGCGCCCATTGGAGGTGGGATGCAGGGGCTTTGTCGCCAGTACGACTATTAAGCTCCTCAGACAGGTTGGAGTCAGAGGACAGGCACACAGACTGGCTATCAAAGACCTGACCAACACCTCTGAGAGGACGAGCCATTGGCTGTGGCTGAGGAGAAGTGAAATCACATGGAAAAAAATGACAAACTGACAGCGAGACACACTCCCAGGCTTGATCAACCTGTGGTGGGCCTACCTCAGCGGAGAGTGTATTGTCATAAATGGCCAAAACAGCCTAAGATGGTGAGATACACAACGGATTATGTGTCTCGCAGGTGAAACTTAATGAAAGTACAGGAACCCTCAAAAGTTTCTGAAAGTTAAAGTGGTAAAATGTTAGGGATTGTAACACCTAGTCCTTTCTACAACATTTGTTTCAGGCTCGCATTGAGGAGGTGGAGGAAGAGATTGAAGCAGAGCGAGCTGCTCGGGCCAAAGTGGAGAAGCAGAGGTCGGATCTCTCCAGAGAACTGGAGGAGATCAGCGAGCGCCTAGAAGAAGCTGGAGGAGCAACTGCAGCTCAGATCGAGATGAACAAGAAGCGCGAGGCTGAGTTTCAGAAGCTGCGGCGGGATCTTGAAGAGGCCACCCTGCAGCACGAAGCCACGGCAGCAGCTCTCCGCAAGAAGCAGGCTGACAGTGTGGCCGAGCTGGGAGAGCAGATCGACAACCTCCAGAGGGTCAAACAGAAGCTGGAGAAAGAAAAAAGTGAATACAAGATGGAGATTGATGACCTCAGCAGCAACATGGAGGCTATTGCCAAGGCAAAGGTGACAACAACAGAGTTTTCCTTCAGGTAAACAGAACGGTAGTTCTGTTGTATTCTAAACTTCCTTTGTATTTCAGGGTAACCTGGAGAAAATGTGCAGGACCTTGGAGGATCAGCTGAGTGAGCTGAAATCTAAGAACGATGAGAACGTTCGTCAATTAAATGACATCAGTGGACAAAAGGCTCGACTTCAGACTGAAAATGGTACAGACTTCACTTTCCTATTAGGATCTTCCAAATGTTTGTTTTTGTTTTTTTTTTCAAATCTAAAGTCACAATTGCATCAAACAGGAGAAATTAGCCGACAGCTGGAGGAGAAGGAAGCGCTCGTGTCTCAACTGACCAGAGGAAAGCAGGCTTTTACTCAGCAGATTGAAGAGTTGAAGAGGCACATCGAGGAGGAAGTGAAGGTAAAAGTTGTGAGAAACAGAAACACAAAAAGGAAAGCAAAGGCTCAGAGGACCATCAGTGTTAAACTGGGACTCTCGTTTGGCTTGTAGGCTAAGAACGCTCTGGCTCATGCTGTCCAGTCAGCTCGTCATGACTGTGATCTGCTCAGAGAGCAGTATGAGGAGGAGCAGGAGGCTAAAGCTGAGCTGCAGCGCGCCATGTCCAAGGCGAACAGTGAGGTGGCTCAATGGAGAACCAAATATGAGACAGATGCCATTCAGCGCACTGAGGAGCTGGAGGATGCAAAGTCAGTCTAAGTTTGACTTTTGTCTGCTTCTGATCCCTTTGAGGTACAGCACACTAAAAACATAGTAGAATATCTCTACTTTCACAGGAAAAAGCTGGCCCAGCGTCTTCAGGATGCTGAGGAATGCATTGAGGCTGTGAATGCAAAATGCGCCTCTCTAGAAAAGACTAAACAGAGGCTTCAGGCTGAAGTGGAGGACCTGATGATCGATGTGGAGAGAGCTAATGCTCTGGCTGCCAGCCTGGACAAGAAGCAGAGAAACTTTGATAAGGTACAGTCTCTTTTTGAAAAATGTCAAGAAATTATTAAAAATAAACACTTCTACTTTGTGTAAAGGTTCTTGCAGAGTGGAAGCAAAAGTATGAGGAAAGCCAAGCAGAGCTGGAAGGAGCTCAAAAAGAAGCTCGCTCCCTCAGCACTGAGATGTTTAAGCTGAAAAATTCATATGAAGAATGCTTGGACCAGCTGGAGACACTGAAGAGAGAAAACAAAAACCTGCAACGTATACAAATGTCGACAAACACAAACAAACAGATTGTTAGATTGATCTAAACTTGTCAAAATGCATTATTTTGTTTTGTTTACTATTTTTCCAATGAAACAGTGGCCCCTTTTGCTCCAATCAGTGTATGACTATGTAGTTTTAAACATGGTAATATTTCATTTAATAAGACAGCTGTGCTCACATGAAAACTTTCCTATTTTATTACAGAGGAGATTTCAGACTTAACTGAACAAATTAGTGAGAGTGGAAAGAACATTCATGAGCTGGAAAAGGCAAAAAAGACGGTGGAGACTGAGAAATCAGAAATCCAAACATCTCTGGAGGAGGCAGAGGTACGGATTAATGATAATAATAATTTATACCACCCTGATGTAAGTGTTGATGCACCAATACATGTATCGTATGTACTTCTCGTTGAGGCTACACTAGAGCACGAGGAGTCCAAGATTCTCCGTGTTCAGCTTGAACTCACCCAAGTTAAGGGTGAAATCGACAGGAAACTTGCAGAAAAGGACGAGGAGATTGAGCAGATCAAGAGGAACAGCCAGAGGGTGATTGAGTCCATGCAGAGCTCTCTGGATGCTGAAGTCAGGAGCAGGAATGATGCCTTGAGAATCAAGAAGAAGATGGAAGGAGACCTCAACGAGATGGAAATTCAACTCAGCCACGCCAACCGGCAGGCCGCCGAAGCCCAGAAACAGCTGAGAAATGTGCAGGGACACCTCAAGGTACTGCACTGAGAGGATTTCTCACACAGCCTTCCGATATGCAAAGGAGCCGAACATGAAACATCTGGTTATATCTTCACCGTAGGACACCCAGCTCCATCTTGATGATGCCATCAGAGGCCAAGAAGACATGAGAGAGCAGGTTGCAATGGTGGAGCGCAGGAACAACCTGATGATGGCTGAGATCGAGGAGCTGAGAGCTGCTCTGGAGCAGACTGAGAGGAGCCGCAAAGTGGCTGAACAGGAGCTTGTTGATGCCAGTGAGCGTGTGGGACTGCTGCACTCTCAGGTGACCATCACAAAAGCACAGACGATGAAGGTTCAGTCCGAAAAGCTGAACTAACACCCATCTTCTGACAGAACACCAGCCTCATCAACACCAAGAAGAAGCTGGAGGCTGACCTGGTTCAGATTCAAGGCGAGGTGGAAGATGCTGTCCAGGAAGCAAGAAATGCTGAAGACAAAGCAAAGAAGGCAATCACTGACGTGAGTCACCTGTTCCCTCATCTGTGTGACAAAGACTTGTTTCAGCAAAATAGCAGCAGGTCTGATCAATGAGAGCAATCATTGATGTTTCAGGCTGCCATGATGGCAGAAGAGCTAAAGAAGGAGCAGGACACCAGTGCTCATTTGGAGAGGATGAAGAAGAACCTGGAGGTGACTGTGAAGGACTTGCAGCACCGCCTTGATGAAGCTGAAAATCTGGCCATGAAAGGGGGCAAGAAACAGCTCCAGAAACTGGAGGCTCGGGTAAAAACACATCTTTGTTTAGTGATGTCAGTTTTGCTAGTCACAGCCTCTATTCAGGAGTGGGGGGTCATGGCTGTCCTGTGTTCTTCTAGGTGCGTGAGCTCGAGAGTGAAGTGGAATCTGAGCAGCGCAGAGGAGCAGATGCAATTAAAGGCATCCGGAAATATGAGAGAAGAGTAAAGGAGCTCACCTACCAGGTAAGAAGCAGACTTCTTCTCTTTTAAGCCATCGTTAAAGATGTACAAAATAAAAAGGCTTTATCAATTCCAAATCCAGACGGAGGAGGACAAGAAGAACGTTGCCAGACTTCAGGATCTGGTGGACAAACTGCAGTTGAAAGTGAAGGCCTACAAGCGACAGGCTGAGGAGGCTGTACGTTGGTTTCAGCTCATGTTCCTGCTGCTGCAGTATTAACACACACATATTTCTTTTCTGTTGAAATCTGCTTGATGGAGCTGACGTTCTGTATCCCACCTTTACCGTACTTCCTCTCAGGAGGAGCAGGCCAACACTCACCTGACCAGGTACAGGAAGGTGCAGCACGAGCTGGAAGAAGCCCAGGAGCGCGCTGACATTGCTGAATCGCAGGTCAACAAATTGAGGGCCAAGAGCCGGGAAATTGGGAAAGTAAGTAACCCTGATGTGTTTAACCACCAAGTTTATCTCATGAATCTATCTAATGTTTGACTTCCAACTTCAAATGTACTGAAATCAATCAAAACTCTGAAAAATGACTGGACCTCACTGCTTATGGTCAGAACCAAAGTTCCTTCATGTATTTCTTTTCTGTTATAGGCAAAGGAGGCAGAAGAATGAGAAGAAATGTTTATAGGAGATACAATGAGAATCATAAAATATGACTTTTCATTATAAACTCCTAATAAAGGATTTCAACCTGCAGTCAGTAGTCAATCAATTATTCATTTGAAGTCTTGTCCTTAAAAAATGCTCCGTAAAAATGTATCATATAGTTGAAGTATTTCTTTTCACAATCCACAAACCACTCGTACCTAATTGAAGAACTGCTCCACAAATCCACTTTAATGTTAAATTTACATTTGTCTTTGCTGGATTTTGTTTATATTTTTAAGCAACGTCTGTTGTGAAAAGTTATTACCAGCAATTGGGTTGGAGCAAAATGTATCGGAAGCAATGCTGGGGAGGGTTGAACTACATCTTTGTGATATTTTAGACAAGATGACATTTAGTTAAGAAAGTATGCAAACACTCACCTGTCTTTACAGTGTAAGTCAGGTCCTGAAAATCATCTTTTGATGGATTTTCAAAGTCTTCTCAGTGATTTTTTCATTATGATGCTGCTGTTTTTAGGCAAAATCAGAAAACCTGTGTCATTTTCTAGGACATTGTTGACATTAGCGCAGAAGTAAGCCTGCGCTGATATCCCATCATCCCTTTGTTCAGGCTGTCTTCCGCTAGCTTACAGCCCCTCACAACCCCAGCCTAACATCACTGGTGCATCAAGAATACTGAGCAATAGCAGAGCTATCCGGCTGTACAGTTTTCAGACAGATTCCAGCTCAGACCAGGAAAACAAAGACCCACAGCAGTCAGAGCCACAGCCACATGTTTTCCTAGTCGAAAAGTCATTTTTCCAATCACTCCAACACTTCATGAACGCAGCATTCCTCTAATTCTGCGCTTCTTCCTGAGGAACATCAACCCATTGGTGCAACTGGCACTAAAATGAGAACAACAGCCAGAGTTTTGAAATCAAAACTCCAGAATGTTCTGTTCTGCTATATATTAAGTTTCAATCAAAGTTAAATAGTAAATGGCATATACTTATATTGCGCTTTCTACCCTCTTTCGAAGGCCCAAAGCGCTTTACAGTCACAGACCCATTCACTCATGCACACACACATTCACACACTGGTGGCGGCGCCGCTGCCGAACACTGGTGCCAACCTCCCACCAGAGACAAGGTGGGTTCAGTGTCTTGCCCAAGGACACTTCGACGTGCAAGGCGGGAATCAAACCTGGAATATTACGATCATGGGTCGACCGCCCTACCGCTGCCCCACAGCCGCCCACAGTAAAGCATGTTTTGGTCCAGATTCTATGTTATTTCTTCCTCTTATGAGGTGGATTTCTTAAACACTCCATGCATCTGCTCCCGGTTCGACCCTTCTGTCAAATTTTAGAACCCTTTGCGGCCCACAAGTCAAATACGTAGTTTGCACCCTTGAATAAACATGCAGAGCTCATATAAACAAGAATAAATGTTCACAACAGAATTGATTGTAATGCTACGGAGCCCCTAAAGAGATATTAGAGGAAAAAAGTTGAAGTTAAAAAAATAGCAGGTGCGCTCCTGTCACTGGTTAGTTTATTTTTTTTTTTACCTCCTTCAGTTGTTTTTTCTTTATAGAGAGCTGGTGAAACCCCAGCAGCTCTCTTTTCTTTGATTGGATGTACCTGCTCCCTCAATAAATAGCTGTCAATAGCAACTCTGATGTTCTCTGTGCCTCGGTCACCTCTGACAGTCCCCTGGCAGCCACCTAGTATCTCAACTGCATTTATGTAATAGCCTCCCATGGTTTTTGGGTCACTGCAAGTCGTAAATGTGTTCATCCATATTATTTTCCTTGAATGTCCGTCAATGCAGTCATTAATAGAAATACCAAATGGCTTCAGTTTGTTGTAAGAATCCAAATGCCAAATATAATTTGGACCCTTTGGAAAGTAGCTGCGGCAATGCAGAGATCTGAATTTTCCCAGTTCAACACCCTGTGGGGCAAGTTCTTGTAGAAAGAGATTGACATGATCTGTCCTCACGTGCGGCCCATTTTGAACGCAGTTTGCATGCATCCACTGATATCCATGGAGTTTACCACATGACCTTAATTCTTCCTGAATAAAAGTGGTAACGTGATCTAAACTGGTGTAACCCCTGAGCCAAAACAAACCACATGACTTTAAAACTCGTTTAAGATGACAGAGTCTTCAAGTCTACATTTAAATTCAACATTTAAGCGGAACATTTAGATTTACATTTAATATTTAGTTATAGTTTACATTTAACAATATATATTTAGACATAACATTTACAAATAAGATTAACATTTATATAAAACATTTTGAATTTAATATTTGTATTTAGAATTAGACTTTAAATTTAGATTTAACATTTAAATGTAAATAAAATATTTATTTAAAATATTATTTAAAAATATTTATTCAAGTCTCTGGATGCTGTGGGAGTGTCTTGCAGCTTCATGTGGCAGTCGGGAACTGTACCACTGGACTGGCAGACAGGGTAGGTGGTTCCCCTCTTTAAGAAGGGGGACCAGAGGGTGTTTTCCAACTACTGGGGAATCACACTCCTCTGCCTCCCTGGGAAAGTGTATGCCAGGGTACTGGAGAGAAGAGTCCGTCCGATTGTGGAACCTCAGATTCAGGAACAAGAGTGCGGTTTACGTCCTGGTCGTTGAACAGTGGACCAGCTCTACACCCTCTTTAGGGTGCTGGAGGGATTGTGTGAGTTCGCTTATCTAGTCCAGATGTGTTCTGTGGATTTGGAGAAGGCGTTCGACTGCGTCCCCCGTGGTATCCTGTGGAGGGTGCTCTGTAAGTATGGGGTCCGGGTAACCTTACTGAGGGCTTTCTGATCTCTGTATGACCGGAGAAAGAGCTTAGTTCGCATAGCCTGTACCCGGTGCATGTTGGACTCTTGCAGGCCTGCCCTTTATCATCGGTTCTGTTCATAGCTTTTATGGACAGAATTTATAGGCGCAGCCAGGGGCCGGAGGGGTCTGGTTTGGGGACCACTCTGGTCTTTACAGATGATGTTGTCTTGGTGCCTTTGTCGGCTCTCCTCCCCCTCCCCTCTCTGCTTGGCCACTGATTCATCCCAGCTGCGTCCACTCATCTCATCACCCAGCCAGACCTTGTTAAGGAGCTCCAGGACCAGGATTCATCGCCAGTTCATTGCCCCTGATGGTGCTAGTCTGGTCTTCTCACAGTTTCATGCTATGTACCTTTTGCTCTCGTTTTACGTACGGTATCCTGTTTCCAGGACCTTCATACCCACGAGTGAACGCCAGAATCTGTTATCGCCCGAGCAGAATTTCATCCGAAGCCACCTACCTCTTCACGGAGCTTTGTCCCAGCTTCTCGCCTCAGCTCGAGCCATAGCCGAACCTCCAGCCACGTCAAGAGCCACAGCCGAACCTCCAGTCGGAACCACGACGACTCTCCAGCTTCGCCGCCTTCCTGCCACAGCAGTACCACTATTTCACCGGAGCAATAAAGTTAACAAGATCTGACACTGTATCACTCTCAGTTCAATTGGAGCCTTGTTCAAATCACTAGCTGGAGCGCCTACTGTCTGGCTAACTGTCTTTCGTCCGCGATACCTGCCGCTCACCATCATTCCACTGAGCAGTCTAGTAAGGTTGATTTGGAAAAGATTCCTGCCTGTTATCATAACCTACAAGATGTCTTCTGTAAGACATCTCCCCTCATCCCCCCTACGAATGTGCAATTAACCTATTGCCCGGTTCCACCCTACCTAAGTGGAGATTATTCAACCTTTCTGGGCCAGAAAGACTTTCGATAGAGAGCTACATCCAGGAGGCGCTATCCCTGGGTCATATCTGTCCCTCTTCCTCCCCCGTGGGAGCTGGCTTCTTCTTTGTGGAGAAGAAAGATAAATCTCTTCGTCCCTGTATTGACTATCAGGAACTCAACCAAATAACTATCAAGGATAAGTACTTTCTGCCTCTAATCACCTCTGTATTCAATTCTGTTCAGGAAGCTTGCATCTTCACCAAACTGGATCTCCGCAACGCATATCACCTGGTCCGTGTCAAAGAGGGGGATGAGTGGAAGACGGCTTTCAACACACCACTGGGACACTATGAATACCTGGTCATGCCCTTTGGGTTGACCAATGCCCCTGCCGTCTTCCAGAGACTTGTAAATGACATCCTCAGAGACTTTTTGAATCAGTTTGTTTTCATCTATTTAGATAACATTCTCATCTATTGCAGCAACCAAACTCAGCATGAGCAACATGTACGTCAGGTACTCACTAGATTTGTCAAGTCAGAAAAATGTGAATTTCATGTTGAAACCGTCCGGTTTTTGGTGTACATCATATAGGCTGGTCGTGTACGACCCGACCCCTCCAAGATCGAGGCTGTATCAAATTGGGAGCCCCCTAACAACCAGAAGAAACTGCAACAATTCCTTGGTTTTGCCAACTTCTATAGACGTTTTATCAGAAATTATAGCAGGATAGCCGCTCCCCTCACTCGCCTGACTTCCACCAATCACAATTTTCAATGGACACCTGAGGCTCAACAGGCTTTCGATCATCTTAAAGAACTTTTTGTCACTGCCCCCATATTGATTCAACCAGACCCCTCACACCAGTTTATCGTGGAGGGGGATGCCTCGGATTCCGGGGTCAGAGCCGTCTTGTCCCAGAAGGAGCAGAAGACAGGTCAACTCAAACCCTGTGCTTTTTTCTCCAAGAAATTGTCACCAGCGGAACAGAACTACGACGTGAGAAACCATGAAGTGCTGGCTATCAAACTGGCTCTGGAGGAGTGGCGGCCCTGGCTGGAGGGGGCAGGACAGCCTTTTATCGTCAGGACTGACCATAAGAATCTGGCTTACCTGAGAACAGCTAAGAGACTTAACCCACGTCAGGCTCGTTGGTGTCTGTTTTTTGATAGATTCTGTTTCACCATAACCAGCATCTGGGTCTGCCTAGCATAGCTAGCCATGACAGATGTTGTCCTGTTGGCTTCATCGAGCCAGGACCTCCAGTGTGCATTGGAGCGGTTTGCTGCAGAGTGTGAAGCAATGCTAAATCTGAGCCCATGGTTCTCGACCGGTGAAAGGTAGTTTGCCATCTCTCGGTGGGTGGAGTGTCCCTGCCCCAGGTGGAGGAGTTTAAATATCTGGGGGTCTTGTTCACGAGTGAGGGAAGATTGGAGCGTGAGATTGACAGGAGGATCGGAGCGGCGTCCGTAGTTATGCGGTTGCTGTACCAGTCTGTTGTGGTGAAGAGAGAGCTGAGTCAGAAAGCAAAGCTCTCAATTTACCGGTTGATCTTCGTTCCAATACTCACATATTGTCATGAGCTCTTGGTCATGACCCAAAGAACCAGGTCCTGAATACAAGCGGCTGAAATGAGCTCTTCCTCCGTAGGGGGACTGAGCGCGCCCTTAGAGATAGGGGGAGGAGCTCGGTCACCCATGGAGAGCTCGGAGTAGAACCGCTTCTCCTCCACATCGAGAGGAGCCAGTTGAGGTGGCTCGGGCATCTAGTCCGGATGCCTCCTGGATGCCTCCCTGGGGAGGTGTTGCGGGCATGTCCCACTGGGCGGGGGCCCTGGGGAAGACTCTCAGCTGGCCTGGAAACACCTCTGGGTCCCCCCAGAGGAGCAGGAGGAAGTGGCTGGGGTGAGGGAAGTCTGGGCATCTCTGCTTAGACTGATGCCCCAACGACCCGGTCCTGAATAAGCGGAGGAAGATGGATGGATGGATGGAGGGATGGATGGACGGACAGACGGATGGATGGATAGATGGATATATTTATTTTACAACATTATTTTTAACACGTTTACATTTAAATTTATGTTTAGAATTTAGATATGTGTTTAGATTTAGCATTTTCATTTATATTTTTTTCATTTTATATTTAATATTTGTCGATAGTATTTGGATTTAAATTTGGCAACTACATCTCTTTGAGTCACAGAAAATGCTTTTGTTTGTGATAAACGGAGACAAAATGGGATATAAGTGTTGCACATATGGAAGGAAATGTCTAAATGTGGGAAAGTTATCACATAATTTTCATGAGGTGAACTTTTACATTTGGTCCCCCAGAGGCACCCAGGGTCCCTTACAAGTAAAAAATAATTATAAAGAGATTACACGAATAAGACAGTGGATAAATTCACAACTAGGGATGGGTATCCTTAAGGTTTTAACGGTACTACTGCTCTTATTGATACTGCTTATCGATCCGGTATTTTAACGGTACTCTTATTGATACTTTTTGAGGACGGAAAATAAATAAATAAATAAATAAATCAATCAATCAATCAATCAATCAAGAACATAAAGTGTTTTATTTCCTCATTATGCAACAACACTGTTTTTTTAAACAAAACATTTTACTTAATACATGAGAATGTTCCAGACAGGATATTCATTTAATTATTTAATCTAATTATTTTTTATTCTTCATGAGAGTGATGTTTCCTTTGATCTTTTGTCCATTTTCCACAACCTTGAATAGACTTTTCTGTCTGTCAAACAGTTAGGATTGAGTGAGATGATGGAAACAAATTCACTTTGATGCAGACTCCTTTCTATTTATTTATTTTTGTTTAAATCCAGTAAACCCAATAAATTATATAAATTTTACGGATGACAACTATTATTAGTCATTAATTATTATTAAGTATTAGGAAGCAGCTGATAGTTTGTTGCGGGTCTGGAATCATAAGCGGTGAATCTAAGCCCCGCCTCTCTACCTGTTTGTTTTGTGTAGAACACGCCGCCCCAGCATGTTCTACACAAACAGCGCAACATACGGTCATCGTAGCAGAAAAGTGACAGCATGGTAGGGGCTCCTTGACGCAAACGTAATAAATTTTACGCAGAAACGGGTGTTCTTAGTCTAGGGCGCTCACGTGTCCCCTACGAGATCACCACTGACTGTGTGTGCGCTGCCTTGTCTTTTGTGTGTGCGCGCGCTGCGCGTGCTGTCTGAACAATAGCCCCGCCCCCCTTGCACACAAATAGACAAACAGAGCTCTCCGCTTCAACGAGAATACCGAAATCAATATCATTATTAATTAACGGAAAATTGACTGATATTGCACACTTTAAATGAACAGCAGACCACTGAACATTTTGTGCGTTTTATTCACGGGTTCTTTCCAGTAAGGCAGCGTATGCAAGCTCATACATGTGGGTTTTTCTAGAAAACAAACTCTCAGCGCTCCTCCGATCACTTTTCTCTTCCCTCTCTTTCATGCTGCTCTGCGCGCTCCAGCATGACGTCATTCTTACACGACAGCGCTCGTTCCACCTGCTGGCCATTTACAGTGCTGCACGATTTGAACCCACAAACACTTGAAACAGTTCTAACATTAAACAATTATAAAATAAATATAAAATAACTAACAAGGGGGGTGGCTTATTTTCACTGTCCTAACACTCTCCCCTCAAAAATTCAATGGCGTCCCGACATTATAAGAAACATTTTTCCTGACGTTATCAGTCCACACAGTGGCATACTTTACACTAAAGCAGTCCTTTCATAAGAGTCAGAGATCACATTAAGCTACAGACGCAATACTGATATCCAGTAGTCCATATGGCAGGTATCTCTCCTTAATGCCACATGGTCGCAGCGGTAGTTGATGTGCACGTCAACTGTCCACTGCAACATCCGTCGAACAAACAGGTATCTGCATCTGCTCTGAGTAAGGCACTTTAACCTTAAAGAAGTCTGCATTCTACTTTGTGTAATTCAGTAGCTCTAATTTATGACTCATTATGTGTTAAAAGAGCACCAATGTCAAAACTTAAACTTAATCATGTGTTTGTAAAACTATTAACTCAACTTTTCCAAATCACAACTCTTTCTATAACTTTTACTTAAGAAAGAACAAACAACAATCACATTCACTAGGGATGTGAAAATGTAGGCTGTCCCAATTGGTGATATGTAAACACCATTTTGGGTTTTCTTTTACGAAAAGGATACTTTTTCACTCTCTGTGGTGTCTCAGGATCCTCATCGTCACTGGAAAAAGAGGATGATGACTCTTCTTTCTCTGTGTCAGGTGTTTTGTCAATCTCTGCTGGATCATCTGTTGCCAGTTCCGGTTCATCCTCATCCTTCTGCTCTGTCTGTGATGTCTCTCTGCTGTCTGGTTCAGAGTCTGCTGCTTCTGTTCCTCGCTGGTACTCCCCTCGATCAGCCCATCTTGGTTGTAGTCCAACCATTGATGACCACTGTTCCTCATCATCAGACACAGATTCCTCTTCTTTTTGTTTCCGGGTACTAATTTTGCTCTTCCGTCCAGATTTAGTTGGCTCAGGTTCATGAGTTAACGGGAGAAAGTCACACGGCAGCAGAAGATTCCAGTGAATGATTTTAACACGGCCCTTCCCAGTCTCTGGCTTCACTTCATAAACTGGGCTTTCAGGGTGTTTTCTCTGTGTTACAATATAAACCTTGTCTTCCCAATATGACCTCAATTTACCCGGTCCTCCCCTCTCAGTGAAATTTCGGACTAGTACTCTACAGCCAGGATTCAACTCTGCACCACATACTTTCTTATCGTAGTGACTTTTTCCTCTGACTCCTTCTTTGATGGCTGTTTTTGAAGCTAGTTGGTATGCTTCAGTCATTCTTGTTTTCCATTTTTCTGCATAGTCTTCATGTGATGAGCTTTGGTCTTTCACTGTGAGGCCGGACATGAGATCTATAGGGAGTCTAGGTTGGCGACCAAACAGAAGGAAATAAGGTGCATAGCCCGTAGCTTCGCTGCGTGTGCAGTTGTAAGCATGAACTACCTTTGCAAGAGAAGCTTTCCAGTCTGTTTTCTCATGTTCTGGCAAATTTCTGAGCATTGCCAAGAGTGTTCTGTTGAACCTTTCTACTTGCCCATTTCCCTGTGGATGATACGGTGTTGTGTGAGACCCAGAAACCTCACTGTACTCCTGAAGTTTAGCGAACAGTTTGTTCTCAAACTCCCTCCCCTGGTCATGGTGAAGCTTGGTGGGGAATCCAAATCTCAACACAAAGTCTCCAAAAATCTTTTCTGCTGCAGTTTTGGCTGCTTTGTTTCGGCACGGGTAAGCCTGAGCAAATCTGGTGAAGTGATCCATCACGACAAGAATATATTCGAATCCTCCTTTACACTTTTCCAGATGCAGAAAATCAATAGAGACCAACTCAAAGGGGTATGTTGTGACGATATTCGTGAGAGGAGCTTTGACAGGCTTGTTAGGGCGTTTGTTTTTTAGGCACCTGCACACACGAGTAACATAGTGTTCCACGTCTTCCTGCATGTGTGGCCAATAGAAGCGCTCTCGAATAAGGTGCAAAACTCTCTCCACCCCAAGATGACCCATTTCTTCATGTAGTTCTTTATAAACCAGTTGTTGAAATCTGGTAGGAAGAATCAGCTGTGAGCGGGAAGCTGTTTTGCGACACAGTAGTCCATCGCCATCGAGGTATAGTCTTTGTTTTTGTCTCATAAGAGCACTTGTGTTTCTGTGGCCTAGTTGTTGTCTTTTTTTGGGCCACCTCCCTGACAACACATATTTCAGCACCTCACCTATCACTGAGTCATCCCTCTGTGCTTCCTTCAATGTGGTTTTTGAGATTTCGGGCCTTCTAACTTTATCTTTTCCCTCAGCAACCAGCTCATTGATCGTCATTGGGCAAAGCCAGGGTTCTGTTTCTTGGTTCCTAATAGTGATAGCCTGCGTAACACTATTTATGATCTCATGTTGTACTTTTTGAGTACATGTTTGCATGTACTGCTCCATGTTTAATGGCATGCGTGACAACCCATCGGCGTCACTGTTACTCTTTCCAGGGCGATATCTTATGGAGAATTGAAAATCTGCCAATTCTGTGACCCACCTATGAGTAGTGGCATTAAGCTTGGCTGTGGTGAGCACATAGGTGAGAGGGTTGTTATCGGTGTAGACTGTAAAAGGTGGAGAGTAATACAGGTAGTCTCGAAATCTCTCACATATGGCCCACTTCAAGGCCAAGAACTCCAACTTGCCTGAGTGAAGATGGTAGTTTTTCTCTGGTGCAGTCAAAGTCCTGGATCCATAAGCAATCACCACCAACTTTTCATCCTGCTTCTGATAAAGCACAGCTCCCAGCCCCTGCTGTGAAGCATCACAGTGCAGAATGAATGGCAGTTCAAAATCAGGATAACCTAACACAGGGGGTTGAGAAAGTAGGTTCAATAGCTGACAAAGCACTTGCTGATGTTCAACCGACCACTTAATAGGGTAAGATGATGGGAGCTGTCCTCCTTTCTTCTCTTTTCTTCTTCTTTGCTTTGTCTGTTTTGTTGTCATCGTTTTCTCTAAGCAAAGAAGGTCATAAAGCGGTTTTGCTATCTGCGAGAAGTTTGGTATGTAACTGCGATAGTAGGAAACGAATCCTAACAACTTCCTCAGCTCTCCAATATTGGTTGGAACCTTGTCCTTCAAAGCCTGCACTGGAGCAATGTCTGCAGGATCCATTGTGTAGCCATCTTTTGTTACAAGTCTTCCCAGGAATCTCACTTGATTTCGAAATATTTCACATTTCTTAGGTGTCAATTTTACTCCATGGTTTTGATAACGACGTAACACACACCTAAGATGGTTAAGATGATCTTCAAAAGTCTTGGAGTGGACTAGGTTGTCGTCCAGATATGGTAAGCAAATATCATCTCGCAGACCTATCAGACATTCTTCCATTGACCTTTGGAATTCTGCTGGAGCAGATGAAAGCCCAAATGGTATTCTCACCCACTCATATAAACCCCAAGGTGTGATGAAAGCAGTTAGATGACGACTTGATTCTTCTAGAAAACCCTGATGATAGGCTTTCCCCTGATCGAGAACCGAGAACCAAGAACTTCCTATTAGACTGTTAAGCATGTCTTGGATGCGGGGTATCGGATGACGATCAGGAATGGACTTCCGATTTAGCTCCCTGTAGTCACAGCAGAGACGGAGACTTCCATCCTTCTTTCGTACGCACACAACAGGACTTGAGTATGGGGATTTAGATCTTTTTATCCACCCTCTGTTGAGCAGATCCTCTAAGTATTCTTTCACCTCTCTGTGAAGTGGTTTTGGTACAGACACATATGTTCGTGCCACCGGGGTTGGATCACTTAGGCGAATTTTTAGCTGTAATGAGGGGATTGTTCCAACATCATGCTCATCTCGTGCAAAAGCCCTGTTTTCTTCACGTAGTAGCTGTTTTACCTGCTCTATTTGCGTAGGAGATAAATGACTTAAAGGAACCGGAGGATCCCACTGGTCGTCAGCATCCATGTTTGCTCTGCTTTCCCTTTCATTCTTCCTATTTTCAGTTCCAAAGAGAGTGGTTTCTTCCACAGCTGTCCTGTTTTTCTCAATTGGATTAATCTGTTTTGGTTCAATCTGAGCTGGGTAAATCCGTTTCACTGTCTCTGTTTGACCAAGAGTGACTTTTGGGGGAAGTTTAATGTCATGGGCTGTCCGGTTGGTGACTGGAATGGTGAGGAAGGAGCTTGACCCTCTCTGTAAACTCACAACACCATGTTCTACTGTCAAACCCTCAGGAAGAGTGGATGAGTGCTTGGCTCAAAAAGAACATCCTCCTGGTTTGGGAGTAACCCTGCTCTAGCTCTACACTTCACCCCTTTTGTCTGACCAGCTGGAATATGGATGTAACTTTTGCCAGCTGTAACCATGCCATTGCCCACATTGTCGTCCCCTCTCCTCATCATTTTAAGAAATACTTCTGTTTTCCTACAATCAAAGGAAAATGCTGCACTAACAGCTTCAGTGACTGTCTGGGGCAAGTTTATGCCTTTTTCCAGAAATTGTTCGATCACATTAAACCCTATGATTGGCTCATCTCCAACTCCCTCTTCACTGGTTACCAAAACTGGAACTAAGAGTTCTAACTGTGGAAGATTCTCTGATGGCAGTCTAAACTTAACTTCGACCCAGCCACTAAATGGAATTTTGGTCTTATTCACTGCTCTCCCCTCCAGTGTATTTGCTCCAATAATTTCAGTGAGACTTCTTACTACTGCGTGTGGGAGATTTTCTTGTCTCCATATTTCACTTATGAGACACACTTGTGATCCCGTGTCCCACAGAGCTTTTGTTTCAACTTCATCCAAGAAGCAGGTGATTAGATGTTTCTTCCCAATGAGGTTGACAAGTTTTATCTTTTGCATTGGGGAGAGAAGGTTGACATTAAGTTCTTCTTGTTTAGTTTCATTCGTCACTTTACCTAACTTCCTTTCTAGGTGCTGGATACTGTCCATGATCAACTGGTAGCAATCCTGAGGGTCTTTGTTCTGATCACCCTTCTCTGCAGGTAACTCTAAGACTGGAGTGACAGTTCTGACAGACATTTTTATTTCTCCGGCATGATCTGAGGAGATCTTCTTGTTTCTACATCCCCTGGATGTGTGACCATTTTGTCCACATTTGAAGCAATGATCACACTGCCCTTCTCTATTGAGATCTTGGCAGGTTTTACAACCACGTTTTCTTGACATTCTTTGTTGGAAGAAAGGTCTGTGTGGTTCATTGATACGAGTTTTAAGTTCTTCAATTTCTCCTCTTAATTCTTTGATTACAGAAATCAGTTCACCTTCTGCCTGAGACACTGTAGGTTGCGTTACTTTAGGTTTTGTGGTGATAGGAGTGGGTCTCTCTTGTCCACCCATTACAGTGGTTTTAAATGGTAGTGCTTCTGCTCTCAGCTCTCTTACTTTAGGCTCCTTACTGTTTCTTTTAAATTTCTGTTGTCTTTCCCACTCAATACTGGCAGCTTCATTTGTTTTTGCAATCAAAACATCATCAGTTACTTTGGGGTCATCTAGACAACTTTTGAGCTGATACTTTACATTATCGCTGATCAGTCCAGTCCACACAGCTCTGAGAAATTTCCTTTGAACAAGATCAAAACTGTAATGCTCATCTGCACCAGGTTCTTTGGAAGATGCAAGCAGTCGCTCTTTTAGCTCTATTGCTCTAAAGATGAAATTTTGTGGTGACTCATTGCTATCCTGTGTGATGTTTATCAAGCGATGGTACAAATCGACAGAGCTGTCCTCTTTGTAATGACCTTTTAGAATTGTCCGCATTTGTTGTAGAGTTAGATCTGTTTTGATTTCTAACATGTCTCTGAGGCTTAGGCCTGGGCTGACAGCTCGGACCACAGCTTCGATGATCTCAGTCTCACTGTGATGTTTTTTTAGTCCCATTTCTATCTGATGGATCAGATTAGAGTATGACAGTTTATCTTTCTGGCCTCTCTCTCCAATTTGTCCATTAATTTTGAATTCTCGCCTGATGGTTAGTTCAGGTGGGTGAGTAACAAAGGCGGTTGGAGGTTGAGGCAGAGAAGAACCAGCATTTTTAACAACTCTTTGTGTCAGTTTGTTCATCTCCTCTTCGATCTTTCTTGAAGAATTTTGAAAACTTAAATGAAGTGCAGCATACTGCTCCTGCAGGTTAGGCAGTGCAGCTGCATCTTCACCAGTGTTTTCCTCCAATGCCTGTACATCATTATTGTCATTTCCTGTAATTTCTTTTGCACTTTTAATTAGACGTTTCAAAAACTCATGTGCAACTTCTTCTTCCTCTTTCTCAATAGCTGTCTCCGCTGCTTTACTTATTAGTCGGATTAGCACGTGCCTTTTGGCCTCTTTGCTCGTTGTGATTTTGGCTCGAGCACATACCTCTTGCAGTTCTTCCACTCTTAACTGCAACAGCACCTCTTCTAGCTGGTCTTGTAGGTCCCCCAGCTCCATGCTGCTCTGATGGCTCTGCCGACTCTCACCCTCTGTTCTACAGCACCACGAGGCACGGCAAAAGTCCCCGTACGGGCCACCAAATTTTGTTGCACACTTTAAATGAACAGCAGACCACTGAACATTTTGTGCGTTTTACTCACGGGTTCTTTCCAGTAAGGCAGCGTATGCAAGCTCATACATGTGGGTTTTTCTAGAAAACAAACTCTCAGCGCTCCTCCGATCACTTTTCTCTTCCCTCTCTTTCATGCTGCTCTGCGCGCTCCAGCATGACGTCATTCTTACTCGACAGCGCTCGTTCCACCTGCTGGCCATTTACAGTACTGCACGATTTGAACCCACAACACTTGAAACAGTTCTAACATTAAACAATTATAAAATAAATATAAAATAACTAACAAGGGGGGTGGCTTATTTTCACTGTCCTAACACTGACTTGGTGAGTTAAATATGGCAGATAACGCTTGTGGGACACACAAAAAGAAGAAAAAGTAACGTCTCCAGTAACGATAGCAGAACCGTTTAGGTCAGATCTTAATGATACTGCAGTCTTGAAGAATGTGGCCCCGGGGCTGGTTCAATACCGGGGTACGGTACCCAATAAACACTCCGGTTGTCCGGAGTGGTCGCCGCGGGGCAGAGAGCAACTTTCTGATGACAGAGAGTTTGCGCTAGTGTTGCCAGATAGAGTCACAGTTTTCCAGCCCAAAAGTCATCTGAAAACCACCAGACCCAGCCAAAAACCGCCCAACACAGCTTTTGTTGATTTTTTTTTCCGTACTGGACTGATTTAGCAAAATAAAAGATTTTTCTAAATAAAAGATAGTTCAGACTAATAATAAAATGTGTACACTATTGAATAAATCTACAGCAGGCCACCTTCTTCCATTCAGTTGCTTAACCCGCTCTATCCCCGCTATAACCTGCGTCCGGCTCTTTCATCCTTGTGCTTTGCTGGAGCGCCTCGACTATCGTGTCAACCTGTGATGACCGTATTTAGCGCTCTCTGTGTAGGAGCACAGGGGAAACAACTCAACTGTGAACAGGTAGAGAGGAAAAGTAGGTAAAGAGGCGGAGAAGGGGCTTTGGCTTCAAACTGTCAGAGAGATGGAAACACGGGCGTCAGATTTAGACGCAGCTTTCCCTGCGGGAGTTGAAGCAGAGACTTTCCCTGGGATGATTTTATGAACTCAAACATGGGAACATGTACGGTGGCCGACAGGGCTCACACTACATACAAAGGAGACAACGCAACGGCATTACCCGAAGCACAACGACATTACCCGAAGCATAACGGCATTACAAAAAGCATAACGAATATAACCACCGCACGACGGCATTAACCGCAGCATAACAATATTAACCTCCTCAGCACAACGGAAATGACGACTATTTTTCCTCCAACTGACTGGGAAACACAAAGTCAGTTTCAACCTATTCGGCGCTCCTGAGAGAGGTACGTGATATTTGTACTACTATGACGATAATGGTGTTTTCGTTTTCTTACTAGATAACATAATTTCTTACAAATATACGTTTGTTTAAAATATAAATTTACCCAGCTCTCCACATAGTGACCTCTGCATCTAACGATTTTTGTCTAACACCGGGTTAGGTAAAGTTACGTTTGGTAAGTTAGGTAGCTAGCTCATTATTAGCTCGCCCCGCTCAGTCAGCTTGGTGAGGACAGTTTAGCCTCTTCTAGTAATCCAGAGTTGCAGTTGACAAGTGTGTTGTCTTGCTTATCTTTAAGTAAGCAAAGAGAGGCGCTGTAGCTGTGTTATTCAGACTTTTTTTTTATTTAACAGTCTCATTCCAAGTATTACACCGTGACCGTGAATGGCAATCTCTCATCAGCTTGCTAGCTCTGCTGCGCAGTGCACTAACACGTGACTACTCACCTAGCATGCTGGGTACTCATGCATGCTGGGTAATGCAGTTCTAAATAACTAACATAGATACGCTACAAGTGATATTCATGTACTGTGCCAGTCGTGTTCAGTGATTTTGTGTGTTTGCCAGTATGATCATTTATTGTCTTATGATAGGTGACAATGTACTGCCCATTTTGCGCATCCGCAGTGGTATCCCAAGGAAGGACATTCTGTAGTTCATGTGGGAAAAATATCAGCTTCCTATACAGTGTTGATACAACTCAAGAACAAGCCGGAACAAGTGAAGGTAATGCTCTAAACTTTGGTTCGCTTTTTTAAAAAAAGATTTACTTACTAAGCTTACCATATATGCATTTACTACATAGGTATAGAATGGAAATTTAATTGAGTTATATCACCCAAATGACAAATAGAGTCAATAGTTCTTGCATGGTGCTAGAGTTAACTTATTAACTTTATTTGTTTACATCTAATAACACAGTCAAGTAAGAACTTCCACATAGATTATAAACTGTTTTGTACACTTTTTATTCACCTTAGGTGGTAATTTAAAACCAATAGAATAAATCTAGTAGATGTCGTTCTCTCAGTGTTCTCAATTCTTCTCCTCAGGCCCTGACACTACAATGGTGGAAGAACTTATTGTCAAGTATTTCACTGAGGGCCACAGTTATGAAGTAATAGTGGACTTTCTAGCCACCAAGCACAGCATTTCATTGAGTCTTAGCAGCCTAAAGAGAATATTACAAGATGCTGGCCTGACCAGGAAGATTAACTACACTCCACTTCCAATTGTACAGGCAGCAATTACAGATGAACTGAAGGGATCAGGCCAGCTTTTTGGCTACAGAGCAATGTGGCAGATTCTTAAGCAGAAATATGGTTTTGTAGTCAGAAGAGATGATGTCATGCGCCTAATGGCAGAAATGGATCCGATCCGAGTGGAAAACTGATCTAAACGCCGATTTGTTTGCAGAGTTTATCGATCAATGGGACCTAATGAAGTCTGGCACGTTGATGGCTACGATAAACTTACGGTAAATCTTTTGGAATAGCAATAACTGGGTGTATTGATGGCTACTCCAGAAAAATTATGTGGCTCAAATGTGAAAAGTCCAACAATGATCCCACAATCATTGTTCGGATGTACATACAGGGTGCAGCTGAGTTTGGTGTTATTCCCAAGCGCCTCCGCACTGACTGTGGCACAGAAAATGGTCTGATGGCTGCCCTTCACTGTTGCCTGAGATCTGAGCATGGAGATGAATTTGCAGGAGCCAAAAGCCACATGTATGGAACGTCTACATCCAACCAACGCATTGAAAGCTGGTGGTCCTATTTCCGAAAGCAAAGGTTCTACTCCCCTATCCTCAATTAATTATGTTGTTTTTACTTGAGCAGACATCTTGTATTTTCTTTATTTTATTTTGTTTCACTTTTTTGAGGTTTAAAAACATATTGACCATCTTCTCTTAACGCCACTACTCCTTTATTGTTGGAACATAATTTTATAGACAGTTGGACCTGAATCCAGGAAATCTAGGATTCTTAAAAAATTTGAATATGATTCATTTTTGCTTAATGATATATAAAATTAAATACACTGTGCCTCTGTGGAAGACTGGATGTAAACACAATTGTCCCATTACACCACCATAAGATTTTTATTAAGTAGGGCACAAGATTTAAACACTCTTTCTGCAGCACCTCTTTAAGTGGGACACCGTTTTAAAAGGCTATTGTGATGTTAAAAAGATGTGTACTCTTAACAAGAAGTCAGTTCTGGATGGATCTCTTTGGTGACTTGAGGGAGCGACATCTCTTCAATGGCAGCAATCTGCACACCTGTTTAGTCAGATTCTGCTTCCTGGATGTCCTGCAGAAAGAACTGGACGAATATAAGCAGTTCTGGAACACTCATACCATTTGCCCTGTTTGTCAGTCCCAGTGCCCATCTGGCAAACCAGAGGCAATGTACCATGTGTACCATGTGTGTACCATGTGCCTCACAGGTAAGTGTTGAATATCACTATGACAAAGTCAACTGATTTATTTGAAGTAATTATTTATTTGAACAAAAATTATATGGTGTGATTACAGCAAAAGGTTGTCTGTACTTGAAATTTTCCTCCAAGGTTCAACGGAAGGAACTGTGGCTTCCCAACATCTGCAGAGGCTGTGAGACGGTTCAGCAGCCAGATGCCACCTGCAACTAGTCTGGATGCTGATGAGGATCTGGAAGCTCACCTATGTCAGCTGCAGAGACAAAGTGGATTGCCAACTCCTCTCAACTGGAAAGCTGCCATTGAGAACTAATTAAGACTTAAGAACATGGGTAATTTGTAACACTGCCTAACTAAGGTACGTATAACAATATATAAAACAATATATAAAACAATATTTTGAATTTCTAAATCTTTTGCAATGGTTGATGGTTTATGATTAAATGCATCCAAATCCGAGAGAGTTCCTGATCCCAAAAGTCATATTTTCTTTAAATGTGTTGTAGTTTTCCAGGAGAGGGAGCTTTAAAATTTTGGCACATGTGTTTGCCATTGGAAACTTTGTGCTTTCAAGGAATTGAAGTTTTGGCAGAGGTTCCAGGCCAGCAGGAGGGATGCCGGACACTCCTGTAGCAAACATGAAGATGTCTTCCAGCGTTATAACCCTGTCACTTTCTAAAAGTAAAAAGAATTCATAACATAAATTTTGCTTCGAAATTTGTAGAAATAAGATTTTTACATTTCGAGAGAAAACTAACCTTCACAATTCAGAAGGTAGTCTGCCCAGAAGCTGATTGTTCTTTCCTCCTGGTTCCTCTTGTTGCTTCCAGCTTCACTGAGGTCTGGTTTGAACAGATTTTCAATATCCAAAGCAGATAGCCGTTTATCCACATGGCAGAGAACAGGGGCCATGACCCCAGGGTGCTGCTGCAATGCTGTTAAAAAGTCCAAGCAATTAAGACCATCTTTGTCATGGTGGCCTGTCAGACTCCTCCCCCTCCAGCAGCTGCTGCTCATCTCCCTCAGCTGTGATTACTCTTCTCATCAGCCACCTGCTACTTAAGGAGACCCAGCTTCATCATCCTTCGCCAGTCCGTTGACCCTGATGGTGCCTAGTCTCCTGAAGCTCTACGTCTGGCCCCTTTGCCTATACATCAAGTAATCTTGTCTTGTCTTCTGCACTCAGGTTTCATTCCCAAGCCACGAGAGTCACCTGAGTTCACCATCCCGAGCAGCAGCTGACTCAGTCCTCCACCGCTGACATCTTCTGCCCCAGTGAGCCACAGTCTCTGTGCTCACCCTGACTCCTGCCTCGCCACGCAAGTTCAGAGCGTCCTCGCTCCTCAAGACCACCTGCCTCGCCACGCAAGTTCAGAGCGTCCTCGCTCCTCAAGACCACCTGTCTCGCCACGCAAGTTCAGAGCGTCCTCGCTCCTCAAGACCACCTGCCTCGCCACGCAAGTTCAGAGCGTCCTCGCTCCTCAAGACCACCTGCCTCGCCACGCAAGTTCAGAGCATCTCCGCTCCTCAAGTACCGCAGCCACTACTACCTCCCCCCAGCGCCATCTGCTATCACCAGAGACATTAAGAACAATAAACATCCTACTAACCTCTTCACTTACCTGCCTCTGCTTCCTGGGTTTCAGCATCTGGGTCCTCCCTCCGCGTTCGAGTCATGACAGAACGGACTGGCCATAGCCTCGACCCAGCTGACCCAGAAGGACTCCGCGTGGCGGTACAACAGCAGGGCATCATGCTAGGACGTCAAGCCGAAACTTTGGGACACATGAACTCCGCCCAGCAGGAATTATTTCGGCGTCTGGATAGCTTGACACAGACTTTGTCCGAATTAACCCGTCAACAATCCAGTTCCACAGCTCCTGCTTCACTTCCGCCTTCCGGCGATCTGACTGCTTCCGCTTCTGCCCCCGCCCCGGAGAATTATCGTCTCCATCCCGAACCATTTCATGGTGACGTTGAGGCATGCGGAGGTTTTTTGCTACAGTGTCAGCTTCTGTTCCAACAGGCCCCCCGGTTCTATTGTTCTGATCTTAGCAGAATCACTCTCATCGTAAATTCCCTCAGGGATAAAGCACTACAGTGGGCCCAGGCTTTTCTGGCAGCTAATCCTATCTCTCTTCTCACGTTCTATCGCTTCATCAGCGAATTTCGGTTAGTTTTTGATCAGCCTAGGAAACAGGAAGAAGCCACTAGACGTTTGCTGAACCTTAAGCAACGTAATCGCTCTGTCAGCGACCACGTGATTGACTTTAGGATCCTAGCAGTGGAGGCTGGGTGGGCTGACCCGGCGCTAAAAGGTGTGTTTTATCAGTCCTTAAATGAAAACATTAAGGATCACTTATGTTCACAGCCTGAAGCTTCTTCATTCGAAGAGCTGGTATCCGCTGCGTTACGTTCCGACACCCGTCTCAGGGAACGTAATCATGAACGTCATTCTGTACCCCGAAAGACACCTTCGACTAACTTGTCTTCTTTTCCTGTCCATCCCGTTGAACCGTCTTCATTCAGGTCACGAGAATCATCAGTAGAACCTATGCAGGTCGGTCATGCCAAGCTGTCTGAGGAGGAACGGCGGAAACGTAGAGAGGAGGGACTGTGCTTCTATTGTGGTAAACCCGGTCATCAGGTTTCCCAATGTTCGCTCCGGTTAAACTCCAGAACCCCCCGCTAGACGACAGGCCGCGGGTGGGTAAGTCGGTCACTCACACATCTAAGGAGTTTTGCTACATTCCTGTCAAACTATGCTTCAAGACCGTTATTTCCGAGACTCTAGCTTTAATTGATTCCGGGGCCGAACAAAGCCTTATTGATAAAGATTTGGTCGAATCGCTCTCTCTACCTACCGAACCACTAGAAAATCCTATTAAGATTGCTGGGTTGGGGGACCAACACCTCTCTGATATCACCCATCGTACTGGTTCCATTTTGCTAATCTCGTCGGGTAATCACCATGAATCCATTAAGTTTTTCATTACTCACTCTCCTCGCAATCCGGTCGTTCTAGGCTGCTCTTGGCTGAAACTACATAACCCCCAGTTTGACTGGGTACTCCAATGAGTTAACTCATGGAGTAAGCATTGTCTGGCTAATTGTCTTCAGTCTGCTATTCCCAAAGTCCCTTCCGTGGCCACCACTCCAACCGAACCCATAGATCTCTCTATGGTCCCTTCTTGTTATCATGATCTCAAAGCTGTTTTCAGCAAATGTAAAGCTAACTCTCTACCGTCCCACCGACCCTATGACTGCGCTATTGAGCTCCTCCTTCAGGGGGCCACTTTGCCTAAAGGTCATCTTTATAACTTGTCAGGACCTGAAAAATCCGCCATGGAAACGTATATTCATGAGGCCCTCTCTTTCGGTCACATCCGTCCTTCCTCTTCGCCAGTTGGTGCGGGTTTTTTCTTTGTGGAGAAGAAGGATAAAACCCTGCGACCTTGTATTGATTATCGTGAACTTAACGCCATTACTATCAAAGATAAATACGCCCTTCCCCTCATCAGCTCTGTTTTTGATTCGGTTCAGTGGCGCTCAGATTTTTTCTAAACTCGATCTATGCAATGCCTACCATTTAGTTCGCATTAAGGAAGGGGATGAATGGAAGACCGCATTTAATACACCTCTGGGCCACTATGAGTACCTGGTCATGCCTTTTGGGTTAACTAACGCGCCAGCCGTCTTTCAGAGGCTGGTGAATGACGTCCTTAGGGATTTCATTAACCGTTTCGTTTTTGTATATCTCGATGATATTTTGATTTTCTCTAATGACCCCGTTCAACGCGAGAACCATGTACGTCAAGTCTTAGCCCGTCTGCTCGAGAACCAATTATTTGTTAAGGCTGAAAAATGCCACTTTCACGCTTCCTCCGTTCAGTTTCTCGGGTACATCCTCGAGGCTGGGAGCATTCGCCCCGACCCGGCTAAAATCGAAGCCGTCACCCAGTGGGAACCACCCGCCTCTCGTAAAAAGCTACAGCAGTTCCTTGGCTTCGCGAATTTTTATAGGAGGTTTATTAGGAACTACAGCAGCATTGCCTCACCTTTAACTCAACTAACTTCCATTTCCAAGCCTTTCCGGTGGAATCCTGACGCCCAGGCCGCTTTTGACACCCTTAAGTCTTTGTTCAGTTCGGCGCCCATACTCATCCAACCTGACACTACCCGGCAATTCATTGTAGAGGTCGACGCCTCGGATACCGGTGTGGGTGCCGTCCTCTCTCAAAAGGAACTTTCCTCTGGGAAACTCAAGCCCTGTGCATTCTATTCTTGTAAACTCTCCCCTGCGGAAAGAAACTATGACGTGGGCAATCAAGAACTGTTGGCAATTAAACTCGCTCTGGAGGAGTGGCGGCATTGGCTGGAGGGAGCCGATCTACCGTTCATAGTCTGGACTGATCATAAAAACCTGGCCTACCTGCGCTCGGCCAAACGTCTAAACTCACGTCAAGCCCGGTGGTGCTTATTTTTTGACAGATTCAAATTCACCATTACTTACAGACCCGGCAGTCGGAACACCAAACCCGATGCCCTCTCACGCCAATTCAGTCCGGACGACTCCTCGACTCCTACCACCATCCTTCCATCCACCTGTATTGTTGGTAGCCTGACTTGGGACATCGAAAACCGGGTTATCAATGCCCAAGGTGAGGAACCTAAACCCGACTCCTGTCCTGATGGTGTTCTCTTCGTTCCCTCCTCACTCAGATTAGACGTCCTCGCCTGGGGTCACAGCTCACGGGTCGCTTGTCACGGCGGAGTTTTCCGAACCCGTAACCTCCTTCGTAAGAGATTTTTCTGGCCTCAGATGGATAAGGATGTCCGTGAGTACGTCGCCGCCTGTACTATCTGCGCCCGGTCCAAGGCTTCCAGCTCCCCTCCCGCTGGTCTCCTTCATCCGCTGCCCACGCCTCATAGGCCCTGGTCGCATATAGCTGTGGACTTCGTTACTGGGTTGCCCGCATCCAAAGGCAACACCGTTATTTTCACGGTCATTGATCGGTTTTCCAAAGCCGCCCAGTTTATTCCGTTGTCTCAACTACCCTCTGCCACTGAAACTGCTGATCTTCTGGTTCACCATGTTTTCCGCCATCATGGCATCCCCGCAGATATCGTTTCTGACAGGGGCCCTCAAATCGTTTCCCACGTTTGGAAAGCCTTTTGTTCTGCTCTGGGGGCCACGGTCAGTTTGTCCTCCGGTTACCACCCCCAGTCTAATGGTCAAGCGGAGCGAGCTAATCAGGAGTTGGAGGCTGCACTTCGTTGTCTGGCAGCCCAGAACCCCTCTGATTGGGCTAACTTCTTAGTCTGGATAGAATATGCTCATAATTCCCACGTTTCCTCTGCTACTGGGATTTCACCCTTTGAGGCTTCATTGGGTTATTCGCCACCTCTATTCCCCACTCAGGAGCTAGACCTGGCTGTTCCATCGGTACAACACCATCTCCAGCGCTGCCAGCGTGTCTGGAACCAGACCAGGGAGGCTCTATTACGCACAAAGGAGGACAACTGCAAGATCGCCAATCGTCACAGGGTGGCGGGTCCCACTTATCAGGTCGGTCAGAAGGTATGGCTCTCGTCCAAGAACATTCCCCTACAGACCTCGTCCCGCAAGCTGGCGCCCAGGTTCATCGGTCCTTACATCATCGACCGCATCCTCAACCCCTCCTGTGTCCGTCTCCGCCTGCCTGCAGCCCTCAAGGTACATCCCACATTCCACATCTCTCACATCAAACCTGTTCTGGACAGTCCTTTGTGCCCGCCTTCCGCTTCCCCACCACCCGCCCGTATCATTGATGGGGCTCCGGCGTTCGCTGCCTCTCGTATCCTGGACATCCGTCGCCGTGGCCGTGGTCACCAGTACCTGGTGGATTGGGAAGGGTACGGTCCTGAGGAACGTTCGTGGGTCTCCCGTTCCCTCATCCTCGACCCTTCCCTCATCCGCGACTTCCTCCGTGATCACCCGGATCGTCGCCCTGGACCGCCAGGAGGCGGTCGTTGAGGGGGGGGTACTGTCATGGTGGCCTGTCAGACTTCTCCCCCTCCAGCAGCTGCTGCTCATCTCCCTCAGCTGTGATTACTCTTCTCACCAGCCACCTGCTACTTAAGGAGACCCAGCTTCATCATCCTTCGCCAGTCCGTTGACCCTGATGGTGCCTAGTCTCCTGAAGCTCTACGTCTGGCCCCTTTGCCTATACATCAAGTAATCTTGTCTTGTCTTCTGCACTCAGGTTTCATTCCCAAGCCACGAGAGTCACCTGAGTTCACCATCCCGAGCAGCAGCTGACTCAGTCCTCCACCGCTGACATCTTCTGCCCCAGTGAGCCACAGTCTCTGTGCTCACCCTGACTCCTGCCTCGCCACGCAAGTTCAGAGCGTCCTCGCTCCTCAAGACCACCTGCCTCGCCACGCAAGTTCAGAGCGTCCTCGCTCCTCAAGACCACCTGTCTCGCCACGCAAGTTCAGAGCGTCCTCGCTCCTCAAGACCACCTGCCTCGCCACGCAAGTTCAGAGCGTCCTCGCTCCTCAAGACCACCTGCCTCGCCACGCAAGTTCAGAGCGTCCTCGCTCCTCAAGACCACCTGCCTTGCCACACAAGTTCTGAGCATCTCCGCTCCTCAAGTACCGCAGCCACTACTACCTCCCCCCAGCGCCATCTGCTATCACCAGAGACATTAAGAACAATAAACATCCTACTAACGTCTTCACTTACCTGCCTCTGCTTCCTGGGTTTCAGCATCTGGGTCCTCCCTCCGCGTTCGAGTCATGACAATCTTTGAATCTGGAATACAAAAACAGGTCACATGAAAAGGTTAAATGTAGGATTATCTGATAAGGTAAAGAGTGAGCATTCACATTTTTTCTGTCTAATGTGTAACAAACAATTAAAATGTCAGCATTAAAGTTTCACAACATATCTTATACCAAAGTTCAAATCCCAAATGGATTAAGTCATTTGCCTTTCCCAGTTATAAACACACATAAAACTGAATAGAATGACTTCACATATGGATAGAAACTAGCACTTTTGTCAAAAGTTTTGATAGATGTTTCCTTACAAATAGGAAAGTAAAAAACCAAGCTACCTTTCAATTGCACTGTGGTTCCGTTCAATTATGTACCACCTGAGGTACTCCCTCACAACTGAGTGCTTTTCCTGTACTGATGCTACGCTTTTAAAGCACCCTGCCGTCTGCAGCATTGTGCTGTGGCTTAGCATTAGGTCTTGCAGGCTTTCCAGCGAGGATGCATTCAGTATCTGAAAAATGACAACTCTCGTTTCAAATGTTTAAAAAGTTATGCAAGGTAATGTCAGACGAAGTGTGCATGATCAGAAATGAAAGCACTTCGCAACCGTCCGACACGAACGTCAGGCTTCCTCGGCGTGTGTTAATTTCTGATCATGCACACTTCGTCTGCCATTAACCCTTACATGTCGACCTTTAAGAGCTACCTCAGATCTGCCTTTACCAACATCGGTGACCCTTGTACCTCTTGCAGCACTGTCCCTATAACTCAGTGCTTCTCAATTATTTTTTGCCAGGCCCCCCCTAGGAAAAAGAAAATGTTTCGTGCCCCCCCCCCCACACACACACACGGTGACAGTGTATTAGGTTAGTATCTATACAAATTGTGTAAGTATAGCTAAAATTGTATCTTTTAACATTAACAAAAGAAAAAATCATTCATTCATTCATTTTTTTTCTTGACCATTTTTTCCCTTTCGGGGTCACGGGGCTGCCGGAGCCTATCCCGGCCACTTGTGAGCGAGGGCAGGGGGACAACCTGGACAGGTCGCTAGTCTGTCGCAGGGTAGAATGTCAACAATCTCACTCTCACACTCTCACACAAACACCTATGGACAATTTAGAATTGCCAATTAACCTATGAAGCATGTATTTGGATGGTGGGAGGAAGCCGGAGACCCCGGAGAAAACCCACACATGCACGGGGAGAACATGCAAACTCCACACAGAAAGGTCCCCCGTTGATGTAGTTTTTCACGTCCCCCAGCCGGGACTTGAACCGGAGGCCTTCTTGCTGTGAGGCAAGAGCGCTAACCACTGCACCACCGTGCAGCCCGGTCAAAAGAAAAAAGCAATATAAAATCCACTTTCAACAAATATTGACTTTATTTTGCCACCCTGTTCTAGTCTAAAACAGAAAAGAAGCTTAAAATAAAATATCTGTCAGTCCTTATTTAAACTAGAAACATTTTGACCAACTGAACCATTTGATGCAGAGAAAAATGATTCAATTAATAAATAATATTAAATGTAAATTGATCTGAAACATTAACACAGCAGCACCAATATATTTAACGTTTTTAGTCTGAAGAAATAGATGAAAACATTGTGCTAATTTTATTTCTAAATGATGGATTGTTTATTTATGTCATAAAGTTCAGCTGTTTTCCTGCATTACTGCTGTCTTTATGTCAAATACTGACACCAACTAAACGACAGGCAGACAAAGAAAACATGATAGAAAATAAAGACGTCACCAAAATGTCTACAATAGTTCATAAAGAATGATAATATTAGCATGAGCTATCTAAAGGCACGCGGTGATCCTGGTGTTGGGCAACAGGCAGTGCTCCGCGTGCCCCCACCTGGCAGTCAGAGCACACCACACCACCCCTCCCCTTTCGTTCTCACGCGTGCAGCCGCGTGTGACAGCAGACAGGAACGCGCGGCTGCAGGGACGGTAATGCACAGGTTTCAGGCTGTTACTAACTGTGATAGAACAGATAATAGGAACCGAATAGTGGACCAGATTTTATTCCAAGTACTGAGCTGCTGTCACTGCCGCCCCCACGTTAATTTTGCACACCGGGCAATTGCCCGTATTACCTGTGCATAAGTCCGCCACCACCGCCCTGGCATTGCTTGAAGCACTGCTCTATTACAACTGGTGCATAGAGTTCTGTGTATGTGATGAAAATGAACATAAATTACCATATTTTTACAATGAAGTGTTAAAATAAAATAATAATAATAATAATAATAATGAATAATTGTATGAACAAAGCACTTGTAGCATGTGGCTGTCATTGCATCTCTCAATGTCCCAGGAACTTCTGTGTCAAAAGCCACCTATATAAAAAACTGGACTGTGAGTGGAAGCTTGTATGCATATACATTCATATGCACATGATAAAACAGACAGACAAATAGGAAAGAAGGAAATGGTATCCATTACACTTGGTAATGTGTCTGTTGCATTTGACTGTGCTGTAACTCCACTGATAGCGATCACCTCTGAGTCACTCGAGTCAGAAGTGACATGTTCCTCTGCTGTAAAAACATGCATACTCATGTCAGGAAATTCACATTACTTTAAGATAGCTCTACTTGCTTTTGAATAATATCAAAATTACTTACTTTGAGCGACAAAGTCTTCAACTGTACAAAGATCATTTAATCTTTTGATAAGCCTTTCCCTATTCCCTCCTTATACAGTTGTAGCGAGAAGGATGTTTGGGTCCCAGGTATATTTTTTACCTCTGTACCATCGGGGTACAGCAGAGTGTAAGGACCACCATTTAAATTTTGGTTAAAGTTTCTCATTTTTTTGTTCTGCCGCTTTCTGGAGCTGTTTAGAATTGGATTCTGGCTCTACTACCAGGGGTAGACATGATCCTCAGACTGGTTTCAGAATGTCCTTCCTTGCCATTAATCCAATTAATATCTACAGGAAAACATAAAGTAGGTATATAGAAATTAAAATTGACACAAATACATGTATAATTAATAACTAGCCTACATTGGAACAGAGACAATACCTTAAAACATTTTTGTTTTAAGTTTTTTTTCTTTTTGAAACAAGATCGCTTTCCATGTCCTTGATGGATCGGAATTTCTGGAACGTAGCTAGAGCATCTGTCCCACTGCTTTCGGCTATAAGGAGAGTTCAGATAAATACATGCTCACACATCTAAAAATAAATATTTCAAAAAACGTTGAAAGGAAAGCCTAAGGCAAAAAAAAAAAAAGCGGACCAAAGTTTAGAGCATTACCTTCACTTGTTCCGGCTTGTTCTTGAGTTGTATCAACACTGTATAGGAAGCTGATATTTTCCCCACATGAACTACAGAATGTCCTTCCTTGGGATACCACTGCGGATGCGCAAAATGGGCAGTACATTGTCACCTATCATAAGACAATAAATGATCATACTGGCAAACACACAACATCACTGAACACGACTGGCACAGTACATGAATATCACTTGTAGCGTATCTATGTTAGTTATTTAGAACTGCATTACCCAGCATGCATGAGTACCCAGCATGCTAGGTGAGTAGTCACGTGTTAGTGCACTGCGCAGCAGAGCTAGCAAGCTGATGAGAGATTGCCATTCACGGTCACGGTGTAATACTTGGAACGAGACTGTTAAATTAAAAAAAGTCTGAATAACACAGCTACAGCGCCTCTCTTTGCTTACTTAAAGATAAGCAAGACAACACACTTGTCAACTGCAACTCTGGATTACTAGAAGAGGCTAAACTGTCCTCACCAAGCTGACTGAGCGGGGCGAGCTAATAATGAGCTAGCTAACTAGCTAACTTTACCTAACCCGGTGTTAGACAAAAATCGTTAGATGCAGAGGTAACTATGTGGAGAGCTGGGTAAATTTATATTTTAAACAAACGTATATTTGTAAGAAATTATGTTATCTAGTAAGAAAACGAAAAAACCATTATCATCATAGTAGTACAAATATCACGTACCTCTCTCAGGAGCACCGAATATGTTGAAACTGACTTTGTGTTTCCCAGTCAGTTGGAGGAAAAATAGTCGTCATTTCCGTTGTGCTGAGGAGGTTAATATTGTTATGCTGCGGTTAATGCCGTCGTGCGGTGGTAAATTCGTTATGCTTTTTGTAATGCTGTTGTGCTTCGGGTAATGCCGTTGTGCTTCGGGTAATGCCGTTGCGTTGTCTCCTTTGTATGTAGTGTGAGCCCTGTCGGCCACCGTAAACATGATTACCAAGTAGAACTCTTCAAAATAATAAACCTGATCTCTCCACATTCTCAGTGTCTACCATGCATTGACAAACACATCGCTCCATGCAGCAATCAGACCATAACTTCAGCTGGTAGCTCCGCCCACAAGCGGCCACGGTATCATCCTTTAAAGAATATGATGTGCATTTGCAGAGAGGATGTCCGATTGGCCAATCTACATGTCAATCAAGTCCCGTACCTCTCAGCTAGGATTTTGATTGGCTGGTGGATTTTTAAGAAGTACTTTTTAAAAAAAAATCTTTTCTGGCCCGCGATCTACACTCATGTCCTTGAAGATCGACAGGTCGATCGAGATCGACGTAATGAGCACCCTTGATATAATACATACATGCATAATATATACAATGATGTTAAAACGTGTTGTGGCTCCGGGTGTTTTCTTTTCATTAGGGGCGGTCCCAAATGGCTCGTTGAGTAAAAAGGGTTTCCGACCCCTGATCTAGATGACCCAACTCCCAATGTTAAAGTGCCTAGGATAGCACAATATGGAAGCGATTGTGGGGCATAAATAAAAAGCAAAGTCAAAACTAGAAATGCTTTTTCATTTTCAAAATGAAGCTGCATTTTTGACTCAAAAATAAAATGAAAAAGCAATCCGCCAAAATGCTTTTTCCTTTCCTTCCTCAACACAGCTTTTTCTGTCACTTAATTAAAATTAAAATGAAAATAGTATTTGACATTTCATTTTCAAGACGTTCTCTGGTAAATGTGTAGCATAATTCATTTAGAAATGTCAAATTTGACAATTAAAATGGATTAACAGAAATGCTTTTTAATTTTCAACATGTAGCTGCATCAAATAACTCAAAATTAAAAGGAAAAAGCAATATTTCCAAATGCTTTTTCATTTTATACTTAAAACCGCTTATTCTGTGTCATAATTAAAACGAAAATGCAAAGAGGGGATTGCATTTGCATTTTAACATCCACCGTGCTCAATCTGTTGCAAAACTCTTTCTCACTAAGCATTAGCAGAGGGGAGGCGGGGCGATGACGTCACTGCTTTCGTCGTCTGTCCGGCCGCTGCGAGACACACACAAACACATCACGAGCAAGCTGTGTTAGCGGCAGAGAAAATGGCTTTGCAGTCTCGCGCTGAATTTGCTGTTTGATGACATTTAAACTTTCATGATGAACATTCCGCTGCATTAAGATCACCTAAAACCGGGTCCTGTTCACAAACCGCTGAACCTGGACTGCTCAAACCTGGATTCCTGGATCTTAATGCGAAAAATGCAGCGGAATGTTCCTTTAGTTTCCTCGCGAATCAGAGGCTGTGAATCGCGAGCCAACTTCAGCGTCGTCTGACCGCACCGATTTAAAACTTATGATCGAGCAGAGCAGGCCCTTAAAAATAATCATAACTGTAATAAAAGCACATTATGAAGATAGTCTCCTGCAGCTTCGCTCTGAGTGAGTGTTTTTTGTCCAAGCAGCAAACGTTTAGCATGGAGAAATCTGCTATCTGTTGATGGAGCTCCAGCTGTCATCAAACAGCAAATTCAGCGCGAGGCTGCAAATAAATGTGTAACAGTGTGGCAATGACATCAGTCTTTATTTTTGTTCTGGACACCACTGGAAACACAAATTCATGTGATGGTTTCTCAGATCGTAGCAGCATTTCCGCCTTCAGCGATCATCAGGAGCTTCGCGCTCCGCTATGTGAAGGCAGCTGGCGGTCCGAAGAACAAAAGCTTGTCCGCGATGCGTCAGGAGGACCGCAGAAGGCGGACATGCTGCTATGTAGTCCTGAGAAGCTGTGTACAATCATCAAAAGTTCACAACCAACTCAAAGCCATTTTCTCTGCCGCTAACACAGCTTGCTCGTGATGTGTTTGTGTGTGTCTCGTAGCGGCCGGACAGACGACGAAAGCAGTGACATCATCGCCCCGCCTCCCCTCTGCTAATGCTTAGTGAGAAAGAATTTTGCAACAGATTGAGCACGGTGGATGTTAAAATGCAAAATGCAATCCCCTCTTTGCATTTTCGTTTTAATTATGACACAGAATAAGTGGTTTTAAGTATAAAATGAAAAAGCATTTGGAAATATTGCTTTTTCCTTTTAATTTTGAGTCATTTGATGCAGCTACATTTTGAAAATTAAAAAACATTTCTGTTAATCCATTTTAATTGTCAAATTAGACATTTCGAAATGAATTTTGCTACACATTTACCAGATAACTTTTTGAAAATTAAATGTCAAACACCATTTTCATTATCATTTTAATTAAGAGACAGAAAAAGCTTTGCTGAAGTATAAAATGAAAAAGCATTTTGAAGTATTGCTTTTTCCTTTTAATTTTGAGTCAAAAAATGCAGATTCATTTTGAAAATTAAAAAGCATTTCTATTAATCCATTTTAATAGTCAAATTTGACATTTCTAAATGAATTATGCTACACATTTACCAGAGAACGTCTTGAAAATGAAATGTCAAATACTATTTTCATTTTAATTTTAATTAAGTGACAGAATAAGCTGTGTTGAGGAAGGAAAGGAAAAAGCATTTTGGCGGATTGCTTTTTCATTTTATTTTTGAGTCAAAAAATGCAGCTTCATTTTGAAAATGAAAAAGCATTTCTAGTTTTGACTTTGCTTTTTATTTATGCCCCACAATCGCTTCCATAAGCACAAGGGCTACACACCTGGGGCCTCATTTATAAACGTTGCGTACGCACAAAAGAAGGCGTACGCCACTCTCTACGCAATAGTTGAGATTTATAAAAAGCAAACTTGACGGGAAAATGTGCGGTCCTTCACGCAAGCTCTGACCCAGGCGTACGCACAAAAACGGGTGAAATGAGAAACGGCGACACCGTCGGCAGATGGAAGAAACACGTGAAAGTGAAAATGACAATACTGCCTCTCATAAATAACATGAAGACAAAGCAAGTCTCACAATAACAGCTACACGAACACCCGTTTGATTGATCAGCAGTGAAACAAACAAAAAAAAATCAAACGACAATTACAACAGAAATTCAAATGAACACTTACTTGCAAAAAGAAAAGTGAAAGATGTTCTGCAATATTGGCATGTTATGCAATTCAACCTCATAAATAATATAGTTAACAGAACGAACTAATGTACAAAACTGATATTCTCGTCAATGTGTCCATCTGGCGGAGCAGATATAGTCAAAGTCAAAGTCAAAGTCAGCTTTATTGTCAAATATGCTGCATCCGTAAGACATACAACACAGATGAAATTGCTTTCCTCTCACCCCAAAGTGCAAGCAGCATATAAAATAATAAATAAACGACTTAAAAAATACATTCTTTTAAAAACAATAAAGCCGATAGAGCCGCTGCGTGTGCTCGCGCCGCCAGATGCGTGCGAATCAGACAGACAGACAGACAGACAGACAGACAGACAGACAGACAGACGTATTAATTGTCCACTGGGGAAAGTTGTTTTCATAGTAAAACATTTCTTCGTAAGCTACGGAATTATGGTATTCATGCATATGTCTTTAGTTTATTTTATTTTTGATAAAACAATGTATGGCGTATGTCTCAACCATTCAGAAAGCAACAATAAATTACATTTGATGAACAATTTCCCATTTCCACGTGGATTATTACCCACATCTGTAGCTTGTCAGATGCAATTAAATGGATGGAAATAAAATGCTCCATCACAATGCGTAATGACGCACAATGGCTGATCTTGGATCTTAGAAGATGTGGCAAATGGAAGAATTGGGAGTAAACGCATCAGGACCAGTGGCTTATGAGCCGGTTCCGACTTCTTCGAGCCATCCTGTTGGAGCTTTTGGGGGTGTGTCACCCGGTGCATCAGGTGCGTCGGTGTCCCCCCCGACACCCCCCACCCCCCGCCTCAGTCACCACTCCACGTAAAAGGGACTCCCCAATAATTGCCGCCACTCTCTCATCAAGAGGGGTCAGCTCCGGTGTCCCCCCCCCACCCGTGGCAGACACACTCTAGCGATGCAGCGCCAGACGTTTTTTGCCCCGACTTTGATGTCCGTCTGTCACCGTTTGCCACTCACGTGCTTTTTCGGCATTAGTAATGCCCACACTGCGCCCTCCAAACAACATTTTTCTCCTCTTTTCCACCTCGCCAACGATAACTTCTACTTCACATTGAGTGAAGTTCCGTTTTTTTTGTTTTTTTCTCTGTGTTTGCCATGGTTTCGCTATCAATGAATATTCATTTGTGGGCGTTTCACGGACTATTTATGGGCAACTATGGGCGTGTCATGAAGCCGCAAAAGCTGCGCTGCATTTAGAATTGGTTGTGATTTATTAAGGGAAGGATGCGTAGGATGTGCGTGCGCACGGTTTTATAAATCCGAATATTTCTGTGCGTACGCACGTCCTATGTTTCATGCGTACGCCACTTCTGACGCAAATCCTACGCAAGGTTTTATAAATGAGGCCCCTGGAGAGCAACACAACTTTCCGTTGTGCACACAATGACTTCTAAGCACAACAGGTGTGTGTTTTGGCCGCTAGAGGGCAGCACTGTTCTAGTGATGCTTACAGGCGGATGGCGTGTTCTGTAAATAACATGAAACCCGCTGAATGTCGGGCAGAAACAAACTCCATCTGAGGAAGCAGGCCTGCAGTGACTGAATGTCAGGGCGGACGGAGGCTTTGGTGGAGCGGATGAGTTTTGTCCGTCAGTTCCTCCACGGCACCGATGCGCAGGCAGTGCGCTGCTGCCGCAGTGCAAACAAGAGACTGTCCGGGCTGCAGCACAGCTGAAGCGAAACGATCCCTGCGCTGCCAGGGAGCAGACGGCGTTCGGAACCTAGATTCATTCAAGCGCAGAACTTCATCCAGAAACACTGCCTAGTCTTTAATTGAAATCCACGCCTATTTGTGCACACGCAACTTCAGGGAAATCCACGCGTAATGCTTCCTCTGCATCCTCGGGTGGACGTCGCCGAGGGAGCGGGCGCATCCGCACAATGACTGGCAGCCCGGACGCCGCTCGCGCGGAGGACACGACTCCGCCCGGGAGCTCGACCCCGCGCCTCCGGCCGCCCTGCGAGCGCCTCTCCGGCTGCCACAAGAGCGGCGTGTGCTCGCAGTCCTACTTCTGGGTCGTGATGGTGTTTTTTCACGTATACATTTTCAATGTCATCGCACTGCTCTTCTACGTGCACTACAGCAGCGGGCAGGAGGACCGGGGCCGAGACGCTCCCAGCGGCGGCCGCGCCGAGTCTCCACGTCCGCCATCAGGAGGCGAGTTTCTGCGTGACGTTTCCCTGACAAGAGTCGACGGCATTAGGGTAAACAGTGCGGCGCTGCTTTCTGACTCCCGCGTGCGTTATCACGCCCCCCCCCCCCCCCCCCCCCCTCTTGACGTGTGCACACTCAAACAGTCGACTGTGTTTCAGGTGGGTCACGTCCAGAAAGTGTCTTTGGTGCCAGGCAAAGTCCACGAGATGCGGACCCTGAGTCTGAAACCGTTACTGTTTGGTGAGAAACAATTTCACAGCCCACACGTGGAGCGCGTGCTGACGCGTCTGCACCACAGATCATTAGGGCTTTATTATGGAACACGCCAGTAACCCCAGGCAGCTTTCATTTCTGCTCATCTGGACTGATCCCGGTTTAGAGCATCGGCGCATTTGGACCGCAAGTGAATAGTCATCCATGGCCAGGAACCGCGGCGTATGGAACGGAGTACGGGTCACAAACGCCGTATTTACGCACGTTTCAAGCGGCGCTCTATGGCGGACAGACAGCGCGTCCAAAGCGCGGTTATGCTTGAATTAATTGGCCATGGACGTTGTGCGCTGTAATGTAGTGGTTAAAGTCGCTGAACTTTATATTTTCTCACAGGAGAATTGTGAGTTCCTAAGACAGAGTTTTAGGGCCAGTTTAAAAATTTAGTTTTTTGTAAATTACGACTTAAATAAAACATTCACGAGGGATAAAAAAGTCATATCTGTGAAATTACGAGATTTTAAGTCATAAATGTACAAAGTCGTAAATTTACAAGAAAACAAGTCATAGATTAACGACAGATGCTGTCCATTTATCGGAGCCAAGCTTAGTTGAAGATTAAATTTGTGGAGCATTTTGAAAGTTTTGATTCCGAATAAGTTTCAAAAACAAAAAAATTGGGAACCTTTTGGCGACACAAAATCCGATTATTGTCAGTGTAGTCGTCTTTCCGGGGTTTGGTGTCGAGCTAGAGCAGGGGTTTCAAACTCGCGGCCCGCGGGCTATTTGCAGCCCCCAAGATGACGTTTTGCGGCCCCCGCCTTAATATGAAAGTTCAATGGTAATGCGGCCCGCCAGTTTGTATGAATGACATCTTTTCAGTTTTGTGCGCCGAGCTGAAGAACCAACCAATCACAGTGGGGTATATGACTCTTGGGGGCGGGACATTGACCAGGCTTGAAAGTAGGAGAACATTTAATTCAGGTAACCTGACCGCCCCCTCCCTGGACCACATTAAGGAGTTCCTTACTTTACTTTTTAGAACGTATCTAAATACATTCAATCAGTGCCTAACTTTTCTCTGGGCCGCACAGACCCGGAGGAGGGCTAAGGTTATGGTTATGTTACGGTTACGCGCACGCGGCGTATTAACCCCAACACGGGTCTCTCCGCTCCCGCAGGAGGAGGAGGTGGGTCACTGCGGAGAATAAATCTCCCACACCTACATGCGTGACAGCTAAAGAGGCTTTAGCATTAAACACGCGCGAGCGACAACACGATGTAGTCTTAGTCACACTTAAAACACGTGGGGAAAATGCAACGATAGACATGAGATGAACCAGCACCGCGCCTGGATTCGCAAGGGGGGGGGGGGGGGGTGAAACGGAGGCGAAGCTGCAGCGAGACTGAAGGAGAACAGGAAGTTGGAGTTGTCGTTAACATTCAATTAAGTTTTAGTGTGCCTCTCCCCCTAAGTATGATCTATGTTGTTATATCTTTAATATTTCTTTTAATGTTTTGTAATGTATGTAGCCTTTTCTTAATCAATAGGTATTTTAAATTTTTTAATTGATCACTCGACTACAAAAACCGTCAGGACACATTTCCCATAATGCATTGTTTTGTAGTCATTGTCGGTTTGCAGTCAGCGCAGTACTAAGTTTCCAGCTGCGTTCGCTCAGATTGGCGCCTTGCTCCCGCCCCTTTCTGGTGATATTTTTGTGATGATTGACAGGTGATGTTGGAGCAAAAACAAAAGTATATGTCTCACACCAGGTGATCTGCGGAGCATTTCGTCCACCTGGGTGATCTCAAACACGCTTATTGTGCATCTTGGCTGCACTTATTTGGTGTAACCAAGATGAATTTCCATCAGTTTTTCATGAAAATATAGGAGTGGCTGACCGGCTGCTCTACAATAACTAGTGACCGGGTTTAAATTTGCAAAAAGTCATAAGAAAGAAAATCCAAAAATGGTTACTGAATTTTGTTTCTCCTTTACTAATTTGTGTTTTAAAAGGTAAACTTAAAAAAAAAAAAACATTCAACACAGATTCAAAATAGGGACCGTATCCTCTCTGACTTCTCAACCTTAAATTTCAATAAGTCCAAGTTCAGTCCAGATTTCCTGACAATCATCTTCATCCACACTGAGGGTCTCAGCTGTTTGGGAGGAAGTGCTACCAAGTGTCCAGCAGTAAGAAGACAAGAGAACCGTGTTCAGAAGAACCATTGATGGAGGTTAAAGAACTGTAGAATTGGAGTCTTCTTTTGTGTTTAATAGTTATAATTCAACAGTGTTAACTGAACTGTGTTGATAGGGACATTTAAATTAGAAATATAGAAGATTAAATGAACAGAAATGTATTACTGATTTATTTACTTTTTTTATTTACGTATTTTATTTGAGTTTTATGAGTACATTTTGTACATAAAAAAAGTTAATAATAGAGTATAGTTAATAGTACATGTTCCATACAAATTTACTGGCTCTCAGACTCTCACAAGTTGTGTGTGCCTTGAAGTTGCGGCCCTCCCTCAGCTAGACTCCGCCTCAGTGGCCCCCAGGCAATTTGAGTTTGAGACCCCTGAGCTAGAGACTTGATGAGCATGAAGGACCCAAAATGCAGAGATGGGAGGCACAAAGTTCCAAGGCCAGGGAAGTGCCGCCGAGCAGGGAAACGAAACAAAACTAGCTGTGGGTAGGGATGGCCCGTTTGACACAGCGCTTTGGTGTGCGTTCCACCTTCATGAAGCAGAGTGGTTCAGCACAATGTTCCAGGGCGTGTGTCAACTAGCGCAGATCACGTGGTTGATGACGTATGAAGCGCCAAATGCATCGTTTGGTCGAACCACGCTTCAGATGTCACTTGTGTTTTGAACAGTTGGGCGCGCTATTTTCTAGAAAATACTAAATGAATCCTGAACGTTTCCTGACCAGTTCTATTGTTTCCCCTGTATCAGAATCAGCGTCAGTTCATTGCACTTTACCATGGCTGCTTGTAAAAAACATACTGTGGCTCAGGATCGTTTCATCTTGATTTCTCCTAATAAAACAATACACTATGAGCGCTGTGTATAAAAAAAACTACTTCAATTAATCTATAATGGCAAGGCGAATTGGTATCAGTAGAGATAGGTGAGTGGAACAGTCAATAGGGTTCAAGGTCAGCATTTCACAATTGTTTTATTTTTTTTTTTTTGCTTTGCGTTTATTTTCTTAATGTGATGTGTGTTTTGCTGTCAAGCACTCCTCACAGAAAACATCACATGTTGTGTTGTTTTACGTTGTTTTTTTTAATCATCATTAACAACATTGTTTTGTTTTACGTTTTTTCATCATCATTTCCACATTGAAGTGTTACAAGGAGCTTAGCTGAAACATATGTCGATATAATTCCAGTCCACCACCAGATGCCGCTGTTCTGTGTGGTTTCAAAGCCCTGAATGGGTGGTTCATTTTTCTGGCACAATTACATGAACCGCAAGGGAAGCTTCATGGGGCTTCTATTCCCATCCCTAACTGTGGGTTAATCAGGTAGACAGGGCAGAAGACAGTCAGGGAAAAGACAGTATGGACCAGCACATGTGGAAGGCAGAGATGAGAGAGATTAAATACAAACAGAACTGACAAGACACAGGTGAAAACGGTCAGGAGGGAGTGGAACCAGGGAAGTAAAACTCAAAACCATGACATGCCAGAAAACTTTCAAATTAAAACTTGAAACCCAACTCAGACATGACAGACACAAAGAGGAAGCCAAAAATTAAGGCAAAGACCCAAACGGGGACATTCGGTGTCGGTAAAGCGGAGTTTCATCTGTCAAATAAGGAGCTCAGAGACACATTTGGGTGTAGAAGACTGCTACCTCATTTTCCTTTTCATTCACATACCCAGAAAGTCCATTCTTCTCATTACGTCATGAACCAAAGCTGAAGGTAAACAGTGTTCCATACGCCCCCCCCCTCCAGATGAAACGTCTAGTTTCAACATAAAACAACAAAGATGAATGAAAATAGTCTGTTCTATTAGCATTAGAACGTTGAAAATCCCATAAAGTGCTCCTCCTCAGATGGAAGCGTCACACAAACGTAGAGATCTGGGGCCTCAATTATAAAACTTTGCATAGGATTTGCGTCAGAAGTGGCGTACGGATGAAACATAGGACGTGCGTACACACAGAAATATTCAGATTTATAAAACCGTGCGCACGCACATCCTACGCATCTTTCCCTTAATAAATCACAATCAATTCTAAATGTAGCACAGCTTTTGCGGCTTCATGACACGCCCATAGTTGCCCATAAATAGTCAGTGAAACGCCCACAAGTTAATATTCATTGATTGCGAAACCATGGAAAACAGAGACGGAAAAGAGGAGGAGGAAAAAGAGGAGGAAAAGAGAGGAAATCAAAAAAACGTAACTTCACTCAATGTGAAGTAGAAGTTCTCGTTGGCGAGGTGGAAAAGAGGAGAAAAATGTTGTTTGGAGGGCACAGTGTGGGCATTAATGCCAAAAAGGCACGTGAGTGGCAAACGGTTACAGCAGTGTTTTTCAACCTTTTTTGAGCCACGGCACACTTTAACCTTGACAAAAATCCCGCGGCACACCAGCATTGAAAAATTAAAAAAAAGAGGAGAAACTCAGTCTGTATTGATCTACAGTCCCTCCATGATCTCACATGCATTTTTGTGATCATTGTGACAGAAAAAGCTGGAAGCTGAAGCTGTTTTTTTTTCTAAAAGATGTAATTAAAGGTAAGTTAAAAGATTTAAAACTGCTTGATTTGTGTTGGTTGTGGTTTCAAGACGTTAAGAGAAGAGACTCGAGAAGAGATGCTCACGCTATAATTCCATGATGATGACAATGTCACCTGGCATCATATTCCGCTTCACTCCAGACCACTTCTGACGCTCCTGTGGATGCTTTAGTTATTGGCCGGCTGTTGATTATTGATTCCACTTCACAAAGAACTGTGTGAAGTCCATCTTCATCTAAATTTTGAACCCTCAAGGTGGAGTTCAGGACCTTCCGTACAGATCTTATTAATCTCTCCCAGGAACCTCCATGATGTGAGCCAGCTGGTGGATTGAAACTCCATTTGATTCCCTTTTGCAGAAGCACGTTGTTAATTTGGGAATGGTTCCAATATTCTATAGCATTTTTCAGCTCACGTTCTGCACCAACAAAGTTTGTTCCATTGTCAGAGCAGAGTTCCAGTACTTGTCCTCGTCTTGCTATGAAGCGTCTGAGAGTATTTATAAAGGAGTCTGTGTCTAATGAAGCTGCCACTTCAATATGTATTGCTCGAATGGCCAAGCAGGTAAATATTACTCCATATCTCTTCACAACACTCCTCCTGCTCTTCACTTCAAATGGCCCAAAACAGTCAATCCCAACTCGAGTAAATGGGGGTTCATCTGAAGTAACTCTTCCAATTGGTAAGTCTGCCATCTGTTGAGACGCTGGCTGAGAATTCAGTCTCCGACAGATGATACACTTTGACAGAATTCTTCTTATGGCTGTACTAGCACCAGTAATCCAGTACTTCTCTCTTAGTTTGGCTAACATGTGGTTACGGCCACCATGCCCCACTTCATGATGAACATGCCTTAGAAGTTTATCTGAGATGTGGTAACCCTTTACCAATATCATGGGATGTTTAGACTCTGCTGGCAAACATGACCTACTTAGTCGACCTCCAACTCTCAGAACGCCATCTTTGAATAGTGGGCACAGTTTATAAAGGTGACTGCAACCTTTCACAGCTTTGCCACTTTGAAGCCTGGAGATTTCTTCTGGAAACATTTTCTTTTGGCAAAACTTGATGATTTCTAGCTCAGCCTTTTCAAGTTCTTCCACTGACAAACAACTTGAAACCATCTTCTCTTTGAGAGTCTCTGTATCTTTTTCTGATTAACATGCTTGCTGCAAATTCAGACTAGACTGTGTTGCATCCAGTTTTAACTCTGTCCTCTTCTTACAGCGCTGCAAAAGCAACCCTTTCCATCTTAAGATCCAAGCCACCGACTTTCTCAATCCAGTCCAAGATGAGAAATAATGTATCATGCGGGTTACAGCATCAACTTCTTCAGTTTGTGCAGCATTCACTGCCACAAGTTCTTTGACCTCAGGGTCATCTGCCTGAAGTTGATGCATGTCATTAGGATTGACTGGCCAAACACACTCCGATTGGGTTAGAAATTGAGGACCAGACAACCATGTCATATTTTTGAGAAAAGCATTTACTTTCATACCTCTGGAGGCAATGTCGGCTGGATTGTGTATGGTGTCTACATATCGCCATTGAGTATATCGTGAAACCTTAAGAATTTCTGAGACTCGATTGGCAACGAAGACCTTGAATCTGGAGGTCTCATTCCTGATATACTTAAGTACGGATGCACTGTCCGTCCAAAACACAGATTCTTGTAGATCCATGTGTAATTCTCCTCCATAAAGCATCAATGCGGCTTGCCATAGTAGCAGCTATGAGCTCCATTCGAGGAATTGTAACAGACTTTAGTGGAGCTACACGAGCCTTGCCCATGACAAAGGCTACATGTACTTGTGAGCGTGCATTGTGCAACAGCAGGTAAGTTACTACTCCATAGCCATCTTCACTTGCATCACAGAAATGATGCAGCTGTGCCAACGTTGTTTCTTCAAATCCTGGGGGCTTCAAACATCTCATAATTTTAAAGTCCTTCAACTGACACAGTTCCTGCAACCAACTCCTCCATTTCTCAGCCACTGAATCTGGTATGGTGTCATCTCAGCCCTGTCTGGAGCAATATGTTGACAGCTTTTCACCAGTTCTTTTGCGTGATCCCTGGTGTACTGCTCCAGAAAATACAGTCGATCACTGTAATTGTCCGTATTTCTCTCCACACCATTCTCAAAAGCTTTAATGAATGCATGATAGTTCAATGGGTTTCCATCAAAAATTGGTATTTCTTTCTTTGGTAACGATGAGAGGCATTGCTGTCGAATCAAGAGAGTTGTTATTTCATTCTGCTTTCTCATAAGTCCCAGCACATTGTTGTTATCTTCATCTCTTGACTCTGATCCTGCATTCAAAGGGCTTCTGTATTGAGTCTGTTCATTATCGTTGTGATTCTCTGAATATTGTCTGGGTTCATAGTCTGGTTCATAATCAATATATAGAGGTAGAGATTTCCTTTTAGGCCTTGTTCCTTGATCCAAGGGTTCTTGTTTAGTATCTCTTTGTTTTATTGATGGTTGTGGAATAAAGGAATTTGCATCAACATTAAGAACCATTTGTTTTGATGTTTCCTTTTCCAAGTAAGAATCCATTCCATCCGAGTATTTAGTTGACTTCCTTGAACTTGTGACACTTTGAGATCGTAACACGTTCAATTTAGCCACGTGTGCTGCAATGTCTTCATCCATTTTAAGTTGCTCCTTCTTCCTCTTCAGATGTTCCTCTTGTTCCTCCAGTTCATGTTTGTCCTTCAGTAGCTTCTGTCTTGCCATCAACGCTGCCAGGTCAGCCTCGGCTTTCAGACGTGCAGATGAAGTAGAAGAAACAACAGACCTTCTCCCAGAAACTGAAGTTTTATGTTCAGCATTTGACACACTGTCATTTGGTTTAATGTCGTCTTGCATGTCTTCTGTACTGAGCAGTGATGCAGGGATATTTATTTGTGGACCATCCTCTCTTAGATATTGAAGCATTCCTCCATCTTTTACAGCTGGAACTGATTGAAGCAAATGGAGGCTTCCATTTTGTTGCAAGTCTTCAGACCCACTCAGCCATCTTTCAACATCTTCTTTAAATGCATTAGTGCAGTGGTCCCCAACCTTTTTGTCACCGTGGACCGGTACAACGCAAGGCACGTTTACCGCGGACCGGGGGTGGGGGTGGGGGTGGGTGGGGGGGTTTGAGGTGCAACGCAAGACAGACCGGGGGGTGGTATTTTCTCTTTAGTAATGATAATAACAATAATAATTATAATTTCCCCTTGTCAAAGCAACTTTCTAAAGAAGTTTGTTTTTTGCTCATTTGGGTTGTTTGGGTTTAATTTTAGTGGGGTTTATCACCTGATGTTTGGTGTCGCGACTTTGACGTGCGTTAAGTGTGACTGATGTAACAAAGTGAATCCGGTCACTTTTCAAAATAAAACGTTTTTGTCGGAAAAAAAAACAATAAAATGGAGTTTATTTTTTCTTTCTGTGCGTCCCGGTGCAAAAATTTCCCGCGGCCTGGAACCGCTCCGCGGCCCGGTGCCAAGTGTCCCGCGGCCCGGTACCGGTCCGCGGCCCGGTGGTTGGGGACCACTGCATTAGTGTATGTCATGATGCTGTCAAACCACTCATTTTGTCCATTTTGCTCATCCTCCATGAGTAAAGGCATCAAAACGTCATGTGAGGCAATAGCAGTTACACAAAATTGATTTAATTTCTTGAAACATGATTGGACGTGTGAAATATTTTCTTTTGTCTTCATAAGTGATTTCATTTCTGGTATAAGTGATTTCATTTTATTAACTGCTATTTTTCGTTCATGTTGAAGCTTTTCGATTTTATTTGCCAACGCCTTGGCCGTTGGTTTAATCAGTCTTTTATCACGCTCCATTTTAATCAGACCTTCAGTCATTCATTTCATTCAGTGTTTGTTCATTTCAAAACATGCAGCATCAGCGTGATTTTGGCACATTTCATTCTTTAGCCACCTTTGTATGTTGTCTTCATGGAATCAAAATAAACTTTATCCAAATAATATCCATATATGGAACAAAAACAGCGGAGCGGCAACTTCACCAATAGAGCGCATTCACGCGTCACAGCACTGCGTCACTCAGCAGAAAGTCTGTTTTGCGCAGAAACTATAGCTCCTTCAGCCACGAGCCAGACGATCGCTCACAGTCTTCAAACTTTTGAACCGCCATCCTTCCACAGGCACAGCTTCCATGCGCGTTCACAGGTGGTCTTACCTGGCTGTTGTTCGCTTCGATAGGAGCTCCTCCTTAACTCGACAGCCAGCGCCTACCTCCACTTTCTCCGATGTCCGCCCGTGCAGCTGATTCCTCCTTTTACTCCAAGTCTCAGCTCCGTTGCTCAGTCACATAATATCCATGTTTATATTGGCCAGTTTTTTGTTGACAAATTGTAGCGACTAAACCAAACAGTCGCTGAGAGGCTGACGCTGGGTGGGTCCGGGTTTTGATTGACGCGCTCAAAAACCATAGAGCATAACGAAGTTTGTATTCTTGTAGTTTTTAATAATGGAAAATGAAGGTAATTAAATCCATTTGTAATGTTATGATCAAAAATAGAAAAAACAAAGAATCAAGGGAAAAGCACAAAAGCGTATGTAGCGCAAAAAGGATATGAAGCGGTCAACAAAAAATACGGCAACCCAGCTCACCCCCCCCCCCCCTTCCATCTAACACAGGGAAAAAAAAACCACAGGTGAGTTATAATCAATTAATGTCACCGCCCACAACCATGTGACCCACCAGCTGATTACCTACACAATAACCTATAATCAAAAAACAAATCTATATTCATTTAACATAAGAAAGACCACACTTAATTCATGGCACCTACAATGCCTTTTAAAAAGGTTTCTCACCAGCAAGGTGTTAGACAAGAAGCATTGCATGATGGGTAAAAGCAAAGAGCTGTCCAAAGACCTACGCAACCTTATTGTTGCAAAACACACTGAAGGCATTGGTTACAGGCGCATTTCTAAACATCTGAAAGTTCCAGTGAGTACCATTGGGGCCATCATCCGGAAGTGGAAAGAACACGGCATTACCATAAACCAGCCACGGCCAGGTGCTCCTCGCAAGATTTCAGACAGAGGAGTCAGAACAATCATCAGAAGGGTTCTCCAACAGCCCAGGACCACTCGTGGAGAGCTTCAGAAAGACCTGGAATCAGCAGGTACCGTTGTTTCAAAGAAAACAATAAGTAATGCACTCAACCGCCATGGCCTCCATGCACGCACACCACGCAAGACTCCATTTTTGAAGAAGAAGCACGTTTGGAGTTTGCGACACAACATTTGGATAAACCCATGATATTCTGGGAGAAGATACTCTGGTCAGATGAGACCAAAATTGAACTCTTCGGATGTCATAAGACACAACATGTTTGGAGGAAAAATGGCACCGCACATCACCCCCAAAACACCATACCAACAGTCAAGTTTGGAGGTGGGAGCATCATGGCGTGGGGCTGTTTTTCAGCATGTGGTACTGGTAGACTTCATATCATTGAAGGAATAATGACTGAAGAAAAGTATGGAGACATTCTTGATCAGAATCTGCTGTCATCTGCCAGGCTGCTGAAGATGAAAAGAGGGTGGATCTTTCAGCAAGACAATGATCCCAAGCACACAGCCAAGGTAACACTCAACTGGTTGAAGAAAAAGAAAAGAAAGCTGCTAGAATGGCCCAGTCAATCACCAGACTTGAATCCAATTGAAAATCTTTGGAAAGAACTGAAGATCCGGGATGAATGGGCCAAAATCACACCTGAGCAATGGATTCGACTGGTTTCTCCATACACGAGGCGTCTTGAGGCTGTAATCACCAACAAAGGTTTTTGCACCAAGTATTAAATAAATTTCAGTAAGCGTGTTCAATACTTATTCCCTGTGCCATTTCACTTTATTACACATAACTTCATTTATGGACATAAATGTTTGGATTTCTTTCTATGTGTGCATTACTTGGGTTGATGCCAACATCTGGTGAAATTTTCTTATTTTCCCCGCTGTGTGTATATAGGGTGGAATGAACAATCAATGGTATGTATGTATGTATGTATGTATGTATGTATGTATGTATGTATGTATGTATGTATGTATGTATGTATGTATGTATGTATGTATGTATGTATGTATGTATGTATGTATGTATGTATGTATGTATGTATGTATGTATGTATTTTATATATACATATATACACCCACATGATGCCATTAATATTTCTCTCAATCACATATAAACATATCGTTGTTCATAGCGTACATATATGACAGATTGAACCCATTAAATGTAAATTTTGTCAAAAACTGTTGAATTAATTAATTGAAAGGGAGCAGTATAAAGCAAAATTACAAACTATATTCCCTATTATTCCCTTAACTATTTTAGCTTTTTTAACCTATTTATCATATTCTGGTTCATACAGTGGTGGACAAAATTGTTGGTACCCCTCAGTTAAAGAAAGAAAGTCCACAATGCTCACTGAAATGACGATTTCAATCGTGTTTCGGGCAGATAACTCGTAGCAGTGTTTACAGCTTACCCTAGGGCGGTTCAGTCAATTAACTCACCTGCTCAGCGTCCTATTTAAGCCAGGTGCGCAGGCGTTCATTCTCTTTCTTACCTTCAGCGCTCATTCTTCGCCCCACCCTCCTCCCCGGCTTCCACCTGTGGGCTCCGTAAAGGGGGGGTTTTGTTACCCGAAAGTTTTATGGAAATCTCTCATGGAATTGAACGGAGCCTTATGCCAAACCAAAAGATGTGAATGCCAACTAAAGTATGTGGAAAATGTCAAATAAATATTTCTTACTGCAAGAGTTGTCTGACTGAAATGACTTGAAACGTTCAAAACCAGTGTGTGAACGAGTGTGTGCATGGGTGAATGGGTCTGTGACTGTAAAGCACTTTGTCCTTGTAGGTAGAAAAGCTGTGGTGGCTTCCTACGCTGCCACACCATCAGGGCAGTAACCTCCTGCACCACACTCTACATAAATCTGTTCACTTTACTTGTTTGCATATACTTTTAGATTTCTTTTTCAAAAATAACACAAACATTTAATAAAATTGTACATTCACCTGGAATGTAATCATGAGTGGGTCTGTTTTTTACCTGCAGTGTTTTGGTTGTTTTCATTTCATCATCAAAAGGGAGGACAATTTCCAAGTATTTACTTGTTAGGTTTTATGTATGTGGACTCTGGTTTGGTTCCAGCTGTTTTGTCTCCAAATGCCTGCTGTGTGTTTGTGCAGAGATCCCCGGGTTTCTCTCAGACACCGAGTGCCGAGTGGTGATGCAGCTGGCACAGCTGAAGGGTCTGATGGAGAGTCAGCTCATGGTCCAGGACGGTCAAGAGGAGCTGGCAAAGGAGCTGAATCTCAGCCCAGAGGAGATCTTTAACCTCCTCGACATCAACCAAGACGGACAGCTGCAGCTCCGTGAGGTGTATGTCGCTCTGTGTGGGTCCCCAGCCCACAGCCATGGCTGAAGTCTGCTTTCTGGTTCAGGTCAATGATGCAAACGGTCCGTTATTTCCCCTCTGACAGATATTGACTCATTCTCGAGTGAGGGATGGCATCTGGCTGACTCCAGAGAATCTGCGGGAAATCTATGCTGGGCTCAAAGCTGACAAGAATAATGATGGTAAAACAGTAACTTTGATGAGGAGTTTAGGATTTGGCACTTTTTTTTTCTATTGTTTTCCAACATGACAATTTTGACTCTTTTCTGCAAATTTCCAGTAATTTTCAGCAATAAAAACAAAGGAAAAAGACAGCGAATTTGATACGTATAAAATTAAATATCATGTAATTATATAGCTTTTGTTAATGTATGTTTTTGTCTCAGATTAAAGAATAGAAGTTGAATCATTTGACTGATTGATTTTGTGCTAATTTCATCTTTATTTTTCATAATTCACCTTAAATAATTACCATCTTTAGATCACCTTTACAATGTTATATCACTGGAGTTGTATATTTTATATATCCTAAATGTTTTCATGTCAAGTGTAAAGGTTCTTGTCATTAAAACTTTTGCGAAATGTTTAAGTTCTACTTGACCAATGTTGGATTTTTGTGGTAAAGTGGCTTCAGGTTTAAAAAGAAAGTCTTTTCATTTCTGTATTTTTATATCTGGATCAGGTTTGCTGAGTTTAAAGGAGTTTCGGCTCCTGAGCTCGGATGCCTTCCAGCACTTTCTTCTGCAGCGAGGAGTGAAGAGGAGTCAGCTGGTGCGGAACAGCAGGCACACCTGGCTTCATCAGGGCCAAGGAGCGCACCAGGTGCTCCAGGACATTAAGGAGCGGTGAGGAAGACACCCCTTTGAAGAACGAAGCATTTCCATTACAATGAAAGACAAAGATGCTTTTCTCTCCTTAAGGGTGACACGCCTCACCCGTCTCCCACCCACACTAGTGGATCTGAGCGAGCCACTGCAGGTCGTTCACTACGAGGAGGGGGGGCACTACCACGCTCACCGTGACAGTGGGCCGGTCTACCCCGAAACAGCGTGCACACACACGCTACTCGCAGCCAACACCTCCACACCCTTTGAGACGTCGTGCAGGTGAGGTGGCTCCTCCTTCAGAACTCACCTGTGCTGTGACGGAAGCACCGCCCATCATCAGAGACCTTTTAGTGGGACTGTCCACTGTTTGCATGTCCTGTGTGTGTGTTCTCTGCTGCTCATCAGTTGTGTGTTTCTGTCTCAGGTACATCACAGTTCTCTTCTACCTGAACACGGTTCAGGGCGGTGGAGAGACGGCTTTTCCTGTGGCGGACAACAGAACGTATGACGAGATGGTGTGGACTCTTCTGCCTTGCTGTTAGCTTCCAACATTAGCAAAACGCTGTCACTGACTTGAAATGTGTGCTGCAGTCTCTCATCCAGAATGATGTGGATCTCCTCGACACCAGAAGAAACTGTGACAAGAGTAACCTGAGAGTGAGACCCACTAAAGGGACTGCTGTTTTTTGGTACAATTACCTCTCTGATGGAAAAGGTCAGTAAACCAGTAGAAGGGCTTTTCCCGCTCATTTCAAAATGTCTGCTTCCGTGAAATCCCAAAAACACTTTTTGCTAACTTTTGCTAATTTTTAAAACTCAACGTTGAGAACAACTCAATTGTTAATTCATTTTTTTGAATAACTGCCCTGCTGTATTGAAGGAATGCAATATGTGTTGATAATTTATTTATAGTACAGTTACATCATGTTAAAAGTTTGTAGATCAAAGTTGAGAAATATTGTACTTCTGTTAATGTTTTTACATCTTTAACTAATGTGAGTAAAAACGTACCAAATCAACGGATCATTGCTAACACTATCCATATCATATAAAAGAATATTACACATTTTTGTGGATTTTATCAAAGGGTTCATCTTAGTTCTGAAGAGTGACATTTTCTGTCCTTCCTTTTATGTTGTGGGATTTGCAGCGTTTAGGTCCTTTACATATTAAACAAAAACCGCAAAGATCACAACAATTAGTAGCAGCTCTAATGAGACAGATCTTTAGAAGTTACCACAAGGTTGAGTTATCGACAAGTTCTGCTGGTTTGGAATGGTTTTTCCACCGTTGGTGTTCTAAACTTTAGTCGGACGTTCTTTTTTGGTCTGGGGAAAATCAGCTTTTCTCCCACAAATAGTTTTGTAATTTTTCTCACTCATTTCAAAGAAAAAGTTCAAAATAATTTCTTGTGGGGGTTTGTTGTTTTTCATAAAAATAGAGACATCTGAACAGCTGATTCCATTCCAGGTCTGCTTATTGAGCCAGCAAGTTGAGCATTTGTTTGAAATGACAGCCCCTTTTCTCTTTCTCGTTAGGCTGGGTGGGAGAGCAGGATGAATACTCCCTGCATGGAGGCTGTGTGGTGACCCATGGCACTAAGTGGGTTGCCAATAAATGGATAAATGTTGATCCAGATTACCAGCGGCAGGCTCGCTACCAGCAGTTGGTGTCCCAGCTGCCACAGGATGAGAGCGATGAAGCTCCGAACGCAGACACGCAGCGCTCCAGGGTCCACCAAGAGTTGTAGCTCACGCCAAAAATGTAAAGAAATCTTAATCAGTCTTGTGCACAACCTTTCTTGCCATCTTCCTTTGTGGCTAGTTTGTTATGAGGAGGGGCTGCATGTTTGAAACTCTATGCAGGATTTTTCTTACATTTGGTTTTTTTATGTTTTAGAAAAGTCTCTATTTTCCCCAGATTGTTGGCCTTGAGTTTAAGGTTTTCATAGTCAAGAATGATTGCAGACTAATTTACAAACTAGCCCAATTAGACAAGGCACGTTTATTTGTATAGCACAATTGGTACACAAATTAAGTCAAAGTTCTTCACAAAACAGTAAAATGCATTAAAATCACAATACATAACAGGGAAAAGATTAAAAACATAAATAATCATGATAAAATCATTATCAGTGGGAATTCAAAAAAATCAGAAAACCAGTGTTGTTTTCTAGGACACAGTTTGTGCAGAGCGGCAGGAGTTTAGTAGAAATTCACCTCTGAGTTGTGGGCGAGGCCATTGGTGTGGAGCAACACCCCTCGCCCGCCTAGTGTATTTTCCACATCAAAAATAAGCAATAAGCTCAACAACATTTCTTCTGCTCCTCATTCACAACCATTTGAATAAAGAAGAAATACCCAGAGCTGAATTTTCTTTTATAGACGTGTCTCCATCATCAGAAAAATCCCACAAGAACCTTTTCAAAACACCAAAGACGGGATTTTCATTGGTCTTTAAGGGGGTTACCAGTCTTCCAAGCAGCAGCAGATCCATTACAATCACAGTTAAACAAGGAGAAAATGTTTAAAAATGAAGGCAAAAGAAGAAAGTTTCAGATTTAAACTAAACTCCTGTCAAACTGCCCTGTTTGATTTATTTTTGTAAGATTCCTTAAAATAATCCATGCACTTTAGTTTTGAACGGTCATTCTTTGTAAATATGAATGTATGTGTGGAAAGACGGTGAATTTTGACGTGCACACGTTGCTCATACATGTGGCCCTGGATTTATTCAGGGAATCAGGTCACAGTGTGTTTATGCAACAGTAAAGAGAGTAACAGTAAACTGCTCTTCCTTATTTTCTACTTCCTATACTTTTCCATAGAAGTGTTTCACTACAGCCACTTAAAAAAATAGTTTTTTAAAAGAAAGTCAAAGTTAATAGGATTTGCACCTGCATGTAGCTGCATCAGACCACTTTACTGCCTCTTTTTCATGTGTCAAAGTCTAAAGAATTCTGTGTATTGTATTGAACCTAAACTGACACCTTCTTCTGGTCATTTTAGGATAGAAACAGTCTGTTTACACAATTATTCAAGTCCTTTTTACGCTCTCCAAAGCGTTGTTGCCTCTCCGGTTCTTCTTAATGTTGGACAAAACCTTTCCTAACCTTGGACAGCTGGACCATAACCTTGCATGCGTAACCTTTCAACGTTTAGGTGTGCGTCCTCAGAAATAACCATTTGAAAACAGCGATGAGAATCTCTTACACATCCTCCAGTGTGATGCATGATGCCTTGTCTTTGACCCTATGACTCACCCCAATTGCTTTCCTGAAAATGCACAAGAATTTTAAAATGCACAAGATGTTCTTCATGACTTTGTTAGGTTTCTTGAATGCACTGTCTCTTCATCCTGCAGTAAATAAAAGGTCAATTCAGCTCACAAACTTTTGGTATTAGTCTTTTTTTTTAACACAAACTATGAAAATATTCCTTTGAGACAAAAGTGAAATGAAAGAGGAAAATTAAAGCAGGAAAAAAAATCCCATTCCCTTTTTTTACATAAGATTCACAGATTGCTTTTTGTTCCTTTTGATTTAGAAAAAGGACATTTTTAGCTCCTCATCCTCTCCCCAGTCTTCGGTTCTGAATTTGCTGAGTAGTTGAAGATGTCAGAGTTTTGTGCTGCTGGTCAGGTTCTGAAATAAAACAGCCTGTCACTTCCCATTCAAAAAGACGACTTTGTGAGTCAGAGTTTTCTGCAACACTCACTGCTGGGGGATCAAATCTGGGAGCGGATGTCGCTCCCCGATTGTTGAGACAGTGCAGCACGGCGTCGTGAATGGAAGCAAAAAGATTTCCCTTTGTGATGGTCTCAGAGAAGAAGTCTCCCCGTTCTAACTGTTCCACCACCGACTCTGGGCAGAGGAGATTCAATGGATTATCGTGGCAACCGAACTGTAGATCAATGGATTTAAGAGAAAGTATTCACTCACCCTGACAACCGGCGAGGTAGATATCCACATCGATCTCACTGAAGTCTTGGAAAATCTATCAAGAAAATATGTATCCCACAAATAAAATTGTTTACAATTATTTGAAATAACTTTATTTATCCATGTCCGCTCCCCTCTGTTTCATGTAAGGTTAATGGCTGATGAAGTGTGCATTATCAGAAATTAATGCACTTTGCAGAAGCAACCGGCCAATGTGAAGTGGAGGACGGTTGCTTTACACTGCACACTTTGAAGGCCATTAACCCGCCTATATCGGGGTCACTTACAAAAAATAAATAGTAACCAGTTTTTAGTACTTTATTCTTGTTATTTTTTCGGTTTGGATCACTTTTTCACAAAAAGCGGACTATTTGTTCTCGAGTGCAGCAGCAAAGGAAAGCTATATCTATGCTGATGACCACGATGTGTTAAATAAAGCATCAGTTAGGAGAAAGCTTCTCCTATTACCGCTTGTTTTTGTTTAGACAATGAAGCAAAAGTTTGTTTTGAAGAAGCCGGCGCAGTGATACAGAACATTTAGGCTATGTGACCGGAACTTTTTTTAAGAGTGTGGTTATCACTTTTTAATCCACACGCAGCAGCCAATCAGAATAGAGAATTTTATAATGATATAATAATAAATGAGTTTTGATAGTAGACAAAACAAAGGGTTATCTGACCATTCAATCTCATGTGCTGGTAAACAGTAGAAGAAACCCCCTCTTGCTTGTCCAGTGTGACCACCGCGTCTCATGCCCAGTGTGTACGGAGCTTCAGACGAACAGTATGAGGTCTTTCTCAGAGTTTTAAGATGAGCTATGAAATTAGAACTTTTTCTGTCTTTTTGTGCTTTATTTGCTGACTTACTTACATTTTTCAACATTTTTATGGCCACTGTGTCGGTGAAGTTTGCTGTGGAAAGGTCGAGAATGATGGAGTGAATGTCCCAGGTCCACTTCCCGAGGGACCCCAGAGAGACCCGCTCCAGGTCTCGACTCAGGGTGTCTTCACTGCTTGAGCCCAGAGTTGTGGTGTCCCCATCCTGCAGCTCTGACATCCACCCCAAACTGGAGCAATCTGGATCTCCCCCTTTCAGGTACTCCCACCTGCAGTGGCCGTCCAGTGTCCGAGGAGAAGGTGGGATGACAAACACAGTCCCGTTCTCCTTCCCGCTCCAGCGCTGCTGCTCTTTTTCTGCGATGACTCCATCCATGGACATTTCTGTGCAGCAGCCAGCCTCATCCTCCACAAACAGAACCGGCAGTACAGACACGTTTTTTGCTGCCCTTTGAGCTAGTTTCTGAAGCCAAAGCATTCACAAAAAATGACAACTCTTCATTTATATGTAACAGCCTTTTAGCGTAGCTGCGTTGAACATTTCCTGAATAGTACCTCTCTCTTGGCTTGCCTCTTTGCCCGCCTCTCAGCTCTTTTTTCTCTCCTTTTCTGTTTGGCTTCCTGTCGCCTTTTATAAATGATCATTTTGGTGATGTCAAGCCCACTCTAAAACCAAAGACAAACACTAAATAGCTTCACAAAATAACATTCTTTATTTTAGCAGTAAAAACAATCCACCTGCAGCTGAGATGACCACTAGGAAGAGCAAACCTTTTCTTTCAGGGCCTCCAGGTAGAGTTCAGCATTGGCAAAATACACTGTAGCTGACGAGCGGAATATGGTGACTCCTGGAATCTGCCTGGCCTGTCCAATAGGAGAAAAACATTTTTTTCTTATTGCAACATCAGCAGAAATGGTTTGCTAATGAGTCTGCAGCCATCTGTCCCACCTCCCTGTGTGTTTCCATGTCGACGTACAGTTCTGTGCTGGGAACGTTTCCCAGAACAGAATATGTTGGTCTGAAGAGCAGAAGACAAAAACACTTTGAGCTTTGCCTGCATTATCCTCACGCACAATGCTTCCATTGCTATCTGGCATCCGTTAATGATGCCAAAGGATTTTTTCCCCAAGAACATTGAATGACTAGTAAAATGCTCAAAAGGCATTGTGATAAGGTGGATGAGAAACCTACAGCTGAGTTCTGAAGATAACTGTAAACAGAGCAAAGGTGATGGATGCTGCAAGACCCAGATCCAGATTGAGCAGCATTGTTGACACCCATGTGACCAACCACACCACCTGGATATTGCAGAGAAAGGATGAAGAGTTGATTTAGCACATACTTAATGCTAATGTAGTAGTGATGTGTTTACCAGATCAGTCTTGTTGCTCCTCCACAGAGTAACGATGTCCGAATATTGCTTGAACATGCCCTTCAAATTTACAAAGACGACTGATGCCAGGACAGCCTGAAAAGACAGGGTCAGTCACAGGGTATGGCTGCTATTACCAGCCATGCATACAGTTTCCTTTTTGTTAACTACGAAGGAATGTACAGAAATGAGTGAGGAAGTCAGCTGACCTTTGGCAGCTCCTGAAACAGCGCCCCCAGTTTCAGTATAGTCACAAGCACAATTAAAGCTGAGGCCAGTCCAGCCATCTGAAAGCACACAGTTGTCATTTTCCACAAACCTTTGAGCAAGCTCAGTTTAAGTCTCTATGCAAGTTACTGTGAAGTAACAATGACCATTTGTGCACCGTTGATGCACAGTTTTTCCTCAACGTTGTTTTTTTTGTTGTTTTTTTTATCTTGAGAGGTCATCTTTTTTCTTGCTCATTGTCAGAAAGCAGATGGATCACACTGTTTAGTGAAAGATTGTTTTAGCTAATAAGACTGCAGAAGCAACAAAAGCGCTCCTTACTGAAGAAACGTTCTCACCACAGCAGTTTGATCAAATGGCAGCATGTATTGTTAACAGCAAAACTGTTAATTACAAAACCTTTCAAATGGAAATGAATTGAAAAATAGTGAAAAAAAAATACATTTTAGTAGGGACATCTGTGTTTTTTCCTAAATAAATGTTAAATGATTTCCAATTTGTCATAATTTTGTCATCCTCCAAATGTTCAGAGGGGAACAGATTGATGTTGTATAAGAAATAAGCCCCTGAGCTAACGTAGATGCTGGTCGTTGACTGTATATGAGAGCTGGACTGAGGGTCACCCGTAGAAAATGGCAAATTTCCAGCTCTAACCAAATTAAGTCAATTCAGTCGCCATATTTTCATAATATGGTTGTAGAGAGACTATGTCCATAAGCAGTGATTGGTTGGAGCCAATCTGAGTCAACATTTCTATGGCAACCACTCTGTCCAATCAGGTAAGTCAGAGTACGAATGTTTATTCTCACCAATAGAATGACTGAGTGACAGCTGTTTATTTCTCTATAGCAGTCTATGGGATTTTGGCTTCTTAGAACCAGGGGGTACTTCCTGTTTGGAATATTAGTAGGGAGGGGTCACTCGGTCCAGATCTTGAATACAGTCAGTGCTGGTCTTGAAGCTGAAATCTTGAAGTATTTGTTGTTTGAAAGAATCCTTCTGTTTCACTGATTTAGAAAATCCAGCTTTGTAAAAGTCTTTTAATAGAAAAGTATCCCCCATACCAAAAAGGTTAGATTAAAGTTAGGGGATGTAGTTCTGTTTTCCACTTACTTGTGTTTTACCTCCAGTAGTCACCTGGATGAGACTCCGAGACATGGAAGCGCAGACAGAGAAGCACTGAAAAAAGCCTCCTGCCACATTACTGAGACCAAGTGCAACAAGCTCCTGCAGTAAGTTTTTTATTTAAAAACAAGAAAAAAATTCAACTTGGTATTAAAAAAAAGGATAAATTGGTTTAAGCAGAAGCCACTTTGATAGAAGCTCACCTGGTTACTGTCCACCTTGTATCCGTGTTTTAGTGCAAATGTTTTACCAAGTGAAATGGATATAGCATATCCTACAACAGCCAGTGCAAAAGCGTCCCCAATGACTTCTCCAAAAAGAGAAATGCTTGGCACATTTGGAGTTCGTAAACTGACTCACAAGAGGGAAAAGCAAAATGTCACCTCTATAAAAGCTAAAATAAGCATTATGTCATGACATAAATGCAAACACTCACCCACTTGGAATTTCTCCAACAACAGACACAGAGTAGTTGCTTTGCAGGTGAGCATATGAAGATATTAAAGTCCCTGCCATGATCTAAAGTGACCAAGATAAACATACAGATCAGATATTAAACAGCACTTCTTTTCTGGCCCAAAACATCAATCATTACAATGTGGTCAATCATAGACTAGATGCTAGACTAAATATTATCTACAAACTACAGTTTTTTGCTGTATAGCACATAAATCCAGAGTGCTCCGCTGCTGATTCAGCCGCTTCTTTCCACTGAGTCTGAGCTTTCTTAAGTGTTGCATCATCAGCACAGGACCCAGAGGTGATTCGACAGTACAAGGCCAGAGTGCTTCCACGTGTGAACTGACCGTGATGAGCTCCACCGGGACAGGCACTGGCAGCTTCGAACTGAAGAACCCATTGAGCTCTTTGGCTGCGATTAAAAGCGCCATGGTCACGGCACTGACCGCCAGCGTAGGGAGATGAGTCTGCGGCAGCTTGGAGCAAACGTCCACCAGCGTCTGAAAAACAAAAGACAGTCACTACTGCATTCCAAGTCCTGACATGTTACAGACATTTTTGGCTGTAGAGAACATTTACTCAACATATACAAAAGATCTCCTGAATGTTTGTGATATTTTGCAAACATAACCATTTGTGGTGTTTTTTGATTTTGTAGCTTAGAGGTGAGCAACTAAGTGGCATGTTCAAGCGTTTGCATTCAAAAGAGCAAAATGGCAGCAAAGTCAGTAACTGTGGCTACAGAAAAAGTCTCACATAGACCAGCGACAGCTGGACCACTGAAGCGTTTGGCTGAAACTCCAAAGATGTTTCTCAGCTGTCCCACCACGGCATGTGCTGCTGCAGCTGTTGTGTAAGCCCGAACCAGAGGCTCAGACAAATAGGTTCCCACAAATCCAAACTTTACAACTCCTAAAAACACCTATGAACAAAGTCGCATTTACTTCACACCATCTGTGAGGATTTACAGTAACCTAGAAGTTAGAATTTTTTCTTTACAAACCTGAATTAGTCCCCCTAGAACAGTAGTGGCAGCCGCCACCTGTACCCTGTACAGGTCACGGGCAGTTATATCGACCTCTTCTGTGACGTTTGTCCCATTTGCTTTGGTAAAATTCACATCTGGAGCGAGTCTCTCTGTAACACTGCCCACCATGATGCTGAGAATGGTAAATGTACCTGAACACGGGAGCAGACGGGCTGAAGTCGGTCACTTCAATTCCACCCAATGACCGTGAAGCAAAAGTGCTTTTCTGAAGTCTGTACGTACCGATCGAAATATGACGGGACGTTCCGAAAATAAAGTAGATTAATGCTGGATAGAGAGAAGAGTAGAGTCCAAACACAGGTGGCACAGAAGCAAGCAGTGCATACGCCATGCCTGTCCAACACACCAGTGGTGTTTGGTTGATTTCCAAAGGTTTGAAGGTTTGCTTTCAATACTTTTATGTTGGTCATACCTTGGGGCAGATGCATTATACCCACACTTATCCCAGAGATGAGGTCTGGCATGCCGTAATCCCAGACCGAATACTTGGGCAGCCAGTACAGCACTGGAAAGCTGCTCACCAAACTCTGCTTCAGCTTTGGGACAGTACATCTGCAAACACCAGGAAGATCAGAAAATAAAAAAGAGACTAATGGGGTTGTTGTTTTCTGTTTTTTCCACATTGAACTGCATTTCAGTGCTGTATTCTGTCTTTGTGGAAATTGTACTTTTGTATTTAAAAACGAATAAAGTTTAAGTCATAAAAAGACTAAACTTTGTTTCCTGATACAACTCTACATTACCTGAATGATTCTTTGAGGCTGTTTGGTTAGAGGTGGGTGGATGTCAGAGTAGGTTTTTCTCTGAGATAACTCCTCTAGTCGCTCCTCATCCAGCACTTCCCGCTCCACCTTGTACTTTCCAAATCTGCGTCTGGAGTCCATTTACCTGAATTTGACAAGAGGCTCATACAACACTGTCAAAAGCGCTTTCTCATCGGCTTTTATAAACCCCCCTGCCTAATGGTTAACCACCTTCAGGATGTGGTGGAGAGAACCGTTGCAGCTGATCGACCAAAGGATGTGATTACGGCCTGAATTTTCATGACTACTATTTTCCATTCTCTTGGTTTTTACCAATAAAAAAGTGACACAAACGAAAATATAAAGAAGGATTTTGCCATCACTAAAAGCCTAATGTACAAGGGATCTTCAGGTGCAGTGGTGCAAGCACTAATTATCTGGAAAACCTTACAAAGTCGAAAACAAATGAAGTGTTGAAGCTGTTTCACGAGTTGAAATGTTGAAGCTTAGTGGGAACAAATCGATCCAGAGGAACAGGGTGTTTGCCTGAACGCTTTAATACGAAATTTGAATCCATGCTGAGTGCAGCGGGTCATTCCCTTCAGCATGCACGTGATAAACTCAGCCAGACTTTCATGGAGGATTACACAAAAAACAACAAAAAACAACAACACACACACACACACAAGAATTACAAGACAAAGTGTGAAGTACATCCTCATGTCTTCAAATGTGACGCTCTGAAAGGAAAAAATCCTTTATGACTTCTCAAAGCCCAGTGACCCACTTTCTGCCAGCAACAACACTGTCTATTTTGGGCCAACAGCTCATAGGGCAGCAGCGTCAGAGAGGATGCCTTTGCCTCGCTTTTGCTCAGACCCCTGCAGCACAAACAACACTGAGCCTGGAGAAAAGCATGTCTCTTTGTCGGCTTGCATAGACAAACAGGAACTACTTAAGTCAAGAGAAGCCCACAACTTTGGTGAGAGTTTTTTTTTATTATCTTATTGTTGCACATTTTTATTTGCTGTTGCTGACTTTTATTTTTCCATGATTCTGTGAAAATGTCTTGAAAAATAACTGTTTTTGATTATTTTTATGAATAACAAATACCAGTTCAACAGTAGTAAACTCAAAGTCGTAAAGGTTTCTTCAACTAAAGCATTTCTATGCTTAATCGGTTAATAATTCATTTTCTGTCTGTTTTGTTAAAAAGTTTCATATGGAATTCCAGAAATCTGCAGGACAGCGCTTTCACACTGGGTAACATTTGAGGACAACTGTAAAAATACATGTTTACAGTTTTTTCCAAAGCACTTAAAAGTCGTCTTCTTTTCCTTTCGGCTTTTCCCTTCAGGGGTCGCCACAGCCAATCGGCTTCCTCCGTCTAACCCGGTCTTCTGCATTCTCTCCTCTAACAGCAGCTACCTTCATGTCTTCCTTCACTGCATCCAGAAACCTCTTCTCTAGTCTTCCTTTAGACTCTGGAAGATCTAGAGTCATCATCCTTCTGTCTCTGAATATTTGCAAATCTTCTCAGTCTGGCCTCTCTGATTTTTTCTCCAAAACTTTAGAGCACTTCCAAGTAAAAGGAACTAAAGGACTAGTATGCACTTTAAAGAAAGGAGATAATAGTTATATAATAATCCAGTTTCTTGGTTTGTCTTTGTTTTTCAGAGACAATACTGCTGTTTGCCCTGGTTGTGAAAGCCTCCTGTATCCTCTTGAACTGTTATAGTTTACAGGAAATGGATTATAGTACCAAACATGGGCTGGTGCTGCTTGACCAGCTGAGGAAGATGAGGGAAGTTGAACATCTGACAGATGTGGTGCTAGTTGCTGAGGGCATCAGCTTCCCTTGCCACAGAGTGGTTTTGTCTGCCTTCAGTCCGTATTTCCGCGTGATGTTCACATGTGGTCTGCGGGAGTGCAACAACAGAGAGATTTTCCTGCACGACACCCCGGCTGAGAGCCTGGCACTGCTACTGAACTACATGTACTGCTCGGATCTTCATCTCACCAATGCCAGCGTGCAGGGCATCTCCATTGCTGCTTTTCTTCTTCAGATGGATGACGTCTTCATGCGCTGTCAGCAGCACATGACTGAAAACATGGATCCATCCAACTGCCTAGGTGTGTATTATTTTGCCCGGGACCTCGGTGCAGAGGAACTGGCAGACCATGCTGAGCGCTTCTTGAGACAAAACTTTGTCCAAGTGTGTCAGAGTGTTGAGATTCTGGAGCTGGAGGCCCACCAGCTGGGAAAGCTTCTGAGTTCGGATGATTTGAATGTGTCGCAAGAAGAAACCATCTTGGACGTGGTTCTTTGCTGGGTCAAACACAACCCTCTAGGTGATCAAGAGGGACGAGCTCTGCATCTTCCGGAGCTTTTGAGAAAGGTCCGCCTGCCGCTGATAAACTCTGACTACCTGAGAGAAGCCATGAAGAGAAACACCGCCCTGCTGGCTGATGCTGAGTGTCTAGAGATGATGAATGAGGCTCTGCAGGCCACAGCCATGCATCCCGCAGCTGCACCACGCAAAATCAAGCTCCGGTATGGCATGGAGACCACTGACCTGCTGCTCTGCATAGGAAATGACACTTCAGGGATCAGGTCAAGGTATGGTAAATATTCCGAATGCAGTTTTTGCTATGCTCCATCGACTAGCCGGACTTACTACATCACTTCGCCTCGCTATGGAGAAGCTCTGGGGTACGTGTGTGCTGGAGTCGTGACAGAAAGAAACCACATTGTTGTAGCAGGAGAGGCAAGTGCAAGAAGAATGTCCCGACAGAAAGACATAAAGGTTGAGCTCTACAGGTGAGAAGCCTTTTCTACATTATTGCCTTGGTGAACTCATACGTCACAGATGGTAGGCACTATGTCTCTGATTGGCTCCAGGTATAAAGTGGAGGCTCAAGGAAGCTGGGAGCCCTTGACATCTGCAGAGTACCGCGACTCCTATGCTCTGGGATCACTCGGGGACACACTGTATCTCCTGGGAGGACAGATGAAGCTGAAGAACCAGTTTCTAATCACCAACAGTGTGGAGCGATGGTCTCTACATGGCGGACCCTGGCGAAGTGCAGCCCCCCTCCCTATGCCTTTAGCCTACCACAGTCTGGTCCGAATGAGAGACTGCCTTTATGTGATGGGTGGTCTCACCCCACAGGTACAAATGTCTCACCTGGCAGGTGTCTAAAGGTCTTAATGTAGCTAGGCACTGTTAACATTTCTTAGACGTTCTGTGTGACACCAGACTAACTGTGTGCGCTTCTCCTCTCCATTCACCACCTCCTCCTGTCAGTCGTATCGCATGGACGATGAGCCCAATCGTCTCAGCAACCGCCTGCTCCAGTATGATCCAAATACAAACAAATGGACAGAGCTGGGTCCCATGAAGTACTCAAAGTACCGTTGCAGTGCTGTAGCACTCAACGGGGAAATCTACGTGATCGGTAGGAACCTGGCTCCACTTTCAATACTAGTCCATCTCTAATCTGACTTTTGTCCATGGATGCCAATCATAAGAACTATTTCTTTTCATTTCCATGGCCCGTCTTGAAGGAGGAATTGGGTGTGAGGGCGTAGATCGTGGTCAGTCACGTCATTGTCTGGATGTCGTAGAGATCTACAACCCGGATGGAGATTGCTGGAGGGATGGACCTCGTCTCCCGTGTCCCCAGCTCTCCCTGCATACCAAAGCCTCCAACGCAGGCGTGGTGGGAGGAAGGATTTACATCTGTGGATATTACAAGGGAGCAGGTAGTTAAGGTCATGTGCAGCGTGGAAATACTTGATCAGGGTTCCAACCGTGACACATTCTGATTATGAATCCTCCTCAGGTCGACATGACGTTATAACGAAAGACATTTTGGAGCTGGATCCCCAGGAGGAACGCTGGACTGTGGTGGCCCGAAACGCTGTGATGCACGACAACTATGATGTCTGCTTGGTAGCAAAGCTGAATCCGAGGGGTCTCACCCCCTCACCTGCAGACTTGGCCAAAGTGTGACACAGTAAGACTCTATTTAAATGTTTTTTGTCCTTTATATGGACAAAGTTGTAGTATTGCCTTGTTACATAAAGTGTTTTCTTAGAAACAAATAAAGCTCATTGCTTGTTGGTGGATCTTTAACAGGGAAAGGAAGAAGTCCTCATATTTAGTTAACTATTTTCAAAATAATGTAAAATATGTCGACTGTGGAGCCCTATTAAATCCATTTAACACCCGTTCAGTCTCGTGTCATGTTTATTTTCAAATTGTAAATACACTGAGGCATAAATCAAAGATTTTAACAGTTTTCAAGGTTGTTTAATGAAACCTTGACATGAAACGTTAACAGGACTTAAATAAATAATTGAAGATTTTAGAGTCACCACTAATGTTTCCAACACAAATAAAAGCTCAAGTTGTTATACATTCATATTTGTGTGGCTACATTGTTCACATTTTGCCTTAAATAAATGATGCTGAACTAATTTTGTGGGTTTAAAAGCAGATTAATAAATGTAGAATCAAACATTCTGACACTACTTCTGAACCCAAATCATTCGGAATCAAACAGCTGCCAGAAGCCTCCTGAGGTCTTGGGCTCAGCGGACAGCTTCTCTAGGATGGGTTCGATGGCTGTGAAGCACTCGGAGCCGCTGCTGTCCACAGACCAGCTGCTCAGCGGCGTGATGAAACAGCCCGCCGCTTCTCCACGTCTGCTGCCCGGGCTGGGGCTGTCTATCTGATGCCTGTGGACGGGTTCTGAAAGTCTCTGCGGTTTGAAACAGCCAGTCAGAGGCTGGCGGTTCTCATCCGAGCTGGTGCGTTTGCTTCTCTGGGGAAGAACCAGTGCCCTCTTTTTGCGTCTCCTCAGACCTCTGGCGCTGGTTTTGGTTCTTCTGAAGACCTGCCTGTGGTCTTGTGGGGGCGCCGGGACCTGAAGACCAGCTCTCTCAGTTTGGTTTTGGTTCGACAGCGGCTGTTCGAGGCTTGGCGATGTCTGGGTAGCGCTGTGCATCGCTGCCTCAGCGGCGGGTTTGGCCAAAAGCTCAGAGGCTAAAGTTTGGAGCAGCTTGACAGCCTCTTCCAGCATGTGGATTTTTCCCTCCTGTTCCTCTCTTAAACCGTCCAAACTATTCTTTAAGCTTTGCAAATGGCCATGGAGCTCATCTGTGATGTCTCCTTTCTACAAAATCAAATCTTCAGTCAATTATTTTTTTAAATAAACTGTATTTCTTCTTCCTGAAAGATTTATAAACTTTCTTCCATATTTACCTTCATCATCTTTTCCTCCAGCTGGGATATGACGTCCCTTTGAGAGTTTGCTTTGGCCACCAGAGTCTCAAACTTTTGGGAAATGTCACCGAGAAGATTCTTCAGACTGCTTTGCACTGGCATGAATGACAAACCAAAGAGGAACACTAAACCCACAAAAATGCATGCAGCATCTTCAAAACTAGAGATCACAAGTCGGGTCAAATATTTGTACAAAGAGCGCCCCCTGCTGGTGGTTCACAGATGCTGGTAAAGATCACTGCCACATGCATTCCAGTATTTGTAAAATACATACAATGCTTTAGATACTCAATGTGCATCCAGAGGCTTACATGTTGATGCAAAATTGTCGATTTTGTCAAAGACCGCCTGACACACAGTTTGTTTGGTGCTGGCAACCAATTGGTGAATCTGTAGAACAAGGTTGTCTTTTGTTAAGAAAGCTAACTGAGAAAAACGATGAAAAAAGGCATGTAAGTCCGTACTTACACTGCAGAGAGCTTCTCTGACATGTTGTGACTCTCTGGCTAAGAAATCACTGTTGGCATAGAAAAAACACTAATAAAAAAAGGTTAAATTGAAGCATGTTTACTATGAGAATGGAAAAATACTCACATGTCATTATTTTCTTTTGTCTTTCTCTTGTCTTCTTCAAACAGATCCAGTGATCTGATTGTGTTGGTTTTGTCCTTATAGTCTCCAAACAGCAAAGGTTTAAGGGGGTAACTGCGGTAAAACTTTGGGTCACTTCCCTGAACAGATACAAAACAGGATGAAAAATGTTTGCGTCATACATGATTGACAGTAATACCCCCCACACATGATTATTGTGAAAAACAAGTGTATGTGTTTCTTAATTTTCTTTACGCGAGGCTTAGCTGAGGTCAGATGAGCCCATTAGTGCCTAAAAGTATGGTTTGATGCAGAGAAAGAGAACGCAGACGCAATATTTGCTCTGAGGATTGTTCTGGAGAAGAACAGAGAAGGTCAGAAGCTGCATGGTGTCTTTGAAGATCTGGAGAAAGTCTATGACAGGATCCAGAGAGAGGAGCTGTGGTTTGGATGAGGAAGTCTGGAGCAGCAGAGAAGGACGTTGGAGTAGTTCAGGACATGGATGAGAGCTAGAAGACAGAGATGTTCTGTAGGTCTGACAGAGGAGTTGAAGGTGGAGGTGGGACTGCACCAAGGATCAGCTTTGAGCTCCTTCTTGTTTCCATGGTGATGGACAGACAGACAGATGGTTAGACAGGAGTCTCTGTGGACCATGATGTTTGCAGATGACATTTATGTTATACATTTCCTTTGCTTATTTATATTCACATTGTATTGTTACCCTTTTACAATCTTGATATAAATGGTCGACTCTTATTTATGTTGACATTTTGTCTTGTGGTTAATTTCTCAATGTTTTCAGATTTACCACCTGTACTGGGACAACAGATGAAAAATAGCCTTTTGGCTAACTGCGGGGCATTTGCAAAGATGCTTTTTAATGTGCAATGTTCCTGTCAAATAAACGAATAAAAGAAAAATGTGAAAAAAAAATTCCGGTCTGTAGCGAGAGCAGAGAGGAAGAGCAGGAACAGCTAGGGAAGTGGAGCCTTGCTCTGGAAAACGTCAGCTGCAGTTAAACAGAGTATCTGTGTAGCAATGAGAAGAATGGGGAGGTTAGGGAGCAGAGGGGAAAAAGGTGGAGGTCTTGGGCTCAACAATCCAGATCGAGCATGGAATAGAGGTGGAGAGTTATGTGCAAGCAAGCTGGGACAGGTGGAGGAAGGTTTCAGGTGTGATGTGTGGCTAAAGACGAACAGCTCAAGGTAGATGTTTTAGAGACAAATGCAGGGAAACAGGCTGAGATGATTTGGACACGTTGAGAGGAGGAACAGTGAGGGTTTTGGTAGGTTGGAACCTAGAGGAAGTCCAACGAGGAGGTTGGTTCATAGATACGGAGAAGGAGGAATGACGGTGGGTGGATGGTGTGAGAAGGATGTAGGGTCAGGGTTAGGTGGAGTAGACAAAGAAAGGTCATTTTTAAATATAAAGAACATTATTTAATTTGATTTGAAAAAGCATAGTTATTAGGTTGATGCAGGGCTCCAGACTAACTGTTTTCACCAGGAGCACAGTGGCCCCTAACTGAAAATTTTAGGAGCACAACCAGAAAATTTAGGGGCGCATACCGTAAATCAACATGCAAACCAAATCTACTAATTTCCACTGTATTACTAATAAATACTTTAATAATAGATGCAGAAATTACAATGTGCTGTTTCAAATTCAGTGTCACATTTTATTCTGCACTTTTGAAGATGCAACAACAGGTAAACTGACAGCAGCATCGCTGTCATGACAGTACAAATAGTAAACAAAACGGATGGAAATTCATGTTGGTGACACCAAATAAGTGCAGCCAAGATGCACAGTAAGCGTGTTTGAGATCACCCAGGTGAACTCAACGCTGCGCCGATCACTGGGTGTGAGACATATATTTTTGTTTTTGCTCGAACATCACCTGTCAATCATCACAAAAATATCGCGAGAAAGGGGTGGAAGCAAGGGGCAACCCTACCTGAACACAGCTGGACTGAAAGCTGCCCTACAGACTACAAAACAATGCATTATGGGACATGTGTGCTGATGGTTTTTGTAGTTGAGTGATTAATTAAAATAATTTAAAATACCAATTCTTTAAAAAAAGGCTACATACATTACAACACATTAAAATAATCATAAAATATATAATAACACAGATCACACTAAGGGGGAGAGGAATATTAAAACTAAATTGAATGTTAAGGACAACTCCAACTTCCTGTTGTCCTTCAGTCTTGCTGCAGATTCGCCTTCATCTCACAGCCCCCCCCCACACCGCCTGGTCTCCCCAACGATCCAGGCGTGGTGCCGGTTCATCTCAAGCACGTCTATCGTTGCATTTTCCCCACGTATTTTCAGTGTGTCTAAAACTAATGTTGTTTTTGCTCGAGTGTGTTTAATGTTCAAGCTCCCTTAGCTGTCACGCATGTAGGTGTGGGACATTTATTCTCCTCAGCGGACCCGACTCCCGCGGGAGCGCTGTGCTGCCGTAACAGCCGTGCATAAACCGTTTGATGCGCCGCCGTAACCGTAACCAAAACGTAACCTTCCTCCGGTTCTGTGTGACCCAGAGAAAAGTTCAGCACGGACTGCATGTATTTAGAAAATTACGAGCGAATAAATACGTTCTAAAAAGGAAAGTAAGAAACTCCTTAATGTGGTCCGCGGAGGGGGAGGGAGGGGGCTGTCAGGTGTCCTGCATTCAAGCCCTGTCATTGTCCCGCCCCCAAGAGTCATATACCCCACTGTGATTGGTTGGTCAGCTCCGTGCACGACGATGAAAAAGTGTCATTCATTAAAACTGGCGGGCTGCAGTAACATTAAACTTTCATATTAAGGCGGGGGCCACAAAATATCATCTTGGAGACCGCAAATAGCCCGCGGGCCGCGAGTTTGAGACCCCTGCTGTAGTTCTGTCACTGGTACACTAGCCGCAGGTCGGAAGAACGAATCAATAGTTCACTTACTCATAGCTCAGACGCACATATCAGGTTGTGATGATATTTGTCTCCGTTTCCTTCCCACAGATGTTAACGCGCGCTCGATTGTCTCTAGGCCCCTCCCCCTCCACCCATTTTAGCCACTTACAGTGGCGTTCCCTATTCTTCTCACAGCATATCTTCACGCGTTTCATGAGTATGTGCGCGAGTGTGTGTGTTTGCCTCGCGTCACATTGATTATTTAACTGATCATTGACGTGCCCCTTCCATGTTTAATGTATAAAAAAAAATACGGAGGGTGGGGGAGGCAAATTTACTGGTCGCGCATGTGCGACTGGATGTAAAATTCAGTCGCACACTCTCAAATTTTGGTCGCAAAATGCGACCAAATGGTCGCAGTCTGGAGCCCTGTGATGGAGATTTTATTTTCCCAGCTCTCTTGGGTTTTTCACTAGGGGTGTGCCAAAATATCGATATGGTGATATATCGCGATATTTAGTCCCGCGATCGATTATCGATACGTCTTTATCAAGTATCGACCTTTTATTTACGTTTAAAAACCCTGTAAAACGTTATATTAACCATCCTTTGGTAAGACAATTCCTTGGAGGGTCGATAGGGGGCGCTCGTTGCGAGATTGGCTGTTGCGGGCGGACGAAGAAGAACACACATTCAAACAAAGATGGCGGAGAGGGAAAACAATGAGAAGCGACGGCAGCAAGTTAAAAGACGCGCCGGCAGCATTGAAGCTGCATCACCCAGAGTTGTGTGAGAAAGCTGTGGCTGCTGCTGCCTGAAGCCGACACAGCCCGACGCGGATACTTTTTTCCATACGAAGCTACCGCCGTCTCCTGAGAGACAGAGCAGCGGCAATAACGGAAAACGGTCCCTGCAGCGCGGTGGAGAACGAGGGATTTGGGTTTTTATTGAATGCATTAGAGTTTTGACATTCTCTCTCAGAAATACTGAAAAAGGATCCCTGCTCTGTACGTCCAGACCAGAGCTACGGCTGAGATCGAAACGGAAGAAAGAGAGGCATTCCTGCCCTTAGACCCCCCTTCTCCTCTAAGCAGCGGTAGATGAGCGGCGTCTTGATGCTAAAGCCTGTGGTTCTCCAGAAAAACATGAACATATAAACATACATCACATGCAGCTTTACCCAAACGTGTTGTTCACAAAGACGTTAACTTTTAGATGCACTTCAAGTTCTTTATGTATTTTATCCCTGGTTATTTATTTTGAAAGCAGTTTATGTCTTAAATAACTTAAAGGAGAGTTCCTTGACACTTGATTTTTATTTTTCTGTGAGAATTATATTTTTGTTTACACCACATTTGCACTAAATGGTGTCATTTATTTTTTAACAAAGACACTATAATTTGTTCACAGAATAAATATCTGATTTACAGCTATTTTTTAAATTAAGCAATGGCTATGGTTTTGTTTTTCTGAAGTTAATACCAATGTGTCTGGCAGCTACTTGACTCATGCATTTTTTATCCTTTTTACAGCAATTTTGTACTAAATAATGACACTGCTGTTCATGTTCGCTATTGTTTAAACTGAATTTTACAGATATTTCCAAATGAAAGTTGTCATTGTTTGTCAAAGACAGAGTATTACTGATTTCAGCAATGTTACACAAACGTCTGTTATTCATTACACCAAATAGGACACAAGTTGTTTATTATCATGGTGTTTAAAAAATAAATGGGGAAATATTTTCCAAAAAGCTGTTTTTAAAGTTCTTCTTTCTTAAAGTTTGATATATCGTGAGTTGTTAGAGATGAGATATATCGATTATCGCATTATCGCCATATCGTGATAGTATCGTTATCGTGAGCAATGTATCGCAAATCGTATCGTAAGGTACCCAGTGATTCCCAGCCCTATTTTTCACTGTTTGGAGTAAAGTTAGTCCGCCGGACTCTGGCAAAGCGCAGATGTAAAAAAAACACCAGCAAATAAAGAGGAGATAATTCCACAAGGCTGAAAAAAAAAAAAAACAACAGCAGCGCACGTGCCGTGAGAGGCACCACCGCTTCTGCTAGTAACTTCTGCTAGTTTCCTCCGTGTAGCTTTTAGTTGTAGCTGATGTAGTCGTTGGATGTACAGCAGCAACAGAGAGTTTAATAAAAATCTGTTGATTTGGAGACAGCGGTGTCGTTAAACACTGACGCTACGATGCTAATGCAGGGCTCCAGATTTACTTTTTTCACTAGGAGCACTGTGGCCCCCAACTGAAAATTTTAGGAGCACAACCAGAAAATTTAGGGGCGCATACCGTAAATCAACATGCTAACCAAATCTACTAATATCCACTGTATTACTAATAAATACTTTAATAATAGATGCAGAAATTACAATGTGCTGTTTCAAATTCAGTGTCACATTTTATTCTGCATTATTGAAGATGCAACAAGGTAAACTGACAGCACTGTCGCTGTCATGACAGTACAAATAGTAAACAAAACGGATGGAAATTCATGTTGGTGACACCAAATAAGTGCAGCCAAGATGCACAATAAGCGTGTTTAAGATCACCCAGGTGGACGCAACGCTGCGCCGATCACCTGGTGTGAGACATATTTTATGGCCCGCAGCAGTCACAGACTGCAAGGACCATATTGTAACTGCTACGAGGGTCGAACACTCAAAAAGGTCCAAAATGTCAAAAAAACGCGTCAAAATGCTTAAAAATGAGGTCAAAAGTCGCCCAAAGCACAAAACAACACGACAATTGTGTAACGCAACAAAAATACACGCACAACACCACCGCACAAACGTCAAAATTGTAATCGCAAAAATGACGACGAAAACACGAAAAAGCCCGCAAAAGCCCTCAAAGGACGGCTTTAAAGCCAAAAAGACATGCCCAGCCTATAGTAAAAGACAGGCCGCATTGAAATACATAGGAAACCTGACCGCAAAAACTTCTATATTGTTTCTGCTTTGTTTCATTATTTTTTTTACAGTTCTTCTTTCTTACTGCGTCTTTGAGCTCAAATTTGAACCCCGCCACATACCCGAAAACTCGCCAAAATTGGCACACACCTGGGATAAATGTGAAATGAATTTTCTGCAAAGAGAACGTCATCCCCCCCAAGATGATGACATCACGGCAAGGGTTCCCGTCAAAAAAATGAATGGGCCGAAAATTGCTTATGGGGCCAAAAAAAAAATATTTCGAAATACAGGTACGAAACCAAAACACGCGTGTTAGAGATATCCCAAATACGTTTTTAAATCATTATGGGATGGCCACACGACCTACGGCTTGGCAGCCATTTTGTGGCGAACTCTGAGAAATGGCGATTTTTGTGTTTTTTGACAATATGGGAAAACTACACTTTTGTTTGAGCGATTTTCACAAAATCAGACAGCCATGCCACCAGCATGATTCTACAATAACCAAAGAGGTTTCATTGACCTTTGACCTTGGAAAGAGTCGGCCATCTTGAATTGTCAAAAAAAAGCACCTTTAGTAACGGATAAAAACTAAAACTCATCCTAGGGATTTTTATCTATCTTTTTTAAACTTCTCTGGCATCAATGGCAAGCTACTGTGGACAAAATGTTGGAATTAGAAGTTTAGATTTTGAAAGGCGTGCGAGTGGCGAATCCGCAACTGTTGCAATTTTAGCTAGCTCGCACATATTTTATTGGCATGCTGTGAAAATTATATATGCGATTCCCTGGCCCGCACTGAACAAAACAATGTCACATACAACAAAATCGATAAAGGAATCTGGGTGTGGTAAACAAAAAACGATCGCAAAAAAAAGTGACTCGGCTAAAAAAAAAAAAATTCGGATTTTTTTTTAAAGAATCGGCTAGCGAAACCCAGATAACTTTGTCGGGTATAGCCAAACAAAGTTTTGAAATCATTACGTGATGGCGACACAACCTATGGTTTGGCGGCCATTTTGTGCCAAAATCTGCCATTTTGAGATTTTCGCGTTTTACTTAATATAGAAAAATGAATGTTTTCTCAAGCGATTTTGACGAAATTTGATTCAAATGTCTTTAGCGTAAGTCTACAATTACCATTGGAGTTTCGTTGACGTTTGACCTCGGGAAAAGGCCGCCATCTTTAATGTTCTAAAAAAAAACACCTCTACCACCAGATTCAAACATAAACTTGTCGTTGGAATTTTCAACGATCGTCTCGAAACCTTTTGGGCATCAATGGCAAGCTACTGTGAATAAAACGTTGGAATTAGAAGTTGTAGATTTTGAACCACTTTTGCTAAGGACAACAAAAAGTTTACCTTATCCGATTCGTCTCAAACTAACGTCAATCTGTTCGTCATCCCGAGGTGACTAAAACATAAAATGGTTGCTATGGAGATAAAATCAATAGAAAAGCCGCCATTTTGAAAAAAGTGAATTTTTTTTTTATCAACTTATGACATATAGCTCTCAACAATGGAGCAATGTCTTTGTCTGTGTGCGGGAGCGGTATGCTGCAGTGACAGCTGCGCACGAGAACCGTTTGGTTGGGGTTTATACGCCGCCGCTCGCCTAACCGTAACCATAACCCTCCTCCGGGTCTGTGCGGCCCAGAGAAAAGTTCAGCAACTGACTGCATGCATGTAGAAAATTACAAGCGAATAAATACGTTCTAAAAAGGAAAGTAAGGAACTCCTTAATGTCGTCCGGGGAGGGGGCGGTCAGGTTTCCTGCCTTAAATGTTCTCCTGCTTTCAAGCCCGGTCAATGTCCCGCCCCCAAGAGTCATATACCCCGCCATGATTGGTTGCTTTGTCAGTTCCGAGCAGGACAATGAAAAAGTGTCATTCATACAAACTGGTGGGACGCATTAACATTAAACTTTCATATTAAGGCGGGGGCCGCAAATTATCATCTTGGTGCAAATAGCCCGCGGGCCGCGTGTTTGAGACCCCTGCTGTAGATTCAGCAGAAAAACACAAAAAACTCATTTGGGATTGAAAATCCAACATTTCATAGACGGCATGAAAACAGCAGAAGCAGAGAACAAAGATTGATGAGAAATCATTACAGGAGGTCCTTAGAAAAAAAACTTGTTATATCTGATGTCTTCTTTCTGTTGTGACGTCCTCTCTGTTTGCATTTAATGTATTTTTTTTTATAACACCTATAGTTTTCTTTGCACAATAATATAATAATTTGGTTGGTAGATTTTTTTTTTTTTATCTACCGGTCAGCTTGGCTGTTGAGCCAAAAATGAGATTTTGTTTTCTGGTTGTAACTTCAAACTTGAAGCATCAAACCACAAACAGTTAAATCCATTTCATGGCTGCTGCTCCCAGAAATGCTCTGCCGAGTCGTTTATGAGATGCTCAAGCTAGCAGTAGCTCCCAAAACATCTTTTGCTTTGCTCTGCTAACATTTTACAACTGGTGTTTAGTTGAACTTGGCGATAAAGCCAATTTCCAAGGGAGATGTTAAAACAAAAGTTTTTGTTAAATATATTCCATCATTTGTAATTTTTGTGAAATAAATAAAAAAAGCAGGGAGAAAAAAATCGATTAAATCAAAAATTCAAATTTTTAATGAAAGAAAAAAAATTGAAGATTGTATTTTTTGGCCATGTTGTCCAGCTCTAGCTTCAGGTGTTATTTTATGCAGGGTTCTTTTCCCCAGGTAAGTAAACACTGTATTAACAACTTTTTATTGTATGTTTCTTAGCATTTACCTTCATGTATCCTTCTACATCTCCCCACAGTTGTCATTAAAAGTCATTTTAGACATTTAATTGGTACCTAATAAAAACCAAAACTTAGGCCTGGCTGATTTTAGGAGCAGCTGGCTAAAAAAAAGGAAATCTCTTAGACTCACCTCTTGTAAACTTTGCTGGGAGTTTCTGGATGACAGACTCAGATCCTGGGATGTGTTCTGGGAATTCTCAAGCCAAAACTGGGAGCCAAAGAGAAGCTGAGAATCTGTCAAACCAGTATTAGAGCCATTTCTGTCCAGCGATTTTCCTCCACTGTAGGTTTCATATGTACAAATGTACACTTTTTAAACATATTGTGCATGCTCTTTACATTAAACAATATTTACACTACAACTTTGTGATTTAACAACAGAACTTAGAAAAAACAAATGGCTAACACAGTCTATGCGAATTAACAAAATTTAGCAACACCTGGTTTCCTTTGGAATTCCCAGCGTTTGCTTTATTTTTCGTATGGCACTCATGGCGTTTGTTTCCTGTTTTAAAGAGAATAATTTGACAGAACATATATTAACTCAGCAAACATCACCTGAACAGAGAAATGAGGATAGCATACAGCTAGTACTAGCTAAATTAGCATTTCGTATTATTTTAACATAACGTTTACTCTAAAAAGATGTGATATGGTTGAACATAGTCTAGTGGGTATAAAAATGAATTTTCAAACGTTTTTTAAAAAGAATTAAAGACGTTAAAATTACTATCGGATCCCCATGAAAGTGAAGAAAAGCCGACAGGGGTCGCTCGAATTCCCGCCCTCTCGTGCTGCGTTTTGGGCCGTCGGAGACTATTATATGACCGATCAAGATTTTCCATTAGGATTTGAGAATTTATTGAGTGAGAGATGGGTATTTGTATGAAAACATCAGGAAGGACGTTAAACATTTAAAGGTAACAGATATGACATTTGAACCCATTCTAAACATCGGGACTAAAAAAAAAAACTAATAGTTTTCGAAGCTTGTAAAAGACACAATGGTGGGAGGTTGTTAGAACGGTGTAGTGAGCGGATATGGAAGCTAGGGGGCAGCAGTGCGATGGAAGTAACATCAGCTGCAGGAACCAACGGGAGAAGAAGCCAGCACTAGCTGAACGGCTGTTTGTTCCTGGACTACGGAGGTGAGTTCATAACAAACCCGGACAAACATGTCGGTGTTGTGAGGTCATCCTGTACGGCAGACAAGACCTGCTGCGTGACGAGACCGCACCCAGGAACCCGGCAGGAGCGGAGCCACTGTTCTTTGTGAGGGAACTTTTTTGTTTTTCTACAGATTTACCACTGTGGTTCTCTAAATTAATTCATTTGAATTGAATTGGACATTTTTTTTTGCGTTTTGTCGTATATCGTTGTATCTTCCGCTCATCATGCGTGTTTCTTTTGGTCGTGACTGATGTTAGCTAGGCGGTTGCCTTTGATTCACTAAATGATGAGCTCATTTCTCTAGAAGGTTCTTATTCATTAACACAGTTTGACTTTCCCAGACAGAGAAGGTGATGAAAGTTTTGTTAAACTTTGCCTGTTTACATTTCAGAAGGTGCCTCTTTAACTAATGTTAAACTAAAGAAAACATTCAGAACAGACTTGTGAAGTTAACAGTTTAACAAACAGGTTTGTGCTGTGCTGATTACAGTCTGACGGCAGCTTTTCTGCCTAATAAAAGCTGCTGTTTATTATAGGAGGAGACTTTTTTCTCTCTCTCTTCTTTATTTCTATAGTCCAATATTTACAACAATAGTCGTCTCAATGGGCTTCACACCAGTAATTGTGTAGTAAACATGAATCACAAGGAACATAAAGTCATAGAATTTAATAGCTGATGGTTAGACTAAACTAGCATCTCTGCCCTTAGAGCCTCCTTCTCTGTGAGGAAAAACTCCTAAAAAGCAAAATGAATTCCGGGGGAAAAACAAAGAAACCGCAGGGGTGTCCACATGAAGGAGGGGTCCTCCCCCAGGACAGATAGGCGATGTAGTAGAACTCTTAGAGAGAATTAACTAATCTAACGCTACAGCTACATGTTTAAATAGTCCAGCAGATGAGCTTCATCCAGATGGAGTTTGGGGACGAGTCAGAGGGGGGGTCTACAGCCAAATACAGGAGCAGCAGTAGAGACGAGGGACACGGTCATGTACAGGGGCACAGAATCTGGAATCAGATGGCAGGCATGACTCGCACTGCACCAAACATGGCATGGAGAACTAAATGATAAATGACGGTCAGGAGTAGAGGACAGAACCCCAGTGCACCAAACGTTCCCCAGCTTCTGGTAAGGGTTAACCTTAGGGTTCAGGTAGGCTAGGCTTAAAAGGGGGGGGGATCAGTAGTCTTCGGGTACGGTCGTGGATAGACTGTAGTGCAGGCGGGAGACTGAAACAAAAACAATTCAATGATTGCTGGTGAAGTGCGGCACAAACCCTTTAAGATCCAACGTTTAGGGTTTTTGAGGAGTCTTCTTTGTCTCTTGACTGCTCCCTTCATGGATGACCAATAGAATGAGTAACAGCTGCTTACTTCTACATAGAAGTCTGTGGGAGTTTGGCTTCTCTGAGCCACTTCCTGTTTGAAACAGGAAGGGGGAGGAGTCACTCAGTCCAGTTCTCATTTACAGTCAATGGGATAATCTTTTGTGGGATGACTTGTTTTTAATCCAGATTAGATGTATGTTTAAA